>BGZK01000230.1:0-566867 GCA_005406025.1 Eumeta japonica
CAATAGGGCGATTTTTCATTGTCCATGTACTACGGCCGAGACACCAAATTTGAATTATTTGATTAACACCATTGTTTTGTCTAACCCTTCATATGAGCTAGCATTTGATTGGACCCTACCTCAGTACTGACGTGTATCCGAGAACATAACGACCATATCGACCGCAAATACTAACACGTATACAACGAGGTCTCCGAGTTATCAGAATAGAGAGTCCAGGACAAGATTATAAAACGTTGGGTCGGCTAATGAACCTTTCGAAGTCTCCTTCCTGCACAACTTTACAGCGCATGACTTCCCGGTCTCACAGGGAGCCCATTACCCTGCTGTAAGAATTTTTTCATGCCCTTGTGGGCGAGCAGCTGGTTTTTATGGTCGAGTACCACGTATTTTCGAAGGCCCCTCTTGTCCAATGGTACCATCAATGTGATCTTTTAGATACTTAAATTTTTGTAGATATGTTTTATCAGATCTGACAAGAAATCCTCTATTTCGTGCTTCGATATGATACCGTACTGTTTCGCCAGCAGCTTTCACACAAGTGCCAGTGGATACAACATACGAGTATTCTTTCCACGGTGATATTACAGGGAGAAGATCTATGGAATTATAAGAATTCGGACGGAAGTAATCATTATTTTCCGGTTTTGGGATCCCGGAAAATTGGAAAGATATTGTTTTCAGTCCGATTTTCAAAATAGAATTTTCATCTGAATTTGAGATTTTAGGGTTCTAAGAATTTATTTCAATCATTGTCCGAGTGATGTTTGTGTATTTGTGAGTGTTTGTGTGTGTGGGTGTCTGCAAATATCACAAAACTTTTGAATAGATTAACCAGCGAAATGTGTTTTGAGGAATTCGTCAGAAGCCTACTCAGCTTTTGAACTACCATACCGAGCGACAACAAAGTATGACCAGTTCTTTTCCCAAAACATGCAAGATTGCCGTAAGCCGCATCATGATTGATTGATGGAAGATGTTATTGGAGAAAAATTTCCTTAAAAGTGTAGTTTTGAATAATTTTAGGCTGTTCTACAAATAAATCCCAAACTCTAATCTGCCCTTTTCAATAAAAACAATGTAGATTACCGTAACCTATGTGAACATTGTTTATCGTTTAACAGAATATTTTCCAAAGTGTTTTCGGAATATTTTTACTAATTGTTTTTGTTCATATCAATCAAAGTAAATTGCATTAAGATAGATTTATTCGTTCGAGAGGTATTGGTAATAAACAAAGTAACGTTTTCAAAATGTGTATATCGTAAAAGTCATCAATGGATTGATGTTTGGTACTCGCTCAGTTATTTTCTGCTTCAAAATTGCATCCAATGTCGTAAAGCAGTTGGAAATTGACCGATGCGTTCGAAAGATATCATAGTTGCAAAACCAAAAAAAGTGTTTTTTTGTAAATGCCAATTCTCAAATTTAGAACGTATTAAAATTATATTGTTAAACTCGGAATACTCGAAAAAGCACTAAAATTAATCTTAATGTTAAATATAATAAGTCTTTATATAACAATGAGCTATATTTTTGAACGCTTTGAACTCGAAAGTAACAAGAAATTTCAGAAATAGCCAGCAGGTTCAACTGTCTTTGGAATACTTGAGTTTGAATAGCTCACACACATCGATAAATATAATAGTGGGAAGTTTTACAATCGTTTTTCAGATCATTTTTTTAACATTTTTGTAAAGCAAAAGAGCGTGCAAGCCATCAAACAGTAGATTGTCACAGCCGCCCATGAACACTTTTAAACCCAGAGGAGCCATCATTGCGTTGCCAGCCTTTTGGGTAAAAATAGGTTATCTAATGTAGGGGGAAGTAGGCTCATGGAGAGGGGAGTGGTATGATGGAAAGGGGAACAGGCCACCTTAACTCTACATATAATTGAATTAACATACGAATTAGTTGCGTCCGAGGTATATACCTCGGGAATGAAATTTCTATGCCTTGCTTTCATTTACATCCTGTAATACCACCTAGTGACGGCACTAGGCCTTGTGTTCGTGATTTATCAACTGACATCATTATTATATTGTATCGTAACTTAGCTAAAGGTTCATTTGCTTTGAGAATAAAAATTCAATGTATTACAATAAACAATGGTAATAACTTTTACTATGTATAAATAATATGGCCTCTGAATATTTGATGGGCAGCCTATGTAGGTCCATAGACAATGAAACGTCAAAGTTTTGCTGCTTAAGTGTGATTGGGTTGGGCCAAGCAAGCGTCTTTCCCAGTGTATGCAAAAGCATAGAGCTCAATTTACCGTGTGGACTGAGTATTTTTTATACATAGAAGCGACAGTAGTAATATTTAGGATAGGGCTTAAAAATAAATAAAATCTACAAAGCGTCACGAATTCATTTATTTTGTTTTATGTTACATATATTTATTTAATATTATACATACATCATGTGGTAATATTCAAAACCTGTTCAGTCTTTAAATGTTATGACATATTTCAAGTGTATAATAAATTTTATAATAAAATTTCAAGTGAATCAATATATAACTTACGCAGTAAATATATTTTGAATTTGAATTTGAAATTTACCCCGCACATATGGATGTGAGGTGATCAAATTGTTTAAAAAATATTAGATTACTATTAAATGAAGTTACTAAAATACTGTTTTTAACATCGACATATTATTCTTCTTTAAAAGGTCAGCTGCTCGTACATTCGGTCACATGGTGTCCCCGTTAGTCTAGATGGTGTTAGTTTTGACTCGGCTGTGGTCAGATGGCGAGTGCGGGCGCGGAGGTTCGTAGGCGGGCGGAGTTGGTCTCGCACACCAATTAGCATGATCCCAGAGGATCACGACCGTTCCGAACCGCTAAACTTCGGGACCTCAGGAGTCGATGCAACTTAGCAATTTGTAACACGATCGCGCCGCCCGCGTCAAACTCACCTCCGACCCGTATTCCGCTGGCGGGAGACGACAAAGGGTTAGAATCACCCCTGCAATGAATTGAAAACTGCTCCGTAATATAGAACTTTCTTAAGCCAAGAATTAAGTTAAATAGGTAAGTTGTTTCATCTTCTTAGATTTCATTGAAAAAATAAAATACTTTTTTGGCATAACATGCATTAATACTAATATATAATTAAGGAGGTATATATTAAGGCTTATTTTCTTGTCTCAGAGAACTGATAACAAATTCTGTAATCTGGATCCGACCCCACATCCGCAACTCTCTAGTCGACTGCGACAGGCGTGTTTTACACATTACGTTTATTTCGCGGTAGCGATGACAATAAGTTCATATTATGAAGCCCACCTTAGTATTGCTTTATATGTTTAGCTCTATAAATTTGCCCTTTAAATGTTTTTTTTTCACAATCACAAAATATTTAGACTAGTTAAAAATGTTCACTATCACCGTTTTTAAAACTTTTTCTTAAGAAATAAATAATAAAATAAAATAAATAATAAATTGTCGGACATAATTTTTAAATACAATTTTAAAAACAGTCCAAAGTTAATGTTTTAATTTACTAGTCAGACGTCTAAGCCCAACGTCAAGAAACGCTGTTGTGTTTCGAAGTTCCAGTGTTTACTTTGCAGGTTCGTTGTCAGCCCTGAAAACCAATTATGGTGAGATCGCATTCTCAAGTATTCCGTGTATGTATTTGCGTATGTGTATGTACACCTTTAATAACCTTTCTGTGGATTAGCCGATCTTATAATAATAACTTTTAGACTACTCGATAGTTCGATACCAAAATCCTACCTCGGTTTTTTCCCCACAAAGGTGCGTCACCTACCGTAAAGTCCATAAAAATAGTTTATTTATTCAATAGATATATTCGGAGAAGAATTTCTTAAAAAGTATTTTTTTTACGACTTTTGGTAAACTGTTCAACCGTCAAATTCCAAAATATGTCAGTTATTCTTCATAAGTACAATGGTAGTCATTGCTAACATTAAACCAGTTGATTTGTTCAAGATATATTGTTGGAGAAATTATTTTTAAGAAGTGTTATTGTAGAATATTTTTAAACTAGTTCACCGATAAATTCAAAGGTCTAATCAGATGTTCCCTTTAAAAGATAATATCGTATTGTCGTAAGCTCCTTCAAAAGCGTTGGTTTGTTTGAGAGATATCGTTAACAAAATTCGAAAATATTAAAATTTCGTTTTATTGATAACTAGTTTTCTCGAATAACTTCTAAAGTTTTCTTGGATTGATGTTTGGTATCGGTCAAATTTCTTTGCTTAAAAATAGCGTTGATTGCCGTAAAGCAGATCAAAACCGAACAATGGGTTCGATAGATATCGTAGTTTAAATATTTAAAAATATCGATTTACTTAATAAATCTAGATATTTGAAGTCAAAGATTGAAAAAGTATTAAAACTATATTTTTGTGCTCGGAGAGTTTGAAGAAATATTGTTTGAGAGTTTGAAATCAATCTTTCTACTCAAACTTAATAGTTCATTACTAGATGTATTTTTGAAGACTGAGCTCAGAAGTAGCAAAATATAAGGTCGACCCTCTTCGAATTTTGGAGCTCAATAAGTTTTGAGCTTTGAGACAATTACGTTTTTGAAATCGAGAAGCTCAAATACGCATCGATAAATATCATAGGGAAATTTTAGAGATGGTGTCAAACCGTTCTATAGGTTTTTTTATATATAACAAATTCTAGAAAATTAGCGAGTGGCAACCAAAGAGTAGGTGATGGCGGCCGCATTGGCTGGCACCTCATATAAGTTGCCAGTGTGTGGACGGCTTCTTGAGTAGAAATAGGATATTTGATGGAGGAGGGATTGGAGGAGGAGGAGGGATGATGGAGAGGGAGGAACCAGAACTCTTACTCACTAAACGAAATACTACAGAGGAAACTGTTAGGTCATGTCTGTATTGTTGTGACGTGATTGTATGACAATGCAATATTAGTATAATATTGTATTGACATCTAGTTTTGAACTATGTTTAAAGTTTCAAGTCTTTAGCGCAATGGTTAGTTCAAAATCGACTACGAAATTTCATCTGAACAAGCTAACAAACATACCAATGGACAGACAAACAAGAAAGCGGAGTTTATAAGAACGTGTTAACATACGTTTTTCCATGTGAAATTTTGTTCCCATTTTCAATGTCTTAAAGGAGGTACTTTTATAAACATCTACATTAATTATGTCGACAATCATTAAAGAAAGCTCGAAATGAATATGACTAGAAAAAAGTTATCGATATACGAACTTTACCACACTTTATCTCTGTTTGGCGGTTGAGTTTTTGAAAACGTCCCGTTTCATTGATTGTGTCAAAGAGCACAATTTGAGTTTCGTTACAACATATTTACATTTTCATCTGTTACATACGTAAATATAATATTTTCAGTATTGGCCCATTTGCCCGTCATCATGAAATAAAAAAATCGGCCAAAGGCTGATTTTGCAAGACAGATCCAAACTTTCTACATTGTTTTGAAAATACAATTTAAAGTAAAATCGAGCTTTCGTAATAATTTAATAATTACAAAAAAAATCTTTTTTTTGCAAATTTTTGTTTGACGATGTCTCAACGAAATTAATAAATTATGATAAGCTTTACGGCATTCTACATATTTTATTAGTATTACAGCTGATTAGATTTTTGAATCGAACAGTTCGATTATAGAATTATATTAACAAAAAAGTTTTTTCAATCCCCTCAATCATTTCTGTTCAAACGATTACTTCCTAATTTTAATATAATTTTCCATTTCATTATTGAAAAGTTAAACACGTTATCATTACAGTGTTATATAATAATAAAATGCTATTGCGATATACTACTAGTTCTTTTTTATTATACTAGTTAAATCCATACGTATTAGTTTGTCCGATTACATTTAAACATCTTCTGCACGTTACACCGTAAAACCTTAGGCTTTCGGTGCGATGAAGCGCCCAGGCAGTAAGGCTCGTGTCAGCACACGCGTTGATGTGGCGTCAGGTCTTTATTATCCCGCATTTGAACACAGTTTTTCACAATCTTATTTTTATTTCAGCTCGAGGAACCCGTTCGCTAGGTGTGAGTCTCCGGCTGCGAGTCGTCGTAAGCGATTCTATGACAGCAGCTGTGGTGGGACGAGGTCAACTCAAGTTAAACTCATTTTTTGATTCGCCCGTAGTCAGAATACAAACTCGATACCCTCCGGTGAGAAGGCGAAGTTCTCCAGCGAGACGCCTCCGTCGCTTTACCTGAATCAACGCGTGAGCCCATGGTCCGGTCGCTCAGAAACGTAACCTTCAAACTATTAGATTATCGTACGAAATCGAACGGCATCGAAGAGACGTTCGTGTGCCTCGAGATGTTTCGCCGGCTCGGATGAATGTTGCGGCTCGAGGTGCTCCGTCTGAAGGTGTACGAGCGGTCTATTTAAAACTCGACCTCCCGGGGTGTTCTGTTGAACTTTCTCGAGAACACGACGCCGCGCGCGAGGCCGCCCGCTCGAGCGAGGCCTGGCGCCGGCGGCGGCGCGTCGTCTCCTTTCGCCTGTCTAAATTTACTTAGGAATTAGGAAGGGGGGCTCGTCGCTCTCCTGTAAATCACTACACGCACACGTCTCCCTCGCATTGTTACCGTGCTGTTATATGTACGTGTTATCTGAACCCACGCACATAAAAGTATGAGTCGTTAAGTAGGCATATATACGGCATGGACCGTTTTTTCTTCTCTTTGTTGAAGTTGTGACAGCGGCATGTGATTTAATCTGTAGAGTAGTCGTAGCGTTGACGAGACGTAAGCGAATACTCTTAGCGATTCATTCTAGTACCTCCCGTTTCGATTCGTCGACTATTTACGTAGTCGTCGGAACGATGTCGTCGTGAGAAAAACGGTTTGGTGTGGAAGATCGAGCCACTTGTACCTAGATCGCAAACATTCGCGTTTAAGTGCCGACCTTTTTGTTCACACTGTACCTCCTTTGGTTTAATTAATTCGATCTACGGGCGTTCAGAAGAGCGATTTCATCGAGTCACGGCCCAGTGCGGCGGCAAAGAACACAAACGAGAAGGGTCCTGCGTGCGTTCGCCGCCACTCGATTAATTAGCGATCGACGAACCGCTGGCGGGGGCGGAGGGCGGGGGGCGGTGCGCTCGGGCATTCATCAATAATGATATTATTTAAACATTCAGTTTTGTCACCTCAGATAATAATGGAAATGAATTAAGCCATTTGTATATAGGTCTCTTAAAAAGCTAGAAAACGGTTTAGTACTTTTCTAATCGTCTTAAATTTGTTGAAATTTTATGTTTGTATGTATCTGTGTGCGCATGTATATGTATATTAACGTAATTAACAATTCTTCTTTATAACGAGGAACTTCAATTGGACTAGCGGTATTCAAAGGGGTTGCACTTAATTTAAATTTCTTAAAAACTAGATCTCGTTCTGTCATGGTGAACAAAATTATATTGACGTGACAACGTCTTAAATTAGGAGTCACTTATGAAAAGTGTAACGCTCGGTAACGTAACGATGAGTCACCGAACGAGAGAGTTCTCTCTCCCACTCAACTATGATCGGTCTGCCGCGCGCCTTAGTGCATAGCTTGCAAATGTATTGCAAGTTATTGTATGTATATTTGTATATAAATACGTATGTATGTGTAAAGGTAAAAATAAAATTTTGTTAATATGAAATTCAGTGCGAGATTCTTTGTATAAATTAATGTTTTAAATATAATTCTTTGTATAAATAAATGTTTTAAATTGTTATATTATTTCATCCTTCTTCCTACTATACGAATGAATATTCACATTAAAATGATTTTACCATTCAAAGTCGTTGTCACGTAAAACTTTCGCCCGTATACCGACTTTACAGGCAATTTTTGGTTAATTTGAAACACCTCAGAATTATGCGGTTTTTACTATAGTAATATAAATTTCCCAAATAAAGTGCAATTTAATGATATCTTCCAAACGAGGTATCGTAATATAATTTCTATAGCCCCACATTTATTTGTTTTGATTAAAAGAAACAGCCTTTTCTCATTTATTATTCGATTCGATAATAGATCTTAAGAATAAATGAATTTGACAGCATCTATTTTGAACATTTTAAATGTCGTTCAAACCTACATTGATCGATTTGTCATCTATCAATAGATCATTTAAAAACATTTTTTTAGTTCGAGAGTATGTGTGTATATTATTTTTCTGATCAAAAGAAATATCTGGGAAACCGTTGTCGTGAATTAAATTTTAGGCATTCAATAGGCACTATTCCCATTCCCATTTTGTTTACCTAATTCCTTTATAGTTTTTTCAAGAGTATAGACAATTTATAGGAATTCATTTGAAAAAAGAATTAGTGATACTTTGATTTACCTTTACCCGATGGTGCGACGCAAAGGAGGGTAAAATTTATGAGCCTATATATATATGTATGTTTGGTATCTAGAGACCAAACGCATGGGCTGATGTTGATGATTCATACGTCAATCGATTTGTCTTAATCTTGTAAGCGTCATTAAATATATTACAGTAATCAAAATTCAATATAGCGATAACTTGACGCCATATTCTGAAAAAGAAATAAAAGAAGAAAAGCGACGAACTATGTGAAGTAATTTTCTTTTATAATTACTCTCAGAGCTCATGCTCTTAAATACACCTCAGTATTCTCTCCGTACTTTTGTATTTGTGAATACAATTGCACTTAAATATTTCAAACTTGTGTTCGGAATCAACGCCCGCGCGACGCGGGACGGCGGCCAGAGCGGGCGGACGCCTCACCTGTCGCCGATCTGACTGCATTGTTGTTAAAACAGAAATAAAAATGAAAAATAAAACAAATAATTTAAAAATATATAAAAAACCCGACTGCGTCAAAGTGATTGAAGAAATAGAATTAAGATGATGTAAAAAATTATCCAATCAAATATGACAAATATTTGAAGTCGGAGGCGCACATGTAGTTAGAGTTACGGCAATAGATATAAGCAAGAGTAGAGTTACAATAAGAGAGTTAAGCAAGAGAACATGAATCTGATGTTATGGTTATTAAGTTATAAAAGTATGTTAGTCCTTGAATATCACAAAAAAAAAAACCAAGGAAATTGGAGGATTGTCATCGACAATTTTCAAATGTCCTTCCCTAACTGTTGGTGCCAGCTCGGGTCAAGGGCGGCCGATTACCGTCCTTTACGAAATGTCTGCCCTCCATCGGCCTTCGACGCCCATTAGCATTTCGAATGGCTGTTTCATTAGTCACTAATTGTAACAAGTGAAAATTAATAAAACTAAATGCAGTACTGTTACCTTATAGATTATGAGTAAGAAAGTGCGCGTTCAAGGTGGATCACAGAAACTTTTTCTTTATTTGTTTTGTGAACATAAACAGAGAAAGATAACTCACTACTTAAAGCTGAAAATTTGCTACATCCCATTGTCGAATAACCGTGGCTTTTCGGTCCTCGATTCTAATTGGTTTTATTTTACTATACGTTATTTTAGAAAAGTCGAATGTAACTTTTCATTTCCCTTGAAGTGCTTTCCCTCGCTATGATTTCCTTCACTTTTTCTGATTGCTTGATAAATAAATTAAAAAAAAAAGTGTTTAGCACAATATTTTGAAAATTGCTATAGTGACAGATTACAAAATCTTGTTCATACAATAGGCTGACAACGCGCTGACGACTTCTCTGAGATCGTTAGTGTCCATGGACGCCGATAACCGTCTACTGTCTGGTGACTATACAAGTTCTTTTCTCCTCGAAGATTTTATAAGAAATTTGTAACATGGTTGATCCTACAGGCCATCTCTGAAACTTCTTATTGCTTTAGACCTCTAAGTGTTAAAAAAGAAAGAGCAGTAAATTATTGAGGTCATTATGCTTAAAATATTGATTTAATTGCTTTTTCAAGCTCTTCGAGCTCAAAAATATAGTTCTAATACGTTTTGAGCTCTTGCAATTTAAAAAATATACACGTATTAAGAAATCGCTTTTTCTTTAATTTTTCAACTACGATATCTTAGGAACACTTTGTTTGATTTTGATCTGCTTTATGGCATCCGAAACTTATCGAATTTTTAATGGATTGATATTTAGTACTCACTCCCCTTTTTCTTTTTAAAAAACTGATCTATAGAAGATCAATATTTAATAACGTGTTCTAAAGATATTGTAATTGTAAAATAAAAAAAGCGTTTTCTATATTATACATTATTGATCTCGAAGAGCTCAAAACGTATTTCGTTTTTGAGCTTAAACATTTATATCTTTTTTTCTTATATACAATAAATTCTCTAATTAGACTACTGTCACAAACGTGTTTTCTCATCGCTGTCGAAATAATAATTAATATTGTTATCTAATTAGCTATTAGTAATATCAAAATAGTATAATTAGCTTTGTTATCTCTTTAAGAATACAAATTGTAAATATTTTCTCTATATATTACACAGTACAAAAGTGCTGCGCGTGAGTAACGATGCGATGACATTAAGCACTTGTACTTTATTTACACACTCTATATTAATTTTGAATACTATATTAAGTGTGTGAATCTGTGCTGTACCTTGTTGTACTGTGGCAGACTCAGATCGTCGCTATCAAGGAAATCCTGGTGAGATCGCTCCATTTACACATCGCTTGCCGTAAGAAACTGACTAAACTACACTTGGAAACAATTAATAAACACCAGACTAAAAAGTATAAGCCACAAAATAGCTACAATATTTCAGACACAAGAGAGGTTCTCTAAAGCAATTTGACCAAAGTCAAATTTACATCCCTTATTTGTCGATAACCTAAACAAGCTAAATACCAACTCGGTCACTAATGTATCTTACATTATTATAGTGGAACTGACATTGTCTATATCAATTCTTGCCCCCATAGATAATTTTAGCAGTTTTTGCCTTTATAGGTAGTTTTCACAGGAATTTGACCGACTAAAATAAAAGGTGCAGTCCTATGCATTTCTCTAAATCGAGTTCCTACTTATTATGTATGATTAGGGAGTTCCTAATACTAGTCTACGTATGTGCTACTTATACACATCATAGAATACAGTTACAGTCAAAATACCAAGTGCACTGTTATAATTCTAAACACTAACAAACAAATAATAATACAACCCATAGACTAACATTGTAATAATAAACACTAAAAAATAAGTTGAATTTTAAATAGTTAAGTTAGATATACAAGTGCGTAAATGAATGCATACTTCTTAGTTAATTATAACTAAGAAGTATGTTAGTTAATTATAAGATATCTATTGCTTGTCACACTCACTCACTATTTATTAACAACGCATACTTAAAATTGATGTATGTATCATTGTTGTTACACATCACAAAAGATAGTAAATATTCTAACTGTACCATTATAAAGGTAGGAATAGATAAACTAGGAATATAATTCTTAAGATAAGATATTATAAATAAGGAATAAGTATAGCAATGTATGGTCGAATTAGGAACAAGAGTGGGTAAATACATACATACCTCTAATCTAATTGAAATATTGCACAATGATTACTCATTAATAGAGAGCACGTAGAATTACTGAATACCATATATCCAAATACATTAAGTATATTGAGTAACCTAGTATAAAATCATAAGCCTAAATAGTTATAAATTATAGAATATATAATCGTGAGGTGTAATAATTACTAAAGGACATAGTTAATATGTCTAGTTCTGTATAATTGAGCCTCATTTTGTGAGTCGATCCATAGTAACACTCCATTGCCTGTAATTATAAGAGTCAATAAAGTCACCTAATATAGCACTATACCTATCAGTAAAATACACCAAGTTAATTTAGAATATAACGATTAGATTACTATTTTTAATGGTCATACGATGAAACAAAAATTGATATATTATATGATACTTATCATCAGGGTCGGACTGAGCTTGACGGACCCGGGTGGTATTATGAATTTAAGATCTATCCAGAAGCCTTCGATAAGGATAGATGAAATAGGAAATTTTAAAATTTAAAAACATACGTCGAATGTCACAAAGTAGAACAAAATCGGTTGATTAATTCAAAAGTTGCCGCCGTCCACAAATTTCCAATAAAGTGCTTTTTCAAACTAACTTTCCAGTTTTTTGACATTTCGATTTTAATACATCGGTCATTTCACATCTCAAAAAACTACCTTAAAAGTCTCAAAACAGATTAAAATCAGCTGTTTGATTAGGAAATATGGCCTTTAAAAATTTTCAAAAAATGTTTTTTTAAAATAGCTTTAAAATTTTTTACGAAGCATTACTTTTGAAAGGACATCATTTTTGTACTATAAGACGGCATCGAATTCCACAATTTAATTAATCGATAAATGCTGTTCTTCAAAAAGAGAAAAAACGCCATAATAGTTTTTGAACTAAAAAATATACAAGAGATTCACATCTATGAGCTAAATAGTAGGTCTAAGCTAAATAGCGGGAAGTTTCAGGGATGGTCTCATGATCAACCGTTTTTCGAATTTGTCTGTTTTATTTCTGTCTAAATATGAATGAATTATTTTATATGTAGGTCGTAAGCTCGAGGGTAGGTGTGGTCGGGGCCCGCGCAGGCTGGGGCCCGGCTGGCAAACGCCACTTCGACTACATGACCAGTCCGACAGTGCATATCATTCTATGATACAAATATCCTGAACTGACTAACAGTAAGTTTTAGATCACTATTAGTAATACCACAAGACAAGAACAGTCGATAAACGTATACATGATTGATAATAATCCCTACACCGATTATCCATTATAGGACTGAGAAATCAAAAGTTGTAATTGTTAAGTAATTGAAATACATATTGGTAAATTTGTTAATATTAACGCGGTTCTTATAATAAATAGCAAATAGCTGCTATAATTACCAAACACCATGGGATATATATTATTGTCGAATTGAATCACTACAAATTGAATGATAATATATCTATTTCAAAGATTATTATCAATCATTAGCGGGTGCAGTGATTGGTAAGTAGGGATATTACTGAGTATTGAAACAGCTTTCAATCGGCTGACAATACAGCTCCTATGTTGCCACTATCATTATCATTAGAGATTGTAAAGCTACCTGATAATTACTATATTACATATTTAAGTTGCTAGAAATTTTTAGAATTTAAAATTTCATGAAGTAGGGAATAAAAGTTCACAATGGAAGAACACAATCATAAAAATAAAAGGAGACGAGACGGTAACTGTCTTTACAGGGCAATAGCACACCAAATAAACAATTTATTTGGGCTAACATTTGATCAAAAAACGGTTAAAAAAGACCTCGCCAGATTTGTTCAAGAAAATCAAAATGACCAGAGAATCAGGTTAGCTCTCACAAATAACAAATTCTTACCAATTGCTTCAGTAATAAGGAACAAATGCCCGGAGTCAAATCCATTGCTTTTTGGAAACTTCAATGCACACATTGGTCGCGATGATAACCAAGGTACGAACAAACTCATTTCTCTCGGCCACAACCTATTTCACCCCACTTAAAAAGCTTTCTGTTTGACTTTTGCGAACAGCACAATCTGGTGATCAGTAGGCGCCGCAGATTATACAATGTAACTTGGCGCTCTGAACAAAGGTCATTACAAATTGACCATATCATCACAGAATCTTACAATGGCGCCAAATTTGAATACATGAAAGACTACCGGGCAAAAGAAGTTAACTCAGGAAGAAAAAGAACTTAACTCTTAACACAGGAAATAAATGGAGTTCTAATCACTCCCGTGGACACAATTTAATATCTAGGGACGTACCTGACTTCAGAGCTGAGTCGGAGGAACACGATAAAGGCAAGATATAAACAAGCAATCCGCAATTCAAAAAGTCTTATTACCTTCATCAAAAAGCCCCAAATGCACTGGAAAATCGCCAAATTGATTTAAAAAATGGTGATCTCTTCCTCCATGACATACAGTCTGAATGTAGTAGCACTAACTGAACAAAATAGAACAAGTCTGTGACAATACGAAATAACGATCTTGAAAGACATGTTACAAGCCGCAAGAAATCAACCTAGACTGGAAACACAAGAAATCTTCGAAGGAAAAAAAAAATCACCAAAATCATCATGATTAGAACAATATGCTACTATTGTCATCTTTTAAGAAGGAACAAACTCCACATACTTAACTCTACTCTAAGGTATATTACAAACAAAGAGAAAAGTTGGACATCCTATTTATACATGGGAACAAGACTTAAGTTATTACAATAGGAACCAGAAGGAATAGGCCACATTAGCTCAGAACAAAACAGAAATGAAAAAGGCTGCGGATGAACTAGCGGAATAACCAGAAGCGGACACTGTAAGCTCTACACCAAGTGAAGAAAATGAAAATAAAAGATTAACTGAGCAAAAAAAATTATAAAAAAAGGATATCCTAGAGCACATATGAGTTATCATTACAAGTACCAAAGCGAAAAAGGCTACATTAGCAAAAAGAGCGATATAGAAAGAAAAAGATTGTGGATGGACCACATCAACTTCCACAATTAAACATTGAAAGCTCTGCACCAAGCAAAGAATACGGAGAACGGAAGACAAACGGAAGAAATTTGCTCTTTTCCGCTATATTTATTGACACATTATAGTATCTATTATCTATCCTGAACCCAGTTTCTGTCTAAAGATTGGACGAATACCGGCTGGCTTTACACTCTCGTCACTCCTGATCAGCATTCCCCCTATAATTACGCTTTCTTCGGTGTATCGGGACTTGTCCCTTTCAGTCATTGCCACTGGCTGAAAGTTGAGCGATGAAGATGATGATGATGTGTAAATTGCGATGCCAGAGTTAAGATTTCATTTTCCCTAGAGTTATTTCTAAGAGTTACATGAGGTCACAGCTTGTAAATCGCACGAATAGCCTGCTTCTGAAGCATGGAAATTCTACGAATATCTGCGGCATATTCCCAAGACAGGATATGGTATTATACTATGCTATAATTTTTTTATCTTTTTTGGTACCTAGGTGGTCGAGCTACGCTTTTTTGCCAACTTACTGATGTGAGGACCCCATCGAAACTTATGTCTAAAGTAAATCTTATGACCACAGCAGTATTAACAAACAACAATCTTCGGTTGATACTGAAATAGTTCTGGATCCATATCAAACACTTGGAAGTGAAAATTTTATTCATTTATACTCCCGTAGGACCAGGCCGGTTTTCACAAAAATACACAGTTACCTTAACTTAAATCTCAGTATAATGCTAGTGGAATCTGTTGTTTTATCAAAGTTCAGCTAATATGAGTTTTGATATAACAAGAGACACGAACCGTGGCTCCTTACAAGAAAAAAAAGTTCGATACAGCAAGTCTAAAATGCATGTCTTAAGTTTTTTTTTAATGTGTCACTTCAAAGCTCCGTAACACATTTTTGATTTTGGAAAATATGAGCAGTATGTCTCATCGACGTTTTGTTCCCCTTGCTATTTTTTTTTTAGCTTAGTGAATACAAAACCTCTTTCACACGTTTATAAAAAAAACTTACGCGATCTTCTCCCAACAGTCTCGTTTGTCTTGATGTTCTTCATCACAGAACCGTTGCATTTGAGGTAAGCTTTAAGTATGCCACCACCAAAATATCGAACAATATCCCGCCCTCGCCGTGTTACCTTTCTTTTATTAATCTGTTCAGGAGCTCTTTAAAAAAATACATTTTGTCACTTCAAATGAATGGTATTCTTGATGACTTTAACAATCTCTCAATATTAAAAAAAAATAGAAAAACCGTTGACCCTGCAGGTCATACTTAAAACTTACCGTTGTGATATTGATCAATGTCATCAATGATATACATAAACTCACAATTGTCTCACTCACTCAAAACTCACAGTCTACATAAACTACCCAAATTATACAGACCTCACAATCACAATAGACAGTATTTACAAGTTATTCGACTATACAAAGTCACGTATTTCAGTAATTTAAGGGGTTCTGAGTGCGCAAGTTTATTGAGATTTCTGTGGATATACATGTTTTACACTTCACAACTTTATTATTATTATTAACATTATCAAGCAATACTAATTAAAAAAGGTATTACATACATTATGTAATTTTCGATATTACGTAAGAATATTATTCATTCAATTATAAATATTTAGAAGACAGATGTCCATGGACGTAAGCAGCTCGACTTCTTATCAAATTGTTTTATAAGGATTGTTTTGTATTTATTGTGGTTGTATATGATGAAATTACAAAGAGCCACCTTTTAAATTCTTGCTTATTTTTTGAGAGAAAGTGCCTTTCGAATGAGCGTTAGTGTTATGATGTTATGACATTTGTCAAGTGTCGCATAATTGTCTTTGAGATATTAACCTTTCGATACCTAATGAATTAAATACTAAACAAGACAATGTAAATCATAGTCACGTATAATATTAATTTATTAATTATCCATTATTTACTGTTAATATACTTTATTAATCGCTATTTAATTAATTAAAGGTTATTTACTTTTAATAAGTGTAAATTTATAACTAATAAAGAAACTTTATTAAATTTGCGTACTTTCTTATACTTGTAAGAACGAAGAAGTTCAAGGACTGTGTATAAGTTTGAAAATAAAATTCTGTTACACAATAAGTGTAGCATTCACATAAATGTGAACTACGCTCATAATCTAACTAATTCAATAACAGAATGATTTCCTTTAAGGAATATTGAAACGGACGTGCGTGCCCGGCGTGCGCGCCCGGCGTGCGCGCCCGGCGTGCGCGCCCGGCGTGTAGTGTAAGCGTTGGAGTCCGAGTGCCAATGAACTAGTGTTCTTTAGACGGTCAGTGTCTAACTAGTAAAATGCGATGAATTAAAAATGAGTTTCAATATTCGTCATGGTTATTTCGTAACCATAAGCTTTAAAAAAAGAATTTTAAATACAGATTGTAAACAATGAATTATGACACATGTAAGTGCTGATATTTACAAAAAAAATATATAATTTGCATTAGTCAGGTTTTAAAAAGCTTATAAATTAAAAGCTTAAAGAATCTCGTATTTTTAATTTTTCATTGCGAGTAATTAATATATTCGTACAGATCACTATTTGTAATAATCACTCGTACATAATGTACTCTTGAAATTCTATAACACAGTCTTTAACAGCAGATGAAAATGTTAATTATACTAATAGGTTTTATATCGTATTTGTATTGCCATACAAATAGAAAGTATTTCGAAGTTGAAAAGTATATGTAAAAAGTAAAAATTGTTAAGTTTATACATTAGGGGTTGCAGAGTTTTCAGATTTATGTCGTTTCAGACGCTTAGAAGCCAAAAGCAGTGGCTTTTGGTCCCTTTCGAGATGTGCCCGCCTCGGGCTCACAACTCTCATAAAGGAAGAAATTGCACCCGCGCCGTCAATAAGATGCTACACCCGCGCCACTGGGAATGCTTATGCCGTCATTTAATTGACACAGCTAGTTTGCCTATAAACTCAATCTATTGTAAAATTAGAACTGTGGTTTCTGTACATTGAAACTATTAACCAAAAAAAATTCAAAACATAAAAAACTCTACCTTTATAAATCTACTTAAATAATTGTTTGCATAGCCTCCAAAAACACTAATCGGTTGGTTCCTGCTAAATGTAAATCAGACACAGTAGAAAAAGAAAAAAAAATCTTCTTTTTGGCAGAATATTCAACGTTTCATATTCATATGTATAGATTGTTTGTTCTTTTGTCTTGCTTTAGCTGGAATTGACTCCAAAAAATCAATAACCTGTTTGTTGAGTCTGTTTAAATAGTTGTTTAAATTTCTTTTTTGAAGTGAAAAGGTAACTTGGGGATTTTTTGGGTTCCGGAAATAGCTCTGAACTCGCGTGATCTCAGATACACACACACACACACACACACACACACACATATATATATACACACACACATAACAATAAACAAGAGAGCTGTGTATATAGTCTTAGAAGCAAGCACAGATGTAAACAAATAAATTAGCTCCGTTTTAATACCTTTTTGTCGCGACTACTTTTTCTTTATTTGTTTAGTATAGAAAGTTGAAGAATGTAATGGTTATAGTCGGTCGAATGTAATAGTAATATAAATAACTTCCGCCGTCTAATATAAGGGTCAAAAATTGGCGAAAATAAAATATTTTTAGGAGACCCGAGCGAGATTATCCCGTGGGAGAGGAGGGCGTAAGAGACTGAAGCGCGCGCAGACTGTGCGCAATGAACAGACGACCGAAATTACTTTTAGAAAAATTATCCTAAATAGTAATTCACTATCTTTATAAAAAATCTCGTAATTTAAACAAAATCGCAAAACTTGGAGAATTGCTTATTAAGACCTTTTTTTTAAAACAATGTGTTTGCCATTTGCCGTTGTTCGACATCGTCGCATTGCGGGAAAATGTATTACGTAAGAGTTATTGATATCAAGAAATACATACCATTCAATAACAAAAAAATATACAAATATGACTAAAATATATGTATGTAGTCTAGTTATACATATACACACATATATTACTTTTCTGTCCTCTAGTTCGTCCAAGTGGAAGTAGAATGAGTTCTTTCACTTTTTGTATCAAACGATCTTGCTATTAGCGAGTTGAGGTAGAAATTGGGATCTCGTTCCCACTTCAACTTCTAGTCCCGGCACGGTTCCTGCTTTCGATCACGTTTACGGTCTTCATCCTAATTTTTGTCCCACATTCAATTTCAACTCCGTTTGCATTTTTGATTGCGTCCTCAGTCCGGGACTTAATTCTGCTGCCCGTCCCGCTTCCAATTTTGTTATGGCCACCGGTCAAGGCAAAGGCTAATATCAAAATAAGTATAAGTTACATTGCTCAGAATTTCATCACTCAGGATAGTGTGGCTTTCTATTAGTAAAATAATTATTAGAATCATTGCAGTAGTTTGGTTCAGTAGTGTAGATACATGGACGAAGTCGAGGGCAAATGATATAATAGATGAAGTTGTAAATAATATATCGTCCATTTTATTTATCTATTATGTTTATATATATTACTATTAATTTCTCAGTTATTTCCCATATTAATGTACCCTCCTTTTCTGCATCTACGACAGAAAGGTAGACACATCACCTTTTTAATAAGTTCAGTGAATGTTTCTTTAAAATTCCTTTTTTGTTTATTCAACTTTGCAAATTTATACATAGAATAAAACATTAAGGAGAATAAATTTGCACATTAATGAAATTTAAATGATAAAAACAACTCCGAGGCAGTTTTAGAAACATTGACAGAAATACATTTCAATGATTCTTAATTTTTATTCTGCCAGTAGATGATATAGATGATCAGTTTAATAAATAAATTAAAATTCGCAGTGACATTTAATGAAATCTTACAATGGATTTTCACAGCATTCATTCAAAACCCACGCACCTGTAGGCACACTTACCTCATTCGGCCGGACGAGCTTTAGTGACACGTTTAGTCATATACAGTGGCTTTACTTATTTACTTGGTTTTCATCCAAAACATGAGATATCTAGTGAATTATCTGGAACATTGTTGAATTTTTTTTGACATATAAGTCTGAATCGAAGTAAGTAAAGTGTGCAATATTATAGCATCCGATGTACATGGAACTTTTGATAAATTGACACCTATTCTTAATGTTCGCGGAAATATTATTTGACTTCCTTCATCAGACGTTTCCCCATTTTGCCCCAATGATGCCATATATGGTTTTTGTCGTACTATGAATTGGTCTTTATGATTCTTCTTTCATTTGTCAAAATTTATCAAATATATATTATAAATTTTCATCATTAAAAAAGTTGTATTTTTTTGTTAAATAGTTAAACGACATCTATATTCTCAAAACTATAAACTTTTATATTTAGATACGCCTACGATACACATCGAAACTCTTAAAAACTTTAGACCGACTGCATAACATTCCAATTTTATCTTTCTGTAAAATAATGTTTCAAAACAGTTTATTTTTCAATTATAATTAAAGTGAAAATTTCATAACATTGAAATAGTAATGATAAGCAAATTTCAAAAATCGTGTAATAATTAGACTAAAAAAGATACTTAATATACAACCATTGAATAATAAAATAAAGGTCTGCTGAAATAATCATAAAGAAATTAATTGCTAAATCATTTTATTGCTTCAAAATACCTTAAAAGTTTTTGAGACGGCTTATCTACCTCTCTCTTATACTTGTAGTACTCACTGGTATAAGTGAGAAGGTCATACTTTATGTTCGAAAGTATACATGCTCGAAGAACGTATTGTTGTATAGCAAGAATCAAATAATAAAAAAAAAATTAAAAAGCATTGTATAGTTCAAATATTCTATAAAAAAATAAGGAAATAATTATTTACTAATTCTTTAGATGTACTACCTATCTTGATTTTTCAAGAGTTTTAAATTTTAAAGAAGTCGTAACAATCAAAGGCTTAAGGAGGTTTTAAAGTCAAATAGACTAAAAATTGTGAAAAAAATTAATTTATTGCAAAATTAATTTTTTTTTATTTAATTTTTCCTTGTTTAAACAATAATGTCAATAGATATCTGTCATCTTTCACTTCTTTGTTTTAACTAGGAGAACTTTTTCGACGTTACAACAAGTCGGGTTTTGAGTATGTCATGGGCACGGCCCTGTATTACGGCAACATGCAAACGCAACGGATAATATTTACTTTGAGCGAATTATATGTTAAATTATTGTCCTTCGGATTTCGTGCAGCTATAAACGTAGTATATAGGGCAATATGCACTAGTTGCTGCTAAATGTGTCTTTAATGACCGCAATGTTCGCAAATAATTAATGTATATATTGTCCGGTGTTGATAGAAAAGAGATTACATCATCCACTTGCTTAGTGTCGGCCGCCCCAGCCACAGGTCTACTGGCGCCGTCGTTGATCTGCTTGGACGCCTTCAATCATTGCGTCCCCGGCAGTCGTGTAGTGTTTTATGGGCATTCCTGGGTTGTTCATGAGAAGCCCTTTCCAACCGTATACGATCTATATATTTTGATTTGCTTTTTTGGCTATTATGGGCCGATATTGTATTATTATAATTTTTTAATTTAAATCTATATATATTTTCTACGACATTTTCTCACTAATATTATATATACGCAATCTGTAGATTTTGATAAAAACTGACGATTGAAACTCAAACCAATTTTGTAACTATTTGGAGTCAAAATTTATACTAAAAAGAATTTTTTGTGATTCATCGAAACGACCTCAAAATATCAGCCTCTCTGCTGTGCGCGATGCTTCACAGTCCTCAGTAAACGTAACAAATTCTTTCATCCTTTAACTTTAAGTGGTGTAATTAAATTTTGGATGCAGATGATAGTTATCTAGCTGAAGCATCAAACTGTATCCCCCAATTTTATTATCATCAGTTTTATGAACTGCGTCCCACTAAAGAAACAAATTTAAAAACGTATTCACGTCAAAAAAAATAGTATTGCAAACAATTTTTCAAGCGAATGGATGCATTCGTTTGGCTTAAAGCAGGGCATATTGGTGAAAAAGCCCTGCTTTAAGTCACAATTTTGTCGTATAAATAGTAGGAAATATATATTATATGTAATGAATTATTGTGGAGCGATATGACGTAGCAGTGATGGCGGTCATTCTTCAGTAAAAGATCGAACGATATCGACCGCTGCGCTTTAAAAACCCTTCCATGATCCAGGTAAAAGGAGGCGGCGAATTTTCGGCGTATACGCGCAGAAAGAGGATGGAAGAAAAGGAAGTAGCACATGCCTATTTGAATGCGTCTTGAACATGTATTCGAGATACGTCACAAATGGAGTGCTCTCTGTTAAAATCGGTGAAGAAAGAAATCCTCATCTATTCATCTAATTTAATCAGCTCGTAGCTAACTCTAACCGTAGTGTTGTCTAGACATCGACAACAGCATGTCAAAAATCTTTACGTACCCGTATGCAGTCGGGATGAGTATTTAGTTATATGTACATATTTTATATTCGGCATTACGAATTATGTAAACTATGAAATGTATTATTGCGAATAACAATTTGACGCCGGCACGTGCGGCGCCGGGGACGGACGGCGCTGCGCTAACGACACGTGTGGCGCTAATAACACGATTTCATAAAAGATCGATCAGCTTCAAACTTCCGTGAAAGTTAATTAATCATTAAACTTTCCTACAAAAGTTAAATTTAGGCAGCGCTTTCGCCCTTTGGCCGACGAAGTGCGCGCCTCCGCCGCCATACACACACCTTTGTCGTTTTGATAGCTATTAATTTCTGAACATCGTCATTAGGCGCTTGCGGCGGTCGCAGCGCCTGCTGCGGCGAAGGCGTTGACGTACGCATTTTTATCGTTGAATTGCATCGTGCCGATCGACAAATTACTAAATGAATAAACCGACCAAGTGCCAGAAAAACACACGTGGAGGGGGTTCTGTCCTATAAAACATCGCATTACCTCTTTTATTTTTTAAATATAATAATACAGTTTAATCGTGTCAGCTGGCTGCGTTTATAAGTATTAACTTTTTATTCTTAAGAGTATGAATTAAAAAAGTAAGGGCATTTCTAGATATGATGGTATGATTGCCCAGATACGGCGCGTGAACAAATATTTGTAAATAGTATACTAACAAAAAGTAACCGCTGAAAAATTCCGGTTGTTAGATTGTGTCAAACTGTCAAGTAAATGCATTATGCATGTTACACATACGTAGTCTACAAGGGACTTATGAAGAATTATCAAATGTACATTATTTAAGTTTTTATTATTTACAGATCACATTATATGCTTTATGTTAAACGTTATTTTCAAAAGAACGCGGAGACAAATATAACTATAACTGTATTTCATTCTGATTAAAACGGATATTACAACTAAAAAAATGACAAAACAATGAGCAACGTTGTTTAGAATTGTTAATTGTTAATCCGATTTTGTATAAATTTAATAATAAACATGAAACATGGTTTGGTTATGCAGCATTTTATCTATTCCTTTTAGACGCGGCCCCGCGCCGCGGCGACGTAGGTCGTGGCACTTTCAGTGGTCAGTGGCGCATGTTTTTCTAAAATTACAACTTAAGAGAATAAGTTCATTACCATCATTGGTTGGCGCAAAGAACGCATCAGTTTTCAGAGAGGTATTAATGAAGAAAAATGTAAATGAAAACGCCTTCACAAATTTATGTTGCAAAAGTAAACGCTGAGTTAAGAGATCAATGATATTGAGAAATTTTCTCAATTGATCAAAACATCGGCTTGTGGCTGAGTTTCCATTTAGATAATTTTTTAAAACAAATATAGCTTCATTTATAACCTGGTGCTCGGAACGGAGGCGTATCCTCACGAGAAAGCTTTTTGGTGTTTATTAATATGAAATTGTGCATATAGTAGAGCTTGAAAGCAAAACGCAATTTTGACCTTAAAGCTACGACAAAAGCGAAAATTAAAGGGGAATCGGGCGCGGCCAGCGACGAGTTCGGTAGGGAGATGAATTTTTTGCCTTCCCATGTAGTTATAATTTCAGCAGAATGTATGCGCTAAAAGTTATTTTATCTACTGTTGATTACCGAAAATGAACTTAAAAAATTACTTTGGCTAAGAAAAACATTTTTTTTAATTCGAGTGAATATTATTTTCACTTCAACTTTTTTGAAATCGGTTTTCGTTAGATGTTAACTTATTTTCAGCTTATGAAAGCCAATACAACAGTTTTACGATGCTAAACTAACGTTTTTAATGTATTTTATAGAAAAAGCCAATCAACCACAAAAATTAATAACCTATAATTTTCAAAACACCACGTAAATTAAAGTCGAAAACGTCGCTGACATCCCCCTTAGCTAAAAAAGAGATGGCGTCGGAGAAAATTTTCAGAGTGTTTTTGTTAATATTGTATATAATTTTTTTATTATGATCAAAATACAGGTTCCACCATTTTTTAATATGATCATTGTATTTAAACAGTAGGGTTTTTCATTTTATGTGGAAAATAAAATCGAAGAGTAAGTAAATAAGGCATTTATTGGTGCAAGCAATCGAAATATGTCAATTGAAATTTTTAAAAATAAAATCTCTTTACATTTTATTTAAACGCTAAATATGTTTGTGTATATGTTTGTGCCATCACGAGATTATGCTTGATATTGTCATTATGCAGTAAACGTCAACTAGTTCTCGTTTACCCTGTTTCGTTCTTTTCAAGATTCAAGGCTAGTTCTCAATGTTTATATTATACCTACGATAGTTGACAACACAGCTGTTGATTAGTGACGTTATAAACCGTTAAGCGTTTTTGCATAAAACTTAAAGACGTAAAATTTTATTGCCAATATAAATATTATCAAAAAATCGAATAAAGCCACATTTAAAAATGTGCCATACTCCCTTGTGTTTTCACTTCAACTATTGTTTGAAACGCTAGGAAATAAAACTTGCAGAATAAATTTGAACCTTTGCTGCAGGTAAACAAAATTGAATAGAATTGACTAATCACCTTTTTATTCAATGCCCCGCAAATTAGATATATATGTTTAAAGAATCACATTAAATGGTGATTCACAAGATAAAGACATTTAATTATATGTTAGTTATTGGATAATATTTCTTACATTTTATATTTTTCATTATTATTAATAAATACCGCAATATGAATGTACGGTGTATGAGATAAAATTGAAATATCGTTGTAATAATTTTATAATGGACTGTTTATTTTTTTCGCTATTTAAACTTCCTAATATAATGTATTGTTTGTTTTATGGCCGCTACGCCTCTTGACCTAAAAACTCCATTAATTTTGAAAACATTTTTAACTTCCCGCATAGTTTTATTATTAGTTCCTCTCGACGCTTAAATGACCGTCGTTTTATCTATGGAAGAGGTGCAACGACCACGTGCGGGGCGCGGGGTGCGGGTATGGGGCACGGGGAGCGGCGGTGAGCGCTCGTCTATCGGATCAAACAAATTTGAGGTTATCCTCAAGAGACAAATTACGTTTAACGCGCCATTAGGCAGGCGGCGGGCGCGCCGGCGCACCGCGCGGGGCCGCGCGACTTCGGCCGTCGCCGGCGGACCATCGCCGTGCCGCGTCTCGCACGAACCATCATCTTTTATGTATGTTTGACGAATATTTGAGTACGCTTTGTGCATGTGCATCGACCTAGATCTGCGAGTGACCCCCACACGATACGTCGAAATGACACGATAGGTCAGCGTTATCCCTGTCCAATGTCACACACGTCATTATTTTTGTGTCCAAATGCGATGTATCATTGTGATATGTATTCAAAAGAAATGTTTTCATACGAGGACAATGTTTTGCAGTACGATAAAGTTTAGGATTTTTACAATTTCATAAAAACAGCCGCCGTGAGCTGCGGCCGCGCAGCGAATGTGCTATGATTTAGTATGATTTTGTAAGCTTTAAAAGGTACTACTCTCTACGCCGGCATGTATGAAGAAACATAAACGACATTTTAATATGTATTAAAACCCCATCGTAAACCTGATCCTGGTTTTCTTCGAACCATGACCTTGCTCCTATTCGGGATTCTAATCATTTTCTTTTTCTTTTCCCTTTCGCTCTACATTATTTCTCTTTTAATTTTGTTCTGCTCCTTCTTCTTACTTTAGCTCTTATTTTCTCTTTTCCTCTCTTTTTCTGCGTTTCCAGCTCTAGTACCATTGGTTGTTGCAAAACAATGACATAAAACAATGTTGCTACCTTAAAAATTCACTACACGAGGTTGAATAAAGTAACGATTAGGAAAAAATAAAAAGTCAGCATGGAACGATGGTATATGTAAAAAAATTACGTGAGAGGATGGTTGATTAAAAGAAATAAATATAGCATAATCAAAAATAAAATACTAACTTGAAAAATCTTTTATTTTAAATTTTCATATTAATTAACTCCAAAATTAAAAATAGACTTGTTCCGAAGTGCTCTGCATACAATTTACGATCTCACCGTGTGAGAGAGTGAAGGAACGCCGAGCCGAGTGAAGAGAGTCGCAGAGCGTCGCCGCAGCACCGGCCGCTCTGGCCCGCCGCATTAGGTGTTTCACAACAAAAAAATTTCGTTTTCCATAGATAAATCAAAATATTTTTTTTATCGAAAAAGGGCCGTTTCCGAGGTAACCATGTATAAGTATAGAACTTAATGGTCTATAAAGATATTTTAGACTAAAACGTCTCAATATTTATAGTATTTTTAATGACAAAAAAAAATTTGACTATTATTCGGATCAGCTATTTCAAATGATGACGACACCTTTTATATTTAGCTAAAAATTTTTCCAACGAGATTTTTTTTATTATTAAATCGGTCCTTTTTGACTTAGTTTTCTTGGCTCATTCTAATATACTAGCTAGGTGTATTTCAAAAATTTACATATCATAAATACACATTTACATGTCAAAGTGGATTCGATGATGCATTATTAGTATTAATGTATTATGTTATTATTTTTTCCAAAAATTAGGTGTTCATACAGTTTTAATGGCGTCATCGGTTCGGGTGAATGCATTCGGCGGCAGCGTCACAACGCCACAATGTTTGCTTGCTATTTCTTACACGGTACTGACAGTACGCTCGCACGTGGACTTTAATTGCCCCGACCCTTGTAGTACAGGATCCGCAGAGAGAGATCGACCTTCACCCATCTGTTTACCAAATGAAACATTTTTTTAAGAAACTCATATGGAAATAGACAATACATCCCGAATGTAATGTGTATCAAAATATGTTTATAGCTATCCTTAATTAAAATAAAAATAGTATAATATACATTTTTGACGTGTTTCACCCAATTGTTTACGAAATCAGTGTTGAACCGAAAATTCGAAACATAAAGAATATGCCAGAGTGGTATTGCCTACTTGTTTCTGTCCATGACTACGGGCCATGCAAGTTAAAGAGGTAAGTAGGGTGGTATAAGCCATTGCGCCTTATCTATCGAAATACATATTAAAATAAAGATAATTTAGTTATAAACGCTACGGTATAGTATTCCCTGCTGCAGAAACCGTTTATGAAGTATTATTGCCAAGCTTTAAAATCTGAAAATTAAACCAAGCAAAGATGCGCGAGAGAGAAATTTGAGTATCATCTTTAGTGCGATATAGGAGAATGTAGCATAGCAGCTGTGTGCGAAATATCAGTTGAATGAAAGAGAGTGAGAAAAGGAAGAAAGTCTTTTAAAAAAAGATTTTTATCAATAATTTACTTACATTTGAAATTAATTTATACGATTAAATTAGAATCAGCTCTTGCAAGCACCACTGAATGTTACTGGAGAGTATTGACGGAATGTGGAGCGCTGAATCATTGAACGACTGGATCAGAATCAACTTCGGGACTGGTTCGGGTCTGCATTATACAGTGGTTTTTGTATAGTTGTATTGTTTTGTATGTAACAGCCCTTAGAGGCTGGATAATTAGGGTATAACGTTACACTGATACTTAGTTCTCGGCACAGAGGAAATACTTGACAGATATTTTACCCAATTTTAGTCCACACTATAGTGAATGCATCGGAAAGCGATTTTTTCCATGAATATAATATCATTTTATAACAATCAGGGGTTTAACAAGGTGAACCCCCTGGAACCTCTCCTGTTCAGTTTGGCAAATCAAAACTTAATAATACAACTCTCTTCTTCTTCCAGTCTGTGGCACCTGGTTGATGGTATAATTGGTTAAGCTCCGGAATCTTTTGAAAGATACACCCTTACCCTGATTCCGCGGTTGGCCACAATGATTCTGCATCTAAATACGGACACATGTGATTTTTTTACTTGTAGTCACAGACTCGATTGCAGTTTATCATGCCCAATCTCAGAGAACTAAGTGGACAAGACTTTAATCTTTCCAATTTTTCCCGAAGCCATTCCAGAGGCTTTGAAATCCCAAAAATTACTACTTTGACAGTCTTTATAGCACCTCCTTGAAGTTCCAGCACATGTCGCCATAATCCTAGTGCTTGTGCTTTTCAACCCCTAAATCCACGTATTTAATCCATACTTACTTCAATTGCTTATTTCCTCTGCTGGAATCAACGAAAGTTTGAGATGGACTGTCGAAAATATCTTCAACGTCGCTTTTAATACTAGCCAATGGGCCCAAATAAGTTTGTCGATACGTTTGGGTAGTCAGATATATTATTCAACGGTTACACGATATTGGCCTATCTGCTTTCCTTGGATCTATTCGAGGGGTAATGGAACTTCCTGTCAGTATTCTTTCTCATGAAAGCACCAAGCTTTAAATTTCCTTTAAAAATGACATATTCAATGATTGGTCTTCCATTCATTCAAACTATAACATTTTGGAAACTTCTGGTACACAGTGCGCCTGGGATGAAACAGGTGGCTTTGCTACCTCGGGCAGCTATAAGAGACAGCTACAAGCACACAATGCTACTAATAAAGCTAGGCTGATGGCAGTTCTTATCTCAGAATCTGAAGTATGGTTGCATGCGCTACCTTCACCCAACTTTGGTATATTACTGGATGACAACTCTCTACGAGTGGTTGTGGCATTTCGGTTAGGCTACAATGTCTGCGAACTACACTTATGCATATGTGGCTCAACCGAAGAAGCTAATGGCTATCATGGTCTGAGTTGTCAACGTAGCTCTCATAGAAATCTGCGCAAATATGCCCTCAATGATATCCTGCGGACGCCGATCTCTGCTAAAGTTTCATTTACGATTGAGCTTTCTGATCTTAGCCGCTTAGATGGTAAAGGATTAATGTTAATACCTTGACAAAGAGGGCGCTGCCTAATCTGGCATGTTACAGGTGCAACAGGTTCTTAGCGTCCTATCTAAATAATACCTCAAGAACAGCAGCCTCCCGAGCGGAATCTGTGGCCAAGCAAAAACTCCTGAAATACAGCATTCTGAAAGACGCATACCTGTTCATACCGGTCGTTTGCGAAACATCTGGTCCAAGGGGTAGTGAGGCGAAGTTCTTCATAAAGCAGTTAGGTAGGAGGCTCAGGAATAAAGGGGGTGACTCCCGTTCTGTGTTTTCTCTATTCCAAACCCTATCTGTTGCTACCTAATGCGACAATGCTACTAGTATAATGGAAACTTTCGGACTGAGCCAGGCCATTGGTGGCATTTTTGTAACATAGTTAGTCATTTCTAAATGACTATGTTACAAATGGCAAAATTTAAACGTAGTGATAATAAATTTCGAATTAATTTTTACGATTCGCATACAGTTTCTTGACATAATGTATAAACTCATATTTTTGCGACAATGAGTTCTTAGTGCACGCATATATTTTTTAAAGTTATTGTTGAATTATAACAAGACAGTGCGTGAAGTGAAAACGGGAGAAAGCGACTTCTACATTTTAGGTCAGTGAATTCTCTTACATACATTGTCTATTCTAATTTTTCAGGGATACAATTTGTCACAAAACGAATCAGATATTTGTGAAGGGACATCGATTGGAGAACAACGTAGAATGAAATTAATATGAGCACGATTAAAGTTATATTTCGCAATGAAATCAGAATAGTTAGGTCGAAACACTAATGTAGTGGTAGAATCAGCATAACAGATTCTGATTCATCAAGCTCCATTTTAGAGGTCGCAGAAACAGAAAGAAATTGTGGATCAACAAGTAAGAGAAATGTTAGTAATGAGGTGATTCGCTGGCCAAGGAGTAGCATTTCTGTTCGGATTAGTAAAGAAACAATATGTAATATGGAGTTCTTGTATCGATTATCGAATACTGAAACAGAAAGTTGTATTAGCTGTATTTGTCGTATCGTTTGGATTGATGATAAATCGAGCGTAAATTCTGCATATGTTGGATTCAATGTTAGCAAGACTGAAATATACACATGCCATTGTGTAGTGATATATGTAGGTTCAATAATTTTTATGTTACTGTTAGAGTAGTTTTGGAAAGATTAAGAAAAGCAAACTTTACGTCTTTGTAATTATAACGAGTAAGTGCAAAATTGGGAACCGTAGGTATACCTACGACAATATAATATGAAGTAAACCTCATATCATATAAAAGGCTTTACGACATGAGGTATCAGATGAGTGTTGCTTATAAGCGAGTCTCATAATACTCTATTTTAAGGTCATTAAGGAGCTGAAAATACACATTAATATGAAGACGTTACATTCGTTCTTAGGGTTAATCTCTCATTAAAGAACATTTATAAAATATATTGCTGATGTTTTTTCACCGCTAATATTGCTATTGAAGATATATGTGAACATGGAATGGATGTATTTATAGGATGCCACGTTTAGAAATTTACAACATAAATTATGAAGTCCTCCGCTGTTAGGACACTTTCTTAGTAAATACTAGACTGTGACAACGAGATTGTTTTTGTGCATGCGAAGGTGGAAGCGTTTAAGCGGTTTTGATGCAAGTTTATGCAAGGCGTAACAGAAATGCATCCGATAGCCTACACCTCGCAAAGGCTAAGGGGGCGAGGTCAAAAGTATTTCATTATATAGAAGAAATGTCTAGCAGTATTTGGGGTATTAAATTAAGTAAAGCACTATATATTTCGAAGATGAATTTTGAAGTTGTGACGGATCACAAGGTTCGACGTTGTTTGAGAGAAAAACACAGTATAAACGAAAGGTTTGCTAGATAATTACAAGAAATTGATTTCAAAATAAGTTACTGTGCAGGAAGGAAGAACGTGGTAGCGAATTTCTTGACGACACATAATAAAATACATGATTTAAATTGTCATTAAAGTCGCTGGACTTAGTAAACATGAGTGTAAAAATTGTTGAACTAGGTTAGCGATTGCCTCGTAATTATAAAATTATTCATTCCATTCATTAAGTTAGGTGTGTCTTGTCGTGGCAATGGAAAAAATGAATCACCTGCGAGATCTATTTTCCTGTTAGGACGAAAATGTTATGTCGTCTATCGTCGACGGATTCCTAAAATTTTAAAATATGAGAAACACTCCATGCTCAGACGAGGGACGAAAAATTATTATTTATTATAGACGGTCACAATATAAGATCAAGATTGTTGTGAAGATTTTTATTGTAAAATACGCACACAATTTTTTGTGAAGTTTCATGATTCCTTTATAAACCATCAAATTTACATCTGAACTATGTTACCGTAAAAATAAATGCTGTAAAGAAAAACTAATCAATATTTTGTTCTTAGAATGTATTTTTACCTAAAAGCGTATGCAAAACTTCCTCTCTCACAACTGAATTGGTATCAAAATTTGCCAAATTTGATACACATACACTATAACCCACCCACTATACATTAGGGGAAGTTAAATAAAATATTTTTAACATATTTATCCTCCAAAGGACGAGGTCATCACGTATAAGAAGGTCTTTGATAAGAGGGACGTTCCCACGAGTAAATGTCCTCCACCTAGGACGTGACGTGAGCGCCCGTCGGCCACAAAAGATTCCGTTTTGTATTCGCGGTGGGTCGTTCCCATTTACGAATTATGTACGCGATTTAACGTCTAGCATTTCGGTTCGCGCGGCTGGTGTTCGGCGCCGCCCGAGCCGCCCCAGCGAGCACGAGCGTGTGCCATGCGCGACGATACGTTTAAACACGACGTGAATATTCATGATTTACGCTATGACCCGACCGCCGACGACCTCCGTGTCGTCGAATGCTTATGGAGTTTTGTTTAAAATGCCGGTCAGGTGCGAATGTGATTCGTATGGTTAGTGTTCCGTCCTACAATTTTTAACACATCTCTGTTAGTTTAACCGGTAAATTCATTTCTGGTTTTCATGAAAAAATCAATTTCATGCTCTATATTCGTATTGATACTTTACAATCCCGTGTAATTCTTCTGAGACAATAAATATGTGATACTAATATCTTAGAATGTGAGAATAGTGACGTGAGAAAATATGGGAAAAGAACATGATAATAATTTTAAATCGCATCGGATACATACGATGTTATTCACATGTTACCAATAAAAGCACCGAGATTAGGCCTACTTTGTCCACGCCAATTTGATTTTTTCCCGCAATGTCTGGGCGCGCCGTGCTTCTATTTAACCCATCAAAGAGAATCGCAATATAGTTATATACGTCCGATCTCGCATTTTCCGGTGGTAGAGATAATCATTCCAGAGTGGTTACGTATTACTTAAGAGTACAATTACCTTCGGAGTCGCATCGTCAAGCCATCAATTAAGTGGGTTGGTTTCTAAGACCTATAAATTTTTAGATTTTACCCCACTTCAATGGAAAATAATTTGAATAACTAGTGGCAATGTAAACTGCTATACTACATTTTTGTTTTTTGTTCGCAAATGTTTACTCCAGCAAACATCTTTTTTTTCAAGTGGGTTAAATATTCCGATAAAAGTCAGGTGTATGTAGTGTTCAATTTAATAAAAAAAATGGAAGGAATAGCAGTTTCTAATTCAGAATCAAATAAGTTATTGAGTCGACCGCACGACAAAAGAGCAATTTAAAAAATTAAAATGAAAAATAATAAAGTATTGCGAAATCTAACTTCATTTTTTAATTGATATAATTTTCAATAACGAATAAAATTATAAAAATTATGTAAAGAAATAATACAATGTAATTCAATTGACATACTCGTGCTCTTTGTCGAAGGAGTCCCGCTTACGCACTATTACTCCATGTCCAGTCCAGCTCAGCTCGTCCATACCATAATTAGGTTCCTACCTTGTTTTGGGATCGTCATAAATTTAATAATATTTCGATCGCTTTACATTTGCTATTTGATTTTGAATCCGTCTTTGTTTTTAAGTCAGTTATAACAGAAGTGAAGAATATTATCGTCGTTTATGAATACAGATATTAGTGTATTAGCGGGATTTCATATACCGATGCAGCTCTATCCATATATAAATATAGCTTAAAAAGACTAAAAAACACGCTTTTAAAGCACATCAAACTAAAAAGTGAAAAATAATTCTTAATATTAGCTGAAGAAAAATAATGAACAATATTATTGTTGAAAAAGTGTGGGGCGCTTATTCAACATTTTTTAACACGCTTTTATTAGCTTCACTTGTATGTTTGTTTGTTTGCTTGTTTGTTTGTAACCGACTTCTTTGCACTCGATTTTGACCCACTTTGAACGGTCAGATTTTATTGAAACTTTGTAGACTTATCAAAGACCGGTGACAATACAATAATTTGATAAGTTGGTCTAATTGTCCTGGTCAGGATCGCCAGGATTAATTAATTTGGTTTGGTAATTCTATTTGGTATCGATGTAAATTCAATCAGTTCAATATAGGGACTTACGTATAAATAGAATTAATATAAATAAAAATAGGTACAAGGATTAATTCATACAATGTCATAATTTGATGTTGATAAAATATTTAATTTTCTGAAGATTTCTTTTTGAAATTTAAATGAATATAATTAAAATTTTGGATGTAGAAGTTAAGTAGAAAAGTTCATATTTTCAATCAACTCATCTATAAAGAAAATGGATTCATGATAAAATAATATTTCATATTAAACTCTATAGTAAAACGTCAAAACTGAATTATTCTCAGAAATTAAGACCACAAACTTAAATCTTCTATTCAGAGAATTTTACAATCATCTGCCCTCTATCAAAGGTTTACAATACTATCGACTTCAGTATCATTTTGAAAATTAACACCTTGACCCTAACTCTTCTGTTCGGAAAGAATTTCCATCCGTACCCTCTGTCATAGATTTACGATACCAAAAAATGTACGTCACGTCAAACATTCACAAGAACTCGGAATACAATTTTTTGACAATCGATCAAACTAAAAAGTATAAAATAAATATAGATAAAAAAACTAAAAAACACGCTTTGATGATCACATCGAACTAAAAAACGAAAAAGAATTCTTAATATAGGCAGAAAATATAAATGAACGAAAAAAGATTAGTATTATTGTGAAAAAAGCGGGGGGTGTTTTGTGCCATATTTTTTTCACTTATCATGCACCCCACGCTTTTTTCACAATAATACTAATATCTTTCGTCATTGTTCATTATTTTTTTCAGCTTGTATTAAGAATTATTTTTCACTTTTTAGTTTGATGTGCTTTAAGTGTGTTTTTTAGTTTATATTAAACTATATTTATTTTCATTTTTAGTTCGATTTATTGTTAATTTTTTTTTAATTTTTAACAATACAACAATGGTTGAATTAATAATAATGCTTATTACTGATACTGAATAAATTCTATTACTGAATTACAAAACAGTAATAGAATTTAGTAACAGTAATTAGCCACTTGCTCTCACGCGGACGATACGTAACGAAATTATTCGATCCTGGCGATCTTGATCAGCATAATGAGGTAAACGTATCAAACTATTGTATTGTCACCGGTTCTTGATAAGTGTGCAAAGTTTGAATTAAATCTATCCCTTCAAAGTGGGACAAAATGGAGTCCAAAGGAGTCGGTTACAAACAAACAAACCCACAAACTCACAAACATACAAGTGAAGCTAATAAAAGTGTGTTAAAAAGCATGTTAATATACGTTCGTTTAACTAAATTTATACTGATACATTAGAAGTGTTTAATAATGTTAAATACGTGTGATACTGGTACTACGAATGATAGTGAGAATATAAGTGTCACAAATAATACAACACATATCGTAAACTTTAATTTTATATTCCTTTTAATTTTGAAATATTTTAATATAAAAAATGTATAAAATATTGATATCCACAACTGCCAGTTATACCATGACGGGTCATTTTATTTGGTTTTTTGTGTTATTTTTTTTTTATTTTAATAGAAAATTTTTATTTATGTCTACGAGGGCGTAAATTTAATTATTTCTAGTAAACAACAGGTCGATTTTTCGAAGGATAAGCCTTAAGTATTTATTCTAAATCAATTTTATGTTCGATTCACTTTATACTGATAAAGTAGACTTGTAAACGACTTGAAAACTGAAGGAATTCAATGACAACAAACAAATAAAAACATGTGTGACTTACGTTATCGTATATGTAGTTGGCGTACGAATAACCCCAAATTATAAGCCAAATTCCTATGTTATGCCTATCTATGCTTAATAGATAGTTCCACCGTAATACACGGTAAAGGCGGGAGGCGCCGAGGGCGCGCGGCGGCGCGCGCCCTTCATTAAGGGCATTAGTGCGATGACTGTGCTCGATGAGGACTCTCGCAGGCTTTGTCCACCCTTTGGGTAGTCCCGCGTGACACGAATTACGTTGAATCGCTTCTTAATGAGCTGTGTGGAGGTCGGGTATCCATCGACACGCTCAAGACAGTCAATGCCGACTCTAATTTTTTAACTTGAAATAGTATTTCTATTAAATCCGCATAAGCGCTATAATCGTTTTCTTTTCAAAAGTAGAACCGCCCCATCACGCACTTACAGAGTCAGGGAAAGAAAATTATGCTTCTTTTCAAAAAGTAAGGATTTAGCTATTCCATTGCACGTCTGTTTCAAATGTGCCACAAAATCTTCAGCCCATCTAGCACAAAAAATGTTGCCATTAGATCTTTAAAAATTTCGGAGAGAACCATATTTCATCGAACGGAATTGTTCCAATCGTCCCTCCACAACCATACAAATTCAGATACACCTAGACCCATGTGGTATACTGATAAGATCGACTTAATAGTTATTAATTACTTTAACAGACTGTACAATACATTCACGTGTGTATTATTGCCGTCTCTTTATTCTTTCATTGGATTCATCACGTATTGTCTACGTTGAGTAGAGGATTTTTTGTTTTGACTTAAGGGTTCGAAACCTTCAGGCAACTGAAAATAGCTAACTATGCATGTCATGCGGGACTTTTACCAATTAAAATCACTAAGGTGTCCTTCAGGGCAATAAAACACTTGAAAGAGGAGGTTCCAGTTGCGTTTAGTATGGCTTTGATGTCCTTATTTTTATTTTATTTAAAGCCTTTATTAACTGACCGTATTACAGTTTCACCTTATAAACTAACATAAACACTATTTTAAAAATAATGGAAATAAGCCTTAAAGTATAATAAATATTTTAGCTACCACTTTGTCAGGTTGTCTATCGATATAGGCCTCCCTCAGTTTCTACCATTTCTCTCTATCTCTAGTTGACGTTCTCCATCCTTTTGGTAAATCGTCCTCCCATCTTTTGATTTCACCTCCTCTTTTTCTTTTCCCATTTCTAAGATACCATTCTAATACATCCTTAGTCCATTTTTTCTTTGTAGTTCTCATTATATGTCCAGTCCAATTCCATTTTAGTTTTCTTATATTTTTGGTACATCCCTGACCTTTGTCCTTTTCCTTATTTTTGAAGTTGTCTACCGATCCTATAATCGTATGTTTAGCATGCTTTGTTCCATATTGCGCTGGAAAACTATAAGTTTCTAGTTGTTTTTGCTCGTAGTAGGCCAGGTTTGACATCCGTAAGTAAAACAAGGGAGTATGCATGTGTTACATAATTTGTTTTTTGTTGCCATAGGGATTACTTCATTTTTAGTTATCTCTTTAAGGGACCAGTACCGCTTTCAAGTGTTGCTTATTCTCCTATCTATTTCTTTGGAGTATTGGTCGTTTATTGAAATAGTTTGTCTTAAATAAATATATTCGTCTACATATTCAATACTTTCCAGTCCTATTACTATATTTTCCTTTACGGCATTCGTCATTAGTTTAGTCTTTGTTAGATTCATGGACAAGCCTGCTTTTCTGCTTTCCCCATCTAATTGTTGTCGCATAGTTTGTAGTGTTCCTGGTTTCTCAGCGACGATATATGTCAGCAAATCTTAAATGATTTAGGTTTGATCCGTTTATATTAATTCCAAAATGTTTCCAGTCTAAATTCCTGAATATGTCATCTAACACTGCAATGAAAAGTTTTGGGAAAAGCGGATCACCTTGCCTTTTTTAATTCCAAATTCTTCGCTTTGCTGTTCAAGTTAAATCGTTGATGTGGTTCTTCTGTAAATTTCTTTTAAGGTTCTGATATTCTTTTTTTCTACACCCTGTTTTTCTAGGATCTGCCAAATATAAAAGTGACTCAGAGAATCGAAAGCCTTATTGTAATCGACGAATATCATATAGTACATTTGTTTGTATTCATTTTGTTTTTCAATAATCTGTTTCACAACATGGATGTGGTCAATGATAGAATAATCTGCGCGAAAACCAACTTGTTCTCTTGGTTGGCTTTATTCTAGTTGTTTCGTTATTCCGCCAAGTATTATTTTAGAAAACACTTTGTATAAATTGGACATTAAACAATAATTATTTATTTCGTTTTTGTCACTCTTTTTATGTACTAAGCTAATGGTTGACGTTGTCCATCGAGTGGGTATTTGTTCAGTTACTAATATTTCATTAAATAAACTCGCCACAAATCTGCATATTTCGGTCGAAGATTGTTTCAGTATTTCATTTGATATTTTGTCGTCTACATGTACTTTGCCGCTTTTTTGAGATTGTATAGCTCTTATAACTTCTGTTTTTAATATGCAAGGTATTTTTTCTTCGTAGATTTCTTTCTCTTCTTCTGCTGGTAATGTACTATCTGTTTCTGTGTATAATTTTTTATAAAATTCTGTCGCTGCTTTTACTATTGATAATATGTTTGCTGTCCATTTTTCATTTTTATTCTTCCCGCTCTTAGTCTTCATGTTAGGTATCCATTGTGTGTATTCTATGAACTCCTTTAGGCCTTCGTTAATTTCTCTTGTTTTCTCTGTTTGTTACCTTAGTACGCTCAGCCTCTCTTCTTTGCCATGTTTTCTAATCGATTCTTGGATCTTTCTGATAATGCTTGCTATTTTTTGTTTGTTGTCTTTTCGCTTATCTAATATTTCGTTTCTCGTTGTTGTTGTTGTTTTATTAATGGTAGAGTGTATAATGTGTTTTCTTGAATTGCTATTTGTGTTGCGTATAACTCCTCGTACCATTCTCTGATCTGTATCGAAGTTTAACTTATTTAATACATCAATATCCGTAAATATGTTTTTTTCTTTAGTAAGTATAAAATCAATTTCGTTTTTATCTCTGCCGTTTGGGGCTAATCATGTCCATTTTCTTGATTTACGTTTTTTGAAAAAGCTATTCATTATTTTGAAATTATGAGCAAATGAAAAATCTATGAGCTTCTGCCTATTGTCGTTTCTGTCACGTCTTCTCGTTTCTCTCACGTAATCTCCTACGACAGATTCGTCTTTGTTTGATTTTCTTTCAACTTTGGCATTGAAATCTCCGATGACGATTACGTACTTCTTATTATTCTGCATCAATTCTGTAAGATCGTTGTAGAATTTTTCTTTAGCTAATTTTGTGTCTTGTTCTATTGGTTCATGAACTTGGATAATCAACCATGGTTGTTTGGAATTAATTAGTTGTATATTGAGCACAAAAATTCTATCTGATATTCCATGGAAACTTACTATTTTATCTTTCAAGTACTTCTTCACCAGAAATCCCATTCCATACCTGCCTTGTGTTTTACTATAGAAATAGAAAATATATTCGCTGTATTCTTTTATTTCTTCTCCTAATCTTTTTACTTCACAAAGACCGATGAGGTCCCATTTTATAGGTGGTAAAGTTTTTTCCAGTTCTTCTAACATATAGTCTGACATTAGTGTTCTTACATTTAGTGTTGCGATATAAACCTTATTGTAGTTTCTTTTTTGGTATGAGGATGTATTTCTATGGGTGGTGGTCTTTCAATCCCACGGGAACCAGCCGGTTTGGGGATGTTTTGTCTGTGGTTGCTAATATTCGCTTGCTACTTCGATTGCTTTGGAATATTGGGAATTGAATTTACTCGTTCTGTTTCAGAACGACTTCGCCATAAAAACATAGTCATTCAAGAAGCCGTTTCTGAAAAAAATAGATCAGAACGTAAACGAGTAAATTCATTAAATACAACGTTAAGTGAATCGCGCCTTTCTCTCTCTTCCGCCCAACCCGTCCACCACATCTCCCAAGACCGAGTGTAGGCGTGCCAGCAGTGTATTACCGCGCATCAACACGTCCGAGCGCGGTCAAAACCGGACGCTCGTCTTTAGAGGTTTAGGTATTTTGTTATAAAGTGTTACATTTACGATATTTGCGGTTTTGAAACTAAAATTGTGTATAATTAATGTTTAACTGTATTACAACAATGACTTTCACGGCTATCTAACTGCAAACACGATTTATTGTTGGGAAGTTTGCAGAAGTGACATTACTGCCTGTGAGTCCGTAAGTTGCGTGACTTATCGTTTACGCAGAAATTTACCTTCATTTGTCTTGTTGTTTTTCATCAGTCGATATAAAATTTATAGGTTATAAGATTCGTTCATGGAGCCGATTTTGAAACCTATCTACAGTAAAATTGACAAAGGATTTTAGTGTCTTACAAGGTAACTCTAATAACTCTTATAGTTTAACAAAAAGTAAGATTTAGCATAAAGAAAATTAGTGAAAGAATATAGAAAAATCTTTCAGGGTTTCAAGAGAATGACCAAAAAGTCTCATAGTTTTATCCAATTTCAATAAAACTTTGTATGGAATTAGCTGAAAACTAATGAAACTAATGTAGAAGAGATACATGATATGTTTTAAGGATTCTTCGAGATTATTAAGGACCTTTAAAATTTGATTCGAACTTTTATCACGAAACTCCCTAGTTTATTATAAATACTCAAACGTTAATCGTATATTGTTTAGTAAAATGATATGCTATAAACTGTTGAGGTTCCATTACAATTAATAGGAATCTTTGTAATATATCCTTTGATTTTTTTAATTCATTGGGTTTACAAGAAGTTACAATCCTTAACAATTGTTCAGAAACAATTTTATTTTGACAAATAAATTAGACTCTTGAGAATGAGTGTTCAAAATCACAGTAAATTCATTTTTATTTGTACTCACACGATCGAATAAAATACCTATTTGTAATTCATTTTAAAATTAATCATAAAATTGATGAAATGATTTTATTTCTTTGAATTAATCTAACGAAATTTAACTTTTTGTTTATTCTTAAATGCAATTTTGGTATTTAATATTACTATCATTGAAAAAATTACTTCATATCCAAATTCCAAATGCCGTCTTTATTGACGAAAATGTGTACCATGACAGATAAAATTGTCGCAAACAAATATGTTTTCTCTTGTATAACCTAATCAATTGACATGTTAATTTTATCTCAACCGTTATATTTTATTATTTTTATTTTGTATGAAAGATAATTTATTGAATACAGTTTCAGGATATAAAAAAAGACGAAATAAAATAAAAAAATCTCTACTACAACACTCTGTGCGAAAGTCATTTCAGTTAAACTTGGTGAAAATTAAGTTTGAATTCTAAAATTAGTCAAAAAGATTAGTCGTAGTGAAAACGAAAAATGCTGGCGAAATGCTGATGAAGAAGTTGAAATAAAAGAATGGCAACAGATACTTGCACCCTACTGGCAAATTTAAATAAATGTGTTTATAAAATAAATGCAATAAATATTCTGATGAATTTACTTTACGACTAACTTTCCGTTCGCGGCTTCACCCGCTGGATTAACCTTCTTGCGTTTATTCCGATTCTTGCGTTGATGTAGGTTTATATTTTGTTTTGTAATACATACATGTCCGTCTTCAAGATGTAAGTAATTCCCCTGAAAAATGTTGTACATCGGCAAATTTATTTCAAATTCAAAATATCTTTGTTTCATAGGTTATAAAATAAAAGGAAACATGTCATAATTTTTTGCGAATTAACTTCTCACCACTCGTTCAGATAGCAGTTTTTCCTCAAGAAAAACGAGCAAGAAACTTAAGAGCAGCTCTTTTCTAATTTCATCACGCACAAGCAAACCAATTACAAAACCATTAATGAACGAAGTAGCCGGATAAAAAGTCGAGCCGCTTATGCCCATGGATTTTTGTTTTCTAAAAGTTCGGAAATTGTGTAATACCCTTTTTTACTGAGTGATTGTTTTATAGTACTCTTAAATTTATATACGAATAAATTTGAATATCCACATGAACCCTATTGAACATGCGCACACAGAACCCTCTAAATGAATTTGTGATGTTGCTTAGTAGACTAACATGTAGACTCAGTTTATTTTTATTTCTGGTATTGACTTTATGTTGGTCACTTTTCCTTTTAAGTATTTCTAAATTCTCTTTTACATATAATAAATTTTCATAAATGAATTGGGATGTCAGAGTTAAGATCCAATTTTTTTTAAACATATTTCTAATAAATGCACGAGGTCCGATCTTGTAAATCGTGTGAACTGGCCTCTTCTGCAACACAAAAACTTTATGTATCTGTGGCATGTCCCAAGAGCAAAAAAAGCCACACGACATCAGGCTATGGAAACAGCTAAAATAATCTAATCTAGCGATTTCGACATCTGATAAATTTCTTCCTTTTTTGACTGTATAAGCGGCAGAGCTACGCCTTTTTGTCAATTTTCTGATATGAGTACCCAATTGAAGTTTGTTATCCAACGTAATTCCCAGGAACACGGTAACATTAACAAACTCTAATTGTTTGTTGTGTATTGTAACAGTTCTGGATCGATGTCTTACGTTTGGAAGTTAAAATTTTATACATTTTGTTTTCGTTTAATTAAGTAGTAAGTTCTTTGCAGTAAACCATTTCTCTACTTTTGAGATAGCATTGTTTACGTCGTCATAAGCGGCATCGTCATTTGAAAACAGTACCATGTCATGAAATTTCATGTCACAAAAGTGTAATAAACATACAAATACTAGAGATTTTCCTTATTCCTTTAAAAGTTTATCCGTAGCTCCGCCCTTGTGACGAGGTTTATTTTAATAGTAGCTAGCTGCCGCGTCCTCCCCGTACCGACTGTGTTGTGTCTCCGCCCACACCCACGCTCCTGGTTTATTTAAGCATCTGTTATGTTTTAAATTGAGCTTAACTATAATGGTTCTTAATGTTTCTTTTAGGAATAAGAAAAAACTGGAAATTGCAGCATAATTGGTGGAATTATTATAATTTTCACTGAACCCTTATCTGTATAACCCTAAAATAATGTAGCCTATATTCTTTTATTGGTGCAAACTATTGTAATCCAAACTTCATTGAAATTGTTCAAATTATAAGGGTGCTTATTAATCTTATAAAACACAATTCCGGAATCACAAGCCGCTCTAAATGATTTCCCTCTGCTAATAAGAACTAATTTAAATGAAGTGATAAAAATATTTACTCACGAAACCCTAAAATATGTATTCTGTATTTCCACTATTTTTAAGCTAATTCTCTAATAAATTTTATTGAAAGCAGTAACACTATGAGAATCCTTAGTAATGTTTACTTAAAATATTTCCTGTATTATTTCATTAATTTAAAGCTATCTTATTATCAAATTTAATTGTGATCGATTACATTAGAAGAATTTTTAGTAAATTTTATGAAATCCAAAAAATGTACTGTGTATTGATATTATGTATAAGCATTAATTTCATTGCAAATTTTATTGAAGTCGCATTATGAATGGTTTGGCCGCTTTGAAGATACCCTCGACAATTATTCAGTTAAATGGACGAAAAAAAATAATATATATATTTTTCGTCAAACTACCTTGATAATTACAAACATAACAAAAAAAAGAAATCAGGCAAAATGGTCTAGCCATTCTCAATTGACGATATCGCATACAAGTTAAATTGCATTTTTATTTGTATAAATAAAAATCAATTGCCAAATGTATGGAAGCACATCACTTGAAAACGGCTAGCCGATTTTGTTGATTCGTTTTTTGTTGTGTTCCTTATAGTCAGGATAAGGTTTGTGTGAAAAAAAAAACAACGCTTTGTATCTGTTCGTCTGTCTGTTTGTCCGCGATATTTTCGGAACGATTAAATCAATCATTATACGACTTTCACTGAAAGGTAGAAAAGCTTATTTTAAGGTAAATTTTAGGGTACTGCTGCGCCATTTTTAAGGTTTTTGCATGAAAAGAAACCCTTTATAATTATATAATTTTTAGAATTTAATCAAAGTGGAGACTATATGGAGATCGGGAACAAAATCGGAATCGAGATTAGACCGACAAAAAATCAAAGACGAAAAGTGGCACCGGAACCGGGAGCAGAATCGGAAAAGAAAGCGGGATGGCACCGAAATGGAGAACGGGTCTGGCGCCGCGAACGGACGTGAGGTCAAAGTGTGACTGCGTTGGAATCCAAAATGATACCGCGATTGAAATCAACATCGATTGATACGAGGACTGCTATTTATGTGTCCGGAATATCAAAATGAAACAAATATCTGTCATTTATTATGTTTTTATTGCTATTCATAATATTTGCCATGAAAATCGATGCACTTTTCCACATGCTGAAGCTAATTTTAAAGCACTTTTTCCATTCTCATTGAGGTATCTCTAAAAAATGCATTTTGAACGCATCAACGGCCTTTTCGTGACTCTATAAAAGTTGACGATTTAATTTATTCTTCACACTTGGCAATAAAAAGAAGTTGCTGGGTGCGAAATGGGAGCTTTACGACAGATGATCCGTCAATTGTTCTTTAATATTTCTTTAAAGATTTCTGGCAAACAAATGGTCGTGTACCACTTTGAGTTAACCATTTTACGATTCTATAGTGGTACTGTAATCACATGTCCATTTATACCAAAAACCATGCAACTATTTGCTTCAAAGTGCTTTTGGCACGAATCTTTTTTATTGGGTTTGGCTCATGGAACACCCACACCGATGACTGTTGTTTAGTTTCAGGGTCAGAACATATATGCAAGATTCATCACCTGTGTACATGTTATAAACAGCTTTTAGCACACCATGATTGTTTTTTTTTATCATTTTTTTTGCACCAATCGACACGAGCCTGATCAATACTCAAGACTGCCCACGATTAAAGTTGCTAAATCACAGCACAGCTGAACACAGCGGTTTTTGATGGTGCTTTATTCCCAAAAGTCAAAATAAGTTGATCGATACACTGTTTTTGAGTTAGCTCACGCCGAAAATCGTAATAAATAATCGCACTAAAAATTTTACGAGTTAAATCCATGGTGATGAAGACGAGCAATTTTTCTAATGACGACACAATAGTAAAAAAAATTGACAGTTACATTAAACAAACTGTATTCTACAGCCAAAGAGTCCAATTTTCAAATGTTGTAATAACCTTTTGAATATTGTTCTGTATGTGGCCAGTTCTGGATATATAAATAGCAGCCCTCGTACAAAAGTAAAAAAAATAATTCTACGTCCATGCTGGTGTAGCTGCGGGCTTTAACTATACGGGCAAGTCACCTACAAGAAAGTGCCGAACAAAGTTTGCCTGGCCGGCTAGTTTATACATATAAATGAAAATTCGTTTTACATAATCAATCTATTTAGATTGATTATGTAATGACAAGTACATATTTATGTATTTGAATAGAATATTTCTACTTAAACAATTGAACGACGGTCGTAAAAACAACGTACACAACGGAAATTGCACGATTTACATTTATGATTTGACAGTTCTAATGTATTAGGGATTGCAATTAGACGGATTAGTAAATTTGGTTCATGATTCGCAAAATATCGAAGATCATTGACAAATGCATGCATATATATATATACAAGGCACGGCGTCTCGCGCGACATGAATTCGCGCTCTCGCAGCTAGCGGCACACTAACACACGTCAAACAAAATGCTGTCGCGAAATGCGAAATTCAGTGAAATCCTTTACAGTTTACGGCACGACCTACTATATTCATATGTTACGGTATATTTACAAGTTATCATCTTGGTTATTATTTTATTTGGATTACGTGTATGAAAATTTTGATTACAAAAAGAAAGCAATAATTTAACATTTCATTTATATTTGAATAACGCGACGTGGCTTTATAGTGCATATCATTAATATTAGGTTTAGTGCAAAAATTAATATTAAAACATTGATTGATTCTAATTATTGCAAACCGCGAAATGTTCTATTAGACATTTTGGTCAACTTCAAATATTCGAAAAAAAAAATGTAAATCAAATTCAAACAGTACGGCTTCATCAAGTTATAGAGCAACTTTTCTAAAAAAAGAAATGTAATATTCGGTTTTTGTATTAATTTATCACAGAATAAATTAATATTGTAATAACGCGTAATAATGGGCCAACCTGAACCTTGTTTTATGCATTTTGAGATCACATGATAATAAAAATCTCTAATTATTATTGAGTAAATACACTGTGAAAAAATAAACCTGTGCTGAAGAAATGTTTTTAAATAAATAAAATCTGCCGCTTTAATTTAGTAAAGTTATCTATTAAGGAAATGATCAAATTAATTGCGAAGGGAAGTGCATTTGAAATTATAAAAAAAAAAATACGTTTTCAGCAATATTTTCTGGTACAGAAATTATGAAATATTTTAGAAAAAGTAGTGATATTGTTTGATAGATTATTGACATTGTTTACTGTGTCTGTAAAAATAAATTTGACGCAAGTATGTCTGTTTTGAAATCCGATTACAAACAACCTAATAGTAAAAGCGGTATGAATGATGTTCAAAAGTATTACAAACGCATGTTTTGCGAGTTGCAGACAAAGTTTTGAACGAGGGTCGTAGTCACTACACAATTTAAAAAATTTGGAGTTTGTTAACTTACGTGACAACTTTTTTTATATTGTATGAATTTTTTAGAAAAATCTGTCGTACAATAAGAATCATGTAGGATAGGCAGCCATCGTCGGTGGGCCAAAAACCGAAACAATGCTAGAATTGATAAGTTTGTTTACTTTGCGTACCCTGTCTGAGATCTTAGTGCATGCGACTGTATTCCCATCGTAAACCACACACGTTGTCTATGCAGCGTTCTGTTGAATTTTGCCATTGATAATATTAGTCTTTGACACGAGTAAGAGTAAGATTTTGATACGATATCGTACAGCGAGCGCGCGGCGGCGAGCGCCCCCCGCCGTGACCCGCCCCGCGCACGTAGGCGCGTATACAAAGTGGGGTTCGACGAGCACTCGGTAAACTAACTAGATATCGAATACGCTTTCAGTTTAGAGCCGGGGCCGGCGGAGCGCGCGGGCGCGGGGGCTCAACGATACGGGCGCTCGCGCCTGTTATGTATTATTCAGTTGTTTTCCGACGGATGTGGATGTGGGCCACGTTAGTGATTGAAAAACCTTGTTTATTCCGACACCTGCTCGCGTACGCGCAGGAGTCGTTAACCCGCAGTGGGCGGCCCTCCCGTCGCCAGTCACACTTTTATGCGACTGCCCAAAAAATAAGTTTGATATTTTCAGGATACATATATTTATATATTTGTTACGAGTGTTGGATTTTATGATCAAATTATACGTGTGACCATTATTCAAAATTAAGCGAGTGGCTCTGAAAAACAATCGATTGCGGAATTAAATGCCGGCTAAATTAAGTCGATAATATTAACTTTTGTCGTATGCATCATCCACATACATACATTACAATAGAAGAGTTTCCTTCCTGAAAATAGTTCACGCTAGGGCCGGTTGGCGCGACCGTTATTGATGACTGCTCCCACAAAGATCGATAATTACCTAGAGAAAAAAATAACATGTTAGTAATGGCAACAATCTTTATAAATGATTGCTGTGCGCTGCCGCGAGTGACGCACACGCCTACTTCACGACTCACTGGAATTACCGCAAATAATTCATTTTGTCTTATTTTTCTCTAGCCATTAATTTAATATTTCATTTTCATGTGCATATTATCGATTTCTACTTCATTCTAATGACTAGGTTCTTCATTATTAATTTCGTCAAACTTTGTGTTGTTTTTGCGAGGTGTCTATAGAAACTATTTACAATATTTGTTTAATGAATGAGATGTATTGTGATTTTCTATTTAATTTATTGTAAATATAACATATGTGCATTTTCCTAAATAACACTTTATTCAAGATTTTACACAATATTAATTTTAGCGTGCACCTTCGTCGTGCGTTTGGTTTGATCTACATACAGAACGTCGCGGGAGTATATGTCGTAGGTTCGATCCCCTTATCAATTTACTTTTTTTCTCTTTCTTTTTTTGGGTTAATTATATATTATTTTGGATTTGGCTGTTTATTCGTTTACTTCATACATCATGAGTCACCGACCGACTATTCGTGATTTGAAACAAAAATTGAAAACAACCTTACTAGAACTTAAGGTATTCAAAGAATTATGTAACAGTCTTGTGAACGAACGTCATGACTACGAAAAAGAGATGAAATCATTTTACATTTTTAAATTTCAAATTGAAAAGCGAATTAGCCGAGTTAGATGTAATGTGTGATGACCTCACAGATCAGCGCGATCGCTTACAAATATTGGTCAATGGAATGAAGGACTGCCGGGAGCATTACGAACACTCCCTTCTGCAAACCCAATCAGATCAAGCAGAATTACACGGCAATAGAATGCAAACGGATAAATTGTAACACGAAATGGACATATATAAAGTGTAAGAGACAGTTAAGTTGTGCGATTTAACACTGAATGATGCGGCACGGTCTGATACTCCGAATCCCTGTTTGAATTTAAATTATAAAAAGGTAAAAAAAATTAAAAAAAATTGAAACATTTTTAATATAAATAAAATTGTTAGATGATCCCAAAACATGATAAAATAACTGAATTGTTACTACAGTGACAATTCAGTTTTCCAAAATTTAATTCCACAAATTAAATTTTCTACAGAAAATTTAATTAAAAAAAAAAAAAGTATTACTTTGTAAAATAAAAGTATACGAGGCTTAAGTTGCTCGTTGCTTCCAAGTGTTGGGATTTGCAGAACTAATTAAAACATTTGCAAAATAATTTACAAGAAATAACTGCACAATTTGAATCGTACAACTTCAATTCAGAATGAAATTTGTATTATAATGATTTATTTGGTCTGTGACATTGTATCGAGTGATCGGGTGGACTGCATCAGTCCACTTACGAGTCAGAACTGAATCATAAATATGAAAGTAAAGGTCTTTTACACCTGCTCAGGGGACTGTTGATCGCACCGGTCTGAATGATGAGGGCCGGGGGACAACTGTAATCTATTAGGACGATCTGGGTGTTGGATAGGGGCCCGTGTGGGGCGATTGTGTGGGTCACCGGGTATTGAATATCTGTATGCCTGGAGCCTCATACAGTGGCATTTTAAATAAAATTTTATTAGATAAGCATAGCGATAACAACATAATTATTATATTGGTGGGGAATAGTTTTGTTGTGCAATGAAAAGATGTGACTGTCTCTTTCTCTCGCCTTCTGTGAAATAGTGATAGATATAATTTCAATACTAGAAAAAAAAATAATCTGTATTGACATGTTAGTCGACTGCATAGAGTCACAAATTCATTTCGCATGTTCAGTAAAACTCTTGTGGATATACAAAATTTACCCTTATGAAAATTTAAAATATTCATTAAGCAAATACTTTGCACAAACGGATATTATATAATCTTTGAATATTTAGAGGATAAATAGACATAATAAGCTCGACTTACTACAGGTTTTTTTCCTGCGATAGTTTTATATTTGATTGTATTTTTATATAACTGGCCTGAAAAGAGGTATCCTCAAGTTTTTAGTCGTTCTTCTTGAGGGATAACTGCCTTACGAACGAGTGATAATTAAAAAAAGGTAATAATTTAAAAAAAATGCAAATTATTTAAATGTTATGACGTATTTCAAGTGTTATATTATAACCCATGAAATAAAGATATTTTGAATTTAAAAGTTACAGATTTAATATAAAAAGCAGCCAAATCCGATCGTATACTCTCCGAAAAAAGGTTCCGTATCATCATCATAATCATCATATCCGCCCTCCGTGAAATCAAATGCTGTTGTATAAATATTTAGTATCTGAATTTTAGGATCAGTAGTTTCCAAAATAATTCGTTAATAGCCTTCCATACCTCAAAAAGGAACCGTTATAGTAGTACTTCATTGCTCGTATGTCTGCCCCTCAAAACCTTTTTTCTTAAGAATGCGTGGAAGTATAAAGTTGAAACTGATATCAAGTACTCATGTCTACGGCACCTTGGACTTCATCATCATCATTCGCTTAAGCTTCAGCAGTCGCAATGACTGAAAGGGACATGTCCCGATACACGGAAGGGGGCGTAATTATATGAAGGGAACATACTCGTAATTATATATATGCTAGTCTGAATTACGAATGACGGAAGTGTACAGAGATATTCTTGCAAGAAACTGGAGTCGGGTTAGATAATAGATATTATAGTATGACAACAATAAATATAATGGGAATTGGTAAATTGCTTTCGTTAACAAGTCTACGGTTCTTCGAACCTATAAAAAATCAAAGTTTTAAGTTAACGTAATCAGAAATACGGCCATTTTAGCAGCATATTTTGATACTCGTAAATAAATCAATACCTACAGAGTATTTCTAAAGAAATGTTTTGTAAAAAAAATGTAGTTAAACTTCTTTTTGAGGATGTAATGTGCCAATGGAACTAACATCTAATTAGTTTTTGATTGGGAACATTGAGAAATAAGAGTACCGGCACAACACACGCAAGAAGCAGTGTAATAACGTTTATTTGATAACTAATGTAATGTGGCACATCCTGACAAAGAAAGAATAAAAATGTCTCGATTGCACGTTAATGTTTAACCGAGCACCAGAACAACACGGCAGGAATAACATTTACTGTACAATAACATTTACTGTACTGTAGCGTACTCTAAAAGAATTTTGTATTTATCGCAAAAATGCTACTTATTTATGTCAGAGATGTATGAATTCTTACGTGCGCATCTAATTTGAAAAAAGAAAAACAGTAAAAATATGAATGATGGAAAAGAAACTTTGCCAGAATATAGGCGAAAATATTCGAGACTCTTAAAAAATAAAATATCTACATATATAATTAGGATTGTACGAAACCCTTAGCGTGCAAGTCCTATTCGCAATTGTACTGCATTTTTATGTTAATTTCGTGATCGTGTTGCCTAATTTTGCATATGTAAGATATCTCGACTTTTTCGCCCAGTATACATTCGAAGAAAACATCTGAAAGAAAGAGAGAATAGATTGGAATTGAACTGAATAGATAAGGTTTTACTGTATGTAATCTGTGTTAACATTTTCTAGCTCACCGAGTTCAAGCAGTGTAATTTATTTGTGTCATGGTATATAAGAAAAAAAGTGTAAAATAAATGAAGTTAAATTTGATTGCGAGTTGGAGCTTGCTTACGTTAAGAATGTCATTGATTAATATCAAAGAATGCCAAATACGGGAAGGGATCGATTGCACAAAGGATCTTGTTAAAGGTTCACTTCTTGGTCGAATGTACGCAACCCTTAAATCGATATCAGTATTTGCTCATCCGTTTAAATGCTTCGGAGCTGCGACGCCACAGCATAGATATACAAAATTCTATAATTTATTTTAAATAGAAAAATACAATTCGTTACGCTTTTAAATGAATAGATTGTAAATTGGTGTAATAAAATATTGCAATTTTGATCACAGAAACGTTAGTTTATAGTCGGCTACGTTTATGTAGAAGAAATATATCTAATCGTCATACATCGCCATCGCAAAATCTCGACCTTGGAGTTTTATCGGGTTTGGTCGTACATGTCATTTTTCATTATTAAGAGAGGTCGGCGTACGCTTAACTCTTATCTACACACGTAGATTAATACATTTTCCGGCGCATCTTGTTTATTATGGGAGAGTGGTGACGGGCGTAGCTAAATTATTATGGATAAAGCGCTTTTAATGTAACTAAATAAAAATTAAAGTACAATAATTATTTGTTATGTGATAAGGTTTTATAGAAGGTGAATAAGAGTTGTTAGATCGTCAAGAACTTGCTTTATCGAAGCAAATACTTAAAATTAAATTCAAAACTTAAACTAAACTGATTTCGTAGATTACAACATAACACTTGAAAAACGTCATTACATATTTTTTTAAATTTTATAGTACCCTTTTTTATAAAGCGTTTGATTAACAATAGCTTTAAATACTTTATAGAATGGTAATTTTTTTATACGTAAAGTTACCGCATTGAACATATACACCCAAAGCGCCATAAATGAGTTGGTGACTTTCAAGTATAGGCTTTATATTCGAAAGTGAGAGTTTCACATATTTTGTTAAAGAATTTGCAGTAAATGACTTTGATATATTCTTTGATCTCACTTTTAATTAAAAATAATTAATTGTCTACTTGTATGTAATTTATTGTTATTTATTATTTGTATGTCACCGGTTGTTCGAGTGAATAAATCAAGATTTTCGAATATGTTCTTATAGAAATTGTCCTTTCTGCTTTATTACAAAATCTGTACAAAATATATTTTAATAATATTTATAAACATCAAAAATTACATAAATAAAATAAAAAATAACAAAAAATTTTTACATAATAAAGTTTTTTTCCATATTTTACAACTTTGTTATCAAATAAACTAGTAAGTACTAAGTACAAAAAAAAAAGTAAGTACTCACACGTGAATGATGATCTCAGATGCTTTTGACTCTTTTTGTATTTTTTTTTTTGTTTTCCTCTAGCGACGAGGAGGGAAAAAATGTCTATCCTGCACACCCTCGCGCCCATACGCGTGGGTAGTGTGGGACTAAAACCCACTAAAAAGTTTCCCCTGAAGAAAACGTAACTGGTTCGGCGATGCTGTTAGCTGGGAGTCTGTTCAGCTTCACCTTACGCGGCCGGACAACACGCGAGGGTGTTGGCGGCGCGTGACTTGCCTGCCTTGTGGAGGATCCCTTAAGGGGATCCTCTCGGCACAGGAAGTCACTAGGACACCAGCACGGGTTGGGCCCATTTGATATCTAGACGCAGGAGCGGTCTAGATCAGCAGGGATATGACCTAGATGACTAGGTCTTAATTAGGGAGCTATAAATGACTATTTAATCGTCATTTTGTTTTTTAATTTCTCTAAGCCTTTCGACTTCAGCTGTGAAATCGTCCGGCGGATCAGTGAGTACATTCCGTGGCCTACTGATGAAGTGATAAGGGGGCGGCGCCTCGTATGAGACCGCCGCGGAAAGGAGGGGGTTGGAGTGAGTTTCCGCGATAGAGAAGAAACGCTCGGATGCGTCCTTCATATACTTTGCAATGGAGGGGATATCTAAGTCTCTATGCAAGACTCAGATTTTAACACACCAGTGTGCGTTGGTGGCTGATCTGCAGAATTTATTCTGCAAGGTTTGAAGTTTCTTTAGTCTATTAGGAGCGGCATGAGCAAAGATCGGAGACCCGTATGCCATGACCGTCCTAATACACATTAAATAGATAGTACGCTTATTGCGTAAAGAGAGTTTGCTATCTCTACCTATCATACCTTTGAGGCGCGACATGTAGAAGATAGCTATTTTTCTAACACGCTTGATATGGTCTCGAAAGTGGAGGTTCCTATCAAGCGTGATACCTAAAGGTGAGGATCGATGTTGCGCTCGGTAGCGCCGCGCAGATAAAGGGCGGTGTCGTCGGCAAACAACGCCAGCTGGACGCCCGACGACGGGTGCGGTATATCGTTGGTGTACGCGGAGTACAGAAGGGGAGAGAGCGTGGAGCCTTGAGGAACTCCCGCTCTTATGGGTCTCCTGGTAGAGTACGTATTTTCATGTTTGAACATGAATTGTCTGTCTGTTAGGTAATGATGAATGATAAGAATGAGACGATCGGGTACATTCAGTTGGTATAATTTATAAATTAAGCCTGCGTGCCAAACTATCAAAGGCCTTAGTTATATCGAAAAAGACCGCTACGGTTCTTTTCTTAGTTTTGAAGCCCTCCGTAATGTATTCAACTAAAAAATTAAATCTCAAAAAGATCATACTAATGGTGTCATTGGACATAGAGGGCGCCTTCGACAATGCGTGGTGGCCGGCGTTGGAGACCCAGCTGCGCGCCCTTGGCTGCCCGGTGAACCTCCATGGCCTGGTCCGAGGCTACCTTCGGGACCGGGAGGTAGTCGTCAGAGTACGCTGGAGGGGAGTGCAGGAAGGGGACTTCAAGGGTTGTATACAAGGTTCTATAGCCGGTCCAACCTTTGGAACCTTATCCTGGATTCCCTACCCGAGAACTCGGGGAACTCGGCGTATACGTGCAGGCGTTCGCGGATGATGTGGTCCTCATGTTCTCCGGACAGTCGGCTTCGTCGATCGAGGAGGAGGCCAACCGCGCTCTAGCTCGCGTGCACTGCTGGGAGTCAGAAATAAGCTGAGGTTCGCGCCATCGAAAACAAATTCGATGGTGCTGACCAAAAGCTGAAATATTACGACCCAGTGGTGCACATGAATGGCGAGCGGATTAGCTCGGTTGGCGAAATACGCCTCCTCGGTCTGACCATAGACAAAAGCTGACGTTCATTCCTCATGTCGCCAAGGCTTGTAAAAGGCTACTAATATTTACAAGGGCTTGGCCCGAGCAGCCAAGGCGACGTGGGGTCTGAGTCCGGAGATCGTGAGGACCACATTACCGTGATAGAGCCTATCGTTCTGTACGCTTCGTGCGCGGGCACCGGCGACGAGGAAGCTCGGCGTGCGAAGATGCTCGACGCTGTCCAGCGCAGCGTCGCTCTGAAGGCATGCCGGGCTCACCGTACAGTGTCCTGCATTCCGCGCTCATCCTCGCGAGGCTGCTCCCTCTGACATTAGGTAAGGGGAATTGGCCTGGTTATACGAGGTTAAGCGCGGAAAGATTTAGGGACACTTTTGTCGACCGGGAGCTCGAGACCCGTGTATTTCGGCGATTTGCCTCACCCGCGCGCGTGCCCGAGATCGGGTACGAGAGCGTCGGGACCTCGACCCCAGACGGTGGACCGTCTCGCCGTCGTCGGGCCGCGCATTTTACCGACGGTAGCCGTATCGAGGCAAAGTCGGAGCGGCCCTGACGGTGGCGGGACGGTAGGGAGACGTGGTACTCGACGCTACGACTCGATCCCTTCTGCACGGTCTTTCAGGCGGAGATGGTCGCGCTGCAAGGGGCGATACGGAGGGTGAAGAATGGTAAAGACGGGCTGGTCAACATTTTCAGTGACTCCAGGTCCTCCCTGGAGGTATTGGCCAGACCTATCACCCTCTGGCCCATGAAGCTAGGCGCGACATCTCCGCGATCGTTGCGGCAGGGCTGTGCGCTTATTTTGGGTTAGAGCGCATGCCGGAATCGCGGGAAACGAGCGTGCGGACGAGCTCGCCAGGCGCGCCGCCCTCACCAAGAAGACGGCAGCGGACTATGACAGGTTTCCGCTGTCGTACGCGAAAAGGGTGATTAGGGCGGCGAGCCTGGAAGAGTGGCAGGAACGATACGCCGAGGAGGCACAGGTGAAATCACCAAATGCTTCTTTCCCCGAGTGGAACAGGCGTACCGGGTCCTCCGAAAACAGAAATGACGTCCCACTTGGCGCAAACCCTTACGGGACATGGCGGGTTCTCACAGTACCTACATAGGTTCAAGCTGAAGGACTCGCCATACTGCGCCTGATCCCACTAAAATCCAGGACGTGCTGCACGTTCTCGAGGAATGTCCAATGTTTCTGCGGGAGCGGGCACTGGAAACGAGATTGGCGTCATTGTCGGGAGGAGTTTCCAGCAATAGTTGAAGACGACCAAAAAGAGTAAAGTTTTTAAGCTATTGTTGTAAAGTAACAGAAAGAACCTCAAAATTAAATAGAACTTGATAAAGAAGGGAGATTATAGAGTACAGATAAGTGAAAAGGAAAATTTACATAATGAAATGCAAAGTGGAAATAGGGATGATAGGGAAAAAATAAATGTAATTAGTTATAACGTAGATTAAGATAAATAGGTTAGTATAAAACGATGTAACAAATGTAACTGAGAGGGTTAAAAAAAAAAATATATATATATATATATAATAATATAAATACATAAAAAAAAAAAGAGCTAAGATAGAAAAATGAAAAAACTTTGATTTGACCCTCTATCACCCATAATGTGAGAGATGGACATGCGATGATGTATAAACCTGAGAAAATAAAGGGCCGTGGTCGCCATGCCACGGGGCAGCAGTGTAATTTAAAAAAAAATGTATTCAACTAAGCGGAGGGCATGTTGGGGGCAAGAGTGATGGGGACGAAATCCAAACTGTTCATTTATTATAAGGCCTTTACTGAATAGATACTCGCTTAAACGAGAAAAAGACATTTTCCAACTGACACTGATAACTCTTACTGTTTCCCACGCGGTCAGCTGTCAAATGATATAACGCGCAGCTGGAGTTTAGTGGACATCGTGCAGCGTTGCTACAGATATTTTTAATCGTTTTACTTAATCGTTTGTAGTCAAACAAACAAGTAACGAATTGGGAGGGAGTGACACCGACACCCGAGCGAGGATGACGCGTTATGCTGCATGGAGCCTCGAGTTCTGTCTTCTTCGACGGTCTCGCAAAAAAAATAATGAAGAAATTTGTCCCCTCATTGCAAGATTCATTCGACGACGGTACGAGCTGCGTGAGGTTATAGACTGTCTGATTAATATTGAAGATGATTCTGAGCCCTGCAATGTATCAAATCATTTCCGTAAAGTTCCTCCCGTCTCGCCACTTTACGCTACGCTCGACAGACACTGACGCCGATTTTGAAACCTACATGCATATCGCGATAGACAAACTCCTCAAAGGTCGTGTGCAAACACGGAACATAAAAGTTCGCCTGAGCCGCTTTAGTATAGATAAGTAGGGCAGTGTCCGTGTGACGCCGCTCGGCAAACATGGCTCTTTCTCACTGGAATAAACAGTTCGCCCCTTACAAGTGCCGGGAAAAGCTTCTTTAGAATTAAAAATGCTTTGATTCAGTAATGTAACTACTTTATTACAGCCTCAATAGTTTTACTTCTCAACCTGTAACTCATAATAATATTTGATTTAGATAGTCTAAAAAACAGTGGACTTCTTGTATAAGAAAAAGAAGTTGTAAAGGCAACCAAGAAAATAATATCAGTCAATCTTTTAACTGGCATTATATAAACTTAAATAGGAAAACATTTGTTTTAAAATTGTACCTATATAAACTAGCATACGCCGCGGCTCTGCCTCGATGAACTCAACGTAGTATCCACCGACAATGATGTCGATCTTGATGTCGATCTCAATTTCGATTACTGTCTCGATATAGACATCGGTTCAGTCTTTACTATGTTCTGGCTAGAGAAGCCGCGACCTAATTGCACCCTAAATTAAACGTCATTATCTTAATCAATGTCCCAAAAAAGCGTATTAACGACACCTATATCATATTTAGGTTTATTTTTAACCCCTAAGGAGTAGTATAAATAAAATATCGAAAGCCTTATTTGCTTATTTGTTTTTAGTAGTACTTTCACGAAGTATAGAGTTGAAATGTCTATTTTAAATATTGAATTTTGACCCCCATTCTATCCACTTAGGAGTTGAATTTCGGTATTTCCTTCCTTATTTATTGTCTACATTCTAAATGGAATCTTTGTACAAAATTTCAACTTTCTAGATCCAAGAGTTTGGGCAAGGCCTTAACGAGTCACTGAGTTGGACTTGCCTGTGTATATATATAATTATATTATAAACGCGAAAGTTTGTAAGGATAGATGTTTGTTGCTTTTTTGCGCAAAAACTACTGAATGGATTTCGATGACGCTGTACAATAATATATGGCATACATCAGAATAACACATAGGCTATAATTTATAAAGATATAGTGTAAATTATATAAAATATAACGATAAGTGTCAAGTAAGCAGGAAAAAATATGTCACGTGCCAGCTATTCTGGCGTGCGCCGCAAAAACCATTGGAATTACACGTATATAATGTACAATGAAAATGTTTATCTTAAATAGTCCTACAAAAAAGCCCGCGACAGCATATATCTATCTTTTATGTATAAGCCATTATCGCCAAAATAGTGAACCATAATTGCAATAATAATTGATAATTTATTTCTAACGCAAATTCGGTAGTAACAAATTGATCCTTGTATCAAAATAAATACTTTTATCGCATTTGGTGTTTATAGTAGATAAACTTTGTTTTTTACACTCCATAATTTGGACAAATATTTGAATAGTTATGACGAATGACAAGCAAGTGCGCGATATCACGCTGCGGTCCGGCGGCAGGGTCAGGCCATAAAGGTAGCAGGCATACTGTAACGGCGATTTCAGCTATCGCCGCGTAAGCCCGCACCTCGGGTTGCTTCTCTTCACGAGTGCACGCTTCTGGTTCAACGGATTTCTAACGGTGTGGCAGCGATTAAATGATAGACAGCGTTTTCTTTCAGACTTAACTTCTTTATTCAGCCGAGCTTCACAGTATGACGGTTGGCTGGCAACTATACTGGATGCACCATTCCCACTGCATTTTATAGGTGGTGTATTCGTTGTACATGTGAGTTGCATACATTTTAATTGGGGAGGCGTGGCCATGCACTTCATTATGCATATGCATTGGCATCGCGAGTCCTCTGCACCCTGCTACAGGTGCAGGTGCGGGTATGAGCCCATGGCTCGGACCCGGGCTTCATCTCAAGGGGGACACTGCCTCCTCGGGTCTTTTGTTTATTAGTTGGCGACTTCCGTCGTCCGTTCAGTGTACGTTAGTCACACTTTCTAATCATCGGGTGATTCGGTTACCAGGTCCCGTGGGAGCTGGTATCCTCTCGTCGGTCGGTCAAGATGTGGTGCCACGTTGTACAGGGATAGGTGGGGGCCTGCGTCAGTGCGATTAAAAGTGCGTCGCGTCAATTTTCTGACGAACTCTTCGACAGTTTTGACTCCCAGGTCTCTGGCGATAACGTCGTTTTTGACGTACCACCCGGCCCCCGCAATCAAGCGGAGCACTATGTTTTGCTGGGCCTGGAGACGCTGGCGCTGCAATCCTGAGCAAAGGGCATACCCAGCCGGTGCAGCGTAGGTCAGGCGGGAGCGTACGTAGCACTTGTATATTGCTACTTTTGTTCTAATGGGCAATCTGGAGGCGAGTATAGGCCACAATTTGGCGCGCGCAGCCCGACTCGTCTGGATGACGTGGTCTATTTGTGGAGCAATTCGCAGTGAGCGGTCGATATGCACGCCCAGATATCGCACTCGTGTGTTCCATTCAACCGCCTGACCTCTCAGGCGCAGTTGATCGGGCATGTTTCTTTGGCTGCCGGTTAATAGAGAATTGGCTCGCTCGCTCGTGGGGCTTTCACACCCTTGTTGTGGGTGTAGGTTCGGGACGGAGGCGATGCCTCATGCCCGGGCATCTTCTCGTCGGGGATACGACCCCGATGGTTCAGGTGGTTGTGGTTCCCTTTACGGGAGTCCGGTCAGACATCTGGTTCTCGCAGATCCTGCTTCACTGTTTGGGAGGAGGCGTTTTGGTGATTTCTCTAGGGAGCGGTCGGCCGCTCGGCGACCTCTCGTGCATCAGCGCGATGTTCCGGAGGAATTCATGTGGGCCTTGATCAGCGAAGTCGAACATCCGGCGGGCAATGCGCCGGATGAATTCCTCTACGGTCTCGATACAGAGGTCGCGAGCGATAACGTCATTTAAGACATACCGTCCCGCTCCCACGATCATCCGTAGGGCGATGCTCTGCTGGGCTTGGATCCTCTTCCTCTGTGATATGGAGCAGAGTGCGTACCATGCTGGTGCCGCATATGTTAACTGGGAACGTATGTAGCCCTTATATAGGGCGACTTTGGCCCTGAGCGGCAGGTGCGATCGGAGCACTGGGCGCAGCATGCTCCACGCGGCTCTGCTCTGGTGGATAGCTTGTTCCACTTGAGCGGCCTTGCGCATGGAGCGGTCAATCTGTACGCCCAGGTATCGCACCTTTGTCTGCCATTCAACATTCTGTCCCCGGAGTCTTAGTTTCGGTGGCATGGTACGCTGCTGGCCGGTCAGTATGGCGGCCGTCTTCGTAACGTTTACGGCGACTCGCCATTTGTCCAGCCATTCTGGCAATAGGTCGAGGACCCTCTGGATTTTGGCCGCAGCCAGGTCAGCCCGACGGGATGATGCGAAGTACGCACTGTCGTCAGCGTATAGCGCGAGTACGACGTCCTCCTCCCAGTCCTGTAGTTGACTTGCGAGAGTGGGGATATCGTCCGTGTAAACTCCGTACAGGCACGGAGACAGACAGCTGCCTTGCGGCACTCCGGTGTGGATGGATCGTGGATCCGAGGTCGCGTCCTCGACTGCAACGAAGAAACTGCGACCTTCCAGGAACGACGCTACTGTCCGCACGAGCGCAGGCGGGATTTGTGTATTTAATAGTTTGAACACCAACCCGGGGTGCCACACTCGGTCGAACGCCTTCTCGATGTCGAGATAGACTCCGACGGTACGACGACCCCGGTTGTGCTCGGCGGCCATGTGGTGGAGAACTCTTGCCAGCTGGAGCGTAGTGGAGTGCCCGCTGCGAAACCCAAACTGCTCTTGTCTTGGAGTCAGATGGCGAAGAAGGCGTCGCAGCGCGATACGCTCAAACAGCTTGGCGATGTGGGACAGCAGCGTGATTGGTCGTTGGCTCTTTGCTAGTCGGGGGTCCTTGCCTGCTTTCGGTATGGCGATGACACGGCCCATCTTCCAATTCTTCGGAAAGTGTCCGGTCCGGAGTATGCCACTAGCTCCCGAGACACCGATTTGCGGCCGTACCGTAATGACGGCCGCTTTCAAGGCCTACCATTGGTCCTCCCCACCAAAGCACAATTTCGTATGCAACTCACACGCACATTATATTTCAAATCGTTATGTTTAATTTTATCAAAACAAATATACAATAACACACAAATATTCCTTCTTAAAACTAGTCCCTACCCGAGTAATAAAAACTAGACAAAAAACTATTTAATAAAATAAATCAATAATAAAAGACACACACAAACATAAACACTAATTACAAAATAATTCTTATCAAGCCCGTATAAGACACAATACAATATTCGAATTAACATTAGTTGCGCGGATATCCTTAACACATACATTTTAACACGCTATGTTTTTCCCACGGCCAGCTCCATGTGGCTTGCTCACGGGTTTCTAAATCGTAAAATCTGCATGTTTATACAGACCAAAATAAAGTTTATAGGAGTATATTTCCGTAGCCACCTATAACCTTTGCATTACCATCACTCATCATATACTTCCGTACCTATCTATCCTTACAAACTATAACGTTTATAATGCCTATAACACATATTAGCGAGTTCATCTTAAAAAAATACTTAGTTCCAATTTACATACATTACACAATATAATTGTTCGAACACTTATAACTTGAGAATAGCTGGACCGATTTTCATTTTAATTAATAGTGATGTTAAAAGAAATAGCTACGAATATATAGGGGCTGTGGTTATATCATCAATGTGTATAAATTGGCCCTATAAAAAAATCCATTTGAACAAGATAAAAGTATACATTTTATGCCTACGCGGGCGGAGCCGCGGGCAAAAGCTAGTGTATATATATATATACACTAGCGTTATGTCAAAACTAAAAATCTAGAACAGGGAAATTAATTTTAATTCGATTAAAATTTATCTCCCTTTCCACCCCATACTGGGCCGGTAAGCCTGGTTAATAATCACTTATTATTTTCCTACTCGACGCGAAGTCCCCAAACCTAGCACCGAGTGCTTAGCTTGTGTTCGCTTCCCCGCCCAGTCGAAGCTTATTAACTCCATGTCGGAGACATAGCTTTAACAATAGAGTCACCCGAAGGGAGTGTTTTTACTGTATAAAAATCCCACATAACCCGGTCCCTAGGTCACGTGGTAGAGTATCTTTCGTCCATGAAGATTTTTACTTTTTACACAAATAAAAAAAAAGCCGCTACAGTCAGTCGTGGAACGACTGTCGGCGAGCGCAGTGCAAGCGGAGCGAAAATAGCAATGAACTGAATAGTGAAAAATAACCAGCATCGTGGTGTCGTTACTGACGATACTTCTTTGTAATTCAAAGTTAAAGGATAAGAGCCCGCTTATGACGATATGAACAACGCTATCTCTAAGGTAGAGAAATAGTTTATTGCAAGTAACCTACTTCTTAATTAAAAAAAATATATAAAATTCTCACTTCTAAATGTAAAATATGGGTCCGCAACTATTTCAGTACGTTACGAGGAATCGGAGTTTGTTAAAGCTAACGTGTTCATGGGAATTACTTTAAATAACAGGCTTCAATTGTGTCCTCACCTCATATCAGAAATTTTACGAAAAGTTTAGCTATGCTGCCTATGTAGGCAAAAAATAAGAAACTTATCAGACGTCGAAATTGCTAGATTAGTTTATTTTGGTTTCTTACATAGCTTGATGGCCTATGGCATCTTGCTTTGGGAACATGCTGCAGATAATCATAGAATTTTTGCGATACAGATGTGGGCCGTTTACCGCCCGTTACGGTTTAATGTAAACATGTGGTCATAGATACTCAACGAGAGCAGATCGGTCCTTTTGAATTGTCGTCCATGTTAAATGGTCACATTTAATTGAAATTATTGCAAAATAATTTGGCGGAATCGCTCGAAGATGTAAATCTTGAGACAAAATTCAGCATGATATTTCAAAACAACCGCGCCTCGTGCCATTTTGCAACGCCAGTATTTAGACTTTGAATAGCACTTTCCCAAACAGATGGATCGGTCGTGATGGATCAATTAGCTAGGCGGCACGTTCACTATATCTAAATGCAATAGACTTTTTTCTCTAGGGTTATTGTAATTTTTAGCTGTGAGATTAATAGTGGAAAAGAATTAAGAAGAAAACTAAGAGAATCGAATTCCGAATTCGCAAAACTCAACTACATTTACAAAGCTGAAAGACAATTTTCTGCAAATATTTTGCTTATATATCGAAGTTGGAAGTCGACACTGAAAACAGGTTATAAATAAATTAATTCATTGTTAAAAAAATTATCTGCTCTTTGCTCGGATCCAAATGCCAACTAAATGATGAAAAATAATTCCAGGAAATTATTACATTAATTTTGCCAAAATTATTTAATTGGTTTAAAATTATTTTTTGAACCATTTTCTTCCCTAATTTTTTTATTAATAAGGTAAAAATAAGCAAATTTCTTTTGCATTATCCTAGAATTTCCACTTCACTACCCTTGAAGGTAGATTTTAAAGAAAATGACCTTTTAGTCACTATTTTTAGGGTTCCATACAGCCAAAGGAAAAACGGAACCATTATAGGATCACTTTGTAGTCGTCGCTGCCGTCCATCCGTCCGTCAGTCTGTCAAGATCCTTTATTTCAAAAACGCGTGAAGGTATCCAGTTTAAATTAAAACCATGTACTCAAGTCTACAGTTCCTTAAATTTGTTAAAATATCAAACTTCTAAGTCAACTTGAAAAAAAGATACAGCAGTTTATGCCGCAAAAAATGTATATTTTGACACTCTCAAGAGAATCAAAATTTATAGGGTATTTTCCGTTGACCTAGAATAATGAAATGTGGCAAGTAATACCGTCTTATACTAAAAAATATAGGAAAAAATCTGAAGATCATACTTCCGTAATTAAATCATAAAAAATATACTTTTTATTTTAGTTGTCGCGCATTTCTTGGTAGTAACGACTTCGGAACCCTACAGTGACCATAATCCGACATGCTCTTGGCCGGTTTTTTTTCTAATCTTACAAGGTTAGTTAGTGACCCTTTAAGTTTTTGAAATTAGCCTGTAACCACAAATCCAGGTCTAAGTAATATTTAGCTTAAGTTAAAGTGTCAACTCTACTCGTCTGGAACAAGTAAGTTTTGACCAAAATTTATCTACTTTATGTTAAAGTTTAGATAGCAATTATTTTAGGCATTAAAGTACAACTCATAAAAAACACATTGCAAAAAAAATAAAAGTACCCATCCAAATAACCAGTTTTTTTTGAAATGCAAGGCAAAACCTTTCTTAAAAAAATTAAAAAATCTAACTCAAAAACTTAAAAAATCGCATAGATGGAGTATTTTGGAATATCCTTGGGTCCAAACAATCTAGATTTTTCGTTTAGACGTCACTTGTATGTATATGTGGGTATATATAAGTAGTAGAAGTTTCTTGACGCACTATCTGCGAAGCAGTACAAAGTTATATTGGTTTGGCTTCATACTTTAGGAAGTAAATTGAAAACCTTTCATTGATTGCAAGCCTTTTTACAACTTAATGAAAAAATGTCCTCTTTGCCTTTCTTGAAAGAGAAAAAGAAGCTTTTGAACAATCGAAACGAAAGCTAACAAGCAACCCTGTACTCGAGATATATAACCCACGATTAGAGACCGAGTTACACATTGATGCTTCAAGCCGTGCATAAGTTATAATATTAATGCAACGCGTCGAGATAGTTAATTACATCCTATTCCGTACCTGAGCCGCAAGATCCATTAGAGCGAAGAAAAGTAGTCCAGCTACGAGTTAGAGGCAGTCATTGAAGGTTTCAAGAAATTCCGATCTTACGTTTCTGGTACACCTTTCAAAACTATGCCCAACTGCAAGGCATTTGAAATAACGTTAAAAAAAAGAGACTTGACTTTAAAGATTGCACGCTGGACAAAGCTGCTACAATAATTAGATTTCGTTATTGCACATAAATCAGGAACTGTGGTGAGACACGTAGACATGTTAAGCCGAAATAGCACGAGCACGAGAGAATTACGAAGGATTTATAGCTATAGCTATAATATTAAAGAGAGACTGGTATGGATTTGAATTCAAAATTTCTAGGGCCATACAGAGTTCCTAAACTTAAGAGAAATGACAGATATGATGTAGAGAAGGTTGAGTCTACCTTTGCAGGTCCAAATTAAAATTTTACATTAACTAATTACATGAATCCTTGGCCAATGGATTCTTCATCTTTTTTTCCTAATAACTATTTAATTTTCCTAATTTTTATAAATTGTAATAATTAGTTAATTATAAGGTTGCATTATTTTTTTCACAGGTAAAAATAGAAAAATGTAAAAATTAAATGAAATTGCTATGTGCAATGTGCGTTTTTATGTATAGTATGACGTGACGTATTTCTAAGTTATATATATTAATTTTTTTAATAAAATTGTTAGATAAATGAGTACGATGATTTGGTTATTGTATAAGACTTTCATATTATTTGGTACGCAGACTGTTATTGCGACCTAAGCTTAAGAATATTTTAGAAGCTGTTAATTTTAACTTGTGGTTTTTTTCTTCTCTCTCTTTCTTTTATAGATTGTTGGCATGACTAAGGACAGGCATATAATATTTGTGTGATTGACTGTCTAAGAATGAAGATGAACGCACTGATTTATAAACGTAGTTAGGTGCGATGGAACAATATGTGCGAGTGGGAGGAGGCGTAGGGTGTAATAAAAGAGGAATATGGATATAGAAGAGGCATATAAAATAGATGTAGGATATAAAGAGAGTGGCGTATCATTTGACAAAGGATAAAATTAAATAAAGTGAGTTAGTTCGGAGAATCTTCTTTTATTATTCCACCATCCCACGCATATACGTAGAATATGTGTATATTTCAAAATAATATTTGCCTGATTTACTTCAATAACTTTGTGAAAGAATAGAAAGTCTTTTAATCAAGGTCGTCTTGCCATCTTATAGGTAGTGTTAAGATTAAATCGGGCAACTACGTATTTATAAGTAACAAACCAGGCACCAGTCCTTCAAAAATCGTATTAAAATAATACAATTTTTAGGGTTGATGTCGATGTCATAAGATCATCCGGATCTGTAGCTTGCATAGGGGTGTCATAGGGATCAATCATTGCCCCTTTCCGTTTTTTTTACATTAACGGTTTATTTGGCTCGTTAGAGATGTTTATGATATAGCATTGTTTGTAGATGATATCATTGTTATTTAAATTTAAAAGACAACATCATCGTTACGACGATGACAAAATTGTTATTTCAATATAAGAAAAATGGTTTATGCAAATAATTTACTTCTTAATGAAAGAGAAAACGAAGTAGCGAATCCCGGACACAGCGCGAGTTCTATGTAACAGAGAGTACGCGTCACTACTACTCCCGTCCAAAATCACACTTAGTGCTTGTGTAATTGCGACACCTATGCCTAAAAACTTAATCCTTACTAGATTTATAATTTACTGTCATGTTAATATTCTATGATACGCGTCAAAAATAATAGAGAGAGTAATGTGTGACCAGCTGTTGAAATGTTTAGAGAGGAACAATATTCTGCCAGAACAATCAAGTTTTCATAAGAATCGTTCGACTAATACCGCGTTGCTAGATGTGGTTGATAATACTTTGCAAGCATAAAAAACTTATAATAAATAGCCCTTTTTGATACTAGTGGATTTTTAAGAAGTCCTACTCAGGGTTTACTAGAATTGATTTTCTAATAATGAACAACAGTTAAATATTTTGCAAGTTATCTATCTGGTCGTGCACAAGACATCGATTTATGGATGGACGGGTTCAATAGGCTGTCCTCTTCATATCCACTGATAAGAACCATCCCATAGGGTACAATACTAAGTTCTCTTCTATTTATCTTATATAAACAGACATTATCACAAATATAAAATCTGTAAATATTATTTTTATGCAAATGATCTGCAGTTGTACGTACAATATTTTACTGCGTCAAATGTCGTCATGGATACATATCCATGACGACATTTGACACAGTAAAATATGTATCCAATAAACAGCGAGCTCTTTTTTTAGAATTTCAAGGAACAAACGAGAACCCAAATCACCAGAAGGTAAGTGATCACTGCCGCCCATGGACACTCACAACCCAGAGTTCGAGCGTCTTCTGTATAGGTCTAATCGGATTTTTTTTTAGTTTTGAATCCAAATAAGCCTAAATACATGCTACTTAGTACAAAAGATAAAATTTATGACAGTTTGAAAGCTCATACTGCTGAAAATTTCATCATAACGGGTACAGAAATAGAAGGGATTACCGAGGCCAAAAGTTGAGTCTATAAATAGACCTTAAATTGAAATTTGAAAATCATATTTTTAGGTACGCTCGAAAGCTTTTTTTTCTAGACTTTTAGAGTATTATGTTCAATGCGGGACAATCTTGCCGCATAGCGTTAATAAGCTTGTCTTATAATATAAGACAAGCTTATTAACGCTAAGATTACAGCTTTCGACTAAGTCTCCACTTCGTATTCTATTTTTTTAGTAATATTATCCATTGTCAATATTATAACACCGCGTGCGTAATTAATCCGGTGTCAGCAGAGTCGAAATATGTTGCAACTATAGTAGGGTTGGGTCTGGGAGACCCGTATAAAAATTTCGCCACAATTTCAATTCCTATAAGAGCTTAGTAACATATTATGATAATTGTATAAAACGACTATTGTTTAAAATATTTTAAGTAAATTGAAACAACCTGATAGGGAATTTCGTTTTAATGACATTTTTATAAAAATATTACAAAATATATTAACAAAGTAGACAACCTCTGTGTTAAAGTAATAAAATTAAAAAAAACAGAAACTTTCTTCTGAAATGTTAACTAATACATATGAATGACATCTGTAGTAGGACTAAGAGTAATGTACTACAACAGTCTTAGAAGGTAGTCGTATTATCTTTTTCATCCGCACGATCTGTGCGGTACAACACTGCATACCCACCGCGGATGTATCTGTTACAGCCTCGACAAGTATTATTAGTTTTCTGTGTTTCTTGGCAGGACAATTTTGACATTTCTTTTTCGCCGTAGGTATCTTCGCAGGTGGCTCCTCATTAGGTTCTCCTAAAAACTCTGATCCGTCTTCGCATCAGTCTTGGCAATTGAATTACATCTTTCCGATTGCGCAAATTCTCATGAACAAGTGTAAGGCCTAAATTCTTTAAGAATTTGGCTCCTTGCCACTGTTATTGTCTTGATCGGTGTCACTTTCATGGCTAAGAACACTCACATGATCTTCTTCGTCTTCATTTTTTGATGTAGAATCTTCATAAACGGAGTCGGATTCCTCTAAAATACTTAAAATTCGCCGGCATTCGCGTTCTTCGCGATCTGTAATTGCAAAGGTTCTAAAAATAATAAAATAAATCAATTCAATATAATTTTTACGACACGAATTGTAAGGTTCGGTCATATTTACTTTTAGCTGCGTTTATCCACCGCTGCGGCCGCAACATCATTAAGTGATATATCGCGTGGAAAGGAAACCGTTAGCTCCAAGCTACTGAGAGGTATGGCAAGGTCGCATGCAAATTTTGAGAGATCAGCGTATTTTAAAATGGCGTGGGTAAAATAGACCCGACTGTACGATCGCCGGGTTAAACAAACACAACAAAAGCTCGACTGGACAACGTGAGCACGTGGGGCAGTTGGGAACGCGAGGGAGGGGCGATGCGACCTCCTCGCGGCGGCGGGCCCCGCTGCCGGCATGTTTTTCACAATGCGCACGGCGCTGAGTGAAGTACATACTCTGTGGCTCATTCGACTCAGTCGTATCGACATGCGACGCCCCTGGGACAATGTCACGACGCACAGTTTGGGAAGCCCTGTCTTATTTAATGATTCAAGTGCTCTGGTAAAATATGATAGGAATGAAATAACCATCATGTTTTCGGGCTAAATTTTTATTTCATGTGCTTATTTTACTCAATTATAATAATAATTCAATGTAAATTTGAGTCCGATATCGGTTTTTGGAGTGCATTTCTTTTTCTTATCTTTTCAAAGTTTAAAACATCTATAGAAATTAACATTCACCGTTAATTTGTCTCATGTGTTTCATGTTAAATAACATAGAATTCGTTTTTGACCACTCAATAAGTAAATAGAAGATTGAAAATATCGTAAAGTAAATGTTTTCAACTCAATTTCCGAAAATAGTGAATTCGTGTCTGTGCGTCACTTTGTATGCAATCAATCAATTATAAGTTGCTGCTGTCAGAGTGTAAATTACGCCAGCCGGCTTATATACACTTGAAATCTCAATTTCATTTCATAGCGAACTCTGACCTCGTATATTTGGCTCCCTGTTGGTTTAGATCTAAATTCATTTACAATAATTTTGTTTTGATGTGATAATGTCTTATAAGTCGATGAACGCCGGCTGCACGCACGAAAAAGTATGACTCATTACTACAGTATGACTCATCACGCAGAACAATAGAAAGGCACGATCGGCCTAAGCGTTTCGCTTGTATAGCATCTATATTTTACTGTATGATTTAAGAAGAAAAACATTTGAATTAACGAGTACAAATAAATGTTAATTTATCGAAAACACTGTCATTTTCAATTAACTCCTTCTTTGTATTATACAAAATAATGATATTTCAGTGATAATAATTCAATTCAATTCATAAAAGAATGCAATTTTTCATCAATGTTTTCTTATGACATTATCACGTAAAATTATCGTCCACAAACCGACTTTACAGACAACCAATTTTTTTTTCTACAACTTTTTCTTATTTAAGGCAATTTCATAAAAAGTAGAAAAACCTTTTCTCAGAACGCTTTTTCTCGTACAATATTGCTATTCGGTAGTCTAACCCGGGAGGCGAATTCTTTTAACTTATTACTCAGGAATGATTGAAAAGAAGCGACTTCAAAAAATCAAAGTGAAAAAAGTAAGACTCAAAAAAGTGAAAAAGGAAGAAGAAATTAAAACATTGTTTATATAAGATGATTTTTGAACTCGAAGATCTTAAAATGTATTACAACCATATTTTTTAACTCGGAGAGCTTGAAAAAACATTAAAATCAATCTTTTGAGCATAGTAAGCATAGCATACATAATATTTATAACTCAAGAAGCTCGAAGACACATCGATAATTATCATACCGGAAAATTTTGGGGTTGGTCGGCAAGGTCAACAGTTTTTGTGATTTTTTATATACAAATTTTGTCTTTTGGGATTTTCTAAATTAAGATCTTTCATTTCATTCCATATTTAAGACATTTGTGCATTTCGTTGTATTAATAGTATATTAATTATGTTAAATCCGCCATATTAGATTTAATATGACCTAACAAAGCCTTGTGCTGCTGGCCATACCTCATTTGTCTAAATGAGATATGTAGCTTAGGAGCTATGCAGGAATAGATAATCAAAGGAGCATATGAACATTGAACATATATACATAGTCTGATAAAAATGTAACTCTCCGTAAAAATTCACATGCAGTATTTTTCGCAGCAAAATATTTTATTCGCCACGGGGATCGCGAGCAGGATTTGAACTGTTCAAAGCATCGCTTTTACTTGCGGGGCAGTTGGGGAAATTTTCTTTTTTTTTCTTCGACTTATTGTGATAATTAGCATGTCATAATTGTTACATTGTCATCCGTGATGTATGATTTTGCAGGCAATCATTTTATCTTGCAAAAATATTCTAACAGATCCGCTTCTTATTGTCGACAGCTATAAAGTAGTTCCTTCCTTGAATTTATTTAAAAATCTCCTCATACCTTGCTTCAGCGCTGTTCATACTTTTCAAAACAAACTTGATTTAAAGAATTAAAAGAATAAGAAAAGACAGGTTGTCTTTTCTTATTGATTGTTCCAATATTTTAATGCGGTCAGAATTGTTAGCAAACTCACAAAAAACTGAAAAAAAGGTTTTTTCTATATTGAAAAAAAAATGCATGTTGTTTCAACAAAACCGTTTTTGTTCACTATTTATTGCTAATATTCCAAAAAAATCATATAAAATTACAATGGCACCTAATCTCAAAAGTTCTAAGCAGATGGCGCTAGTGCAGTTGAAGGTCATGGCAATCTGGTGTATTTTATGGAAAGTAAATTTTTTTTAATTACGAAAATTTTATAAGATGCCTCAATGTTGTGTTGTGCCTTTGTGTTTCTCAGAAGATCAGGACACAGGTTTCCAAAAGATGTATATTTGAGAAAAGAATGGATTATAGTTATCGTTATTTTATCAAATCGGACTATATAATGCTTCTGGAATTTTTTGTTAAAAATTGTAAGTACATACAGTATACTTGATTGCTGCAAATTCGTACGAACAAATGTAATTAATTTCCCGTTTTGTATACAAAGATATATGTAAAGAGGTTGCATATAAAAAATTGTGACGTTTTTATTGAATAAAAGAAAACCTAATGTATAAATTTTCATGAAGACGCAAAGTATATATTTTGTTTGCTTTTTTATTTTAATAAAATTTTATGTTGAGTTAAATAGTCAAGGAGGATGCTGTGCCTAGCCAGTTTAACTGGACTAAAAAGCCTCGAAGAACAGCACTGCAAGGACAACAACGTGTTACAAGACGATCGTCCAAAAAGAATCTTTACAGTTGTCCTTTGAATCCAGTCCATTAAAGCCAGTCATACCAGAACCATCTAATGAAATTGAGATATCAATGGTATCCAATAAGTATGAAGAGATAGGCAAATGTTATGCATTAATAATGACTAGCACTTCACCTAGCATATTTTGTATTGAAAATTTACAACATGAGTCAAAGATGGATGAACTCAAATTTTATATTAGGCTTGATAGTTGTGAGCATTTCTGGCTTGTGTTAATTTTTTTGGGATCTGCAGTAAACTGTCTCTTGTATTATCCATTACGATGCACAACGACTGTTCTGTCTTATCTTCAGTCAATGAATTATTACTCACATTGTGAAGCTAAGGCGCAATATGATGAAATAACGAATCGGAATTTAAATTTGATATCAGTGAGGCATTAGTTATCCTGCTTTAGTTAGCTCTTTATAACTTGGATCAACTTTCTACATTGGCAATTTAAAGAATTAAATATTTGGGTACCACATGAAGTCGCTCAACAAAATGCTAAGTTCAAAGGCCGTAAAAATGTACTAGTAAACTCATTATTGATTTCACTGAAGTGAAAATAGACCACCCCAAAAATCCAATATTTCAACAACTCACTCATTCAGCATACAAATCTTGTAATACATTAAAAGTATTAGTCGATATTTCTAGTGCAGGTAACATAATCACATAGACCCTCCCAAGAGCATCCGTTTTTTGACCCCGGGGAAACAATCTAATACAGTGCTTTGCTTTCGTCGTTGAAAAATTTTTGAAGTCTGATTCCATGAATAGTAACTTATGTGGGCGTTGAAAATTTTTAAAAGGAGCGAATTATATGAAACGATGCATCGGTTGTCAATATCACTTCCTCCTGACGGAGGAAGTTTCTTCACCCTGCTCTGGGGATCGTCGTCGATATTTAGAATATCCGTCGTTACTAGTAAACGTTTGATTTTGGAATGACTTTGGAAATTTTTTGGTACATTTGGTATCTCTCATACATGGAAAATAAGGGTCTAAAGCCCCTCAAGGTCCGTGGACCATGTGCTTTTTTATGATTTCATAGAGAACAGGATCTTCGTCTTTAATCGGTAATTCAGCTGAAAGAACGCTGTCAATTTGATGTGGTCTAATTTTCTTCACTAAACACATTGGCAAGTGCATATGTGGCAAACCACGTTTGTACCTTTGTATAGTATACATGTGACAAGGCAGCGGACCAAATATGTGAGACTTGTTAATGAGGTGCAGAAGTTTCCGTATTTTGAAATGATTCACTATATAGTGTCTGTCTTGTGGAGATAAATTAGCGTTGATATTTTCTTTAATTTCTGTCCAGTTTGGGTTACATGTTACAGTTATGAATAGATTAGATTTACCGTGATGTCTGACATAAATCATGGCGTCCTGCGATTTTTCATGTAAATATCGAGGTCTACAAATGAAAGTTGAAGATTTTCCTACATATTTGCTGCTTTCATTTGCGTGTACAGCATCTTGAAGATGAATGTAATTTTCTGCCTTCAATCTGCTTTGATTATTACGGATGTAAGCTAATAGCTCAGATGCAATCTTTGCGTATTGATCTACCAAATATTGGTTTGTTAACATTTTATGTCTAAATAAAAGGTTAAATTATTGCGTCTTGTCATTATACGGTAGCAATAGTAGTTCATGCATGACACCATTTTACGTGGAGGTGCTCCACTAATTAGGTCAACTTGAAAAACATTAATAGCATATCTGTCTTCTCCATTACATATAATTAAAGGATATTGTAAGCTCTCATAAGATCTGTGTAATTCTGAATTTCTTTGCAAATTGTCGTCACGACTACGCAACACAATATCTCCTTTATCAAATTGCTGTCCAGTCATTACCGCTGCTACTTCACTCGTGGATGGTGCAATCGTCCGCTGTGTTCTAATTGTAGAACACTTGTAGAACTTTATTTGCATGAATTACGACATTAACGTTGGGAGTGTCTAGTGGAACACTCCCAATCGCAGTTTTGAAAGACTGTATGTAGCGGATACGAGAATGTAACATATCTTGTAAAAATCTCACTGAATCACCATCAATTGGCTGTACGACATTTAAACACCGGGTTGATGCTTGTGTTTCTGGATCTGAAATAAAATAGATTTGCAGAAATTTGTGCTCATCGGGCCTAAGTGGTAGCAAGCTCCCAGCTAAGTGATATATTTGCCCTTGAATGTTAAATGTAGACATAAAACCCCGCTCTATATCTTGCGTACTTTTGAAAGAGGTCATTTGAAATGCGTTATTATAACAACGTATACTGGGCATGAATTCTTTCGATTTTTGATGACTACTCGTAAGAACAGAGTGTAATGTTTTGGGTGGAGGAAGAATTCCATCTAATTTTATTTTTCCTTGTAGCCTTTAGATTTGTCTTTGAATTTCAATGCTGAGAAATGTTCACACACTACTGTCATAGTACCTATCGACACAATAGGATCATTTTGGTATGGAATCAAAGAATCGTAATTCATGGAAAAATTAACTTTGTTTTCCCATAAATTAGTATGTGCGGGCGATTCTCTGGCTCTTTAAACTCTATGTCTATCTTGATCTTGGCTAGGGCGAGCCTCACTCTTTTCTGACGATTCTCTATCTCTACCTAAACGCATTCTTTTTGCACTCCTTGAGCTACGACTTAGGTTTGAAGTACGACATTTTCCAGACATAACTAAGATACTTATTGTTTTTTGTACACAAAAAATAAACGATCATCAATAACAAAAAAACTCAGTTCTTTTTTGAACTATGGTAATAGAAAACCTTAGAATTATGATAATTAAAAAAAATGTATTCTTTTTTTAATTAATCTCGCCTATGTAGCTGAATAAATAAATTAAACTAAATAGATTAATATATAAATTCACCTTAGTACCTACTCAAAAACAAAAATTTTTCTAATAGCCATTTCAAGTATCCTACTGCTGGACATAAGTCTCCTCTATTCTATTCCCTAATAGCTACAGTTTGAGAAAAAAAAGTGTTTTAATCTTATTTATACGACAACGTACTGGAACTCACATTGATAAGTGCGGCTTATTGCATCGGGCTGTAAAGTAGGTTTTATTTTTATTTACTAGCTGGAGACCACCGGACAGACGCGTGCGGTCGCTACGAAATATATAATGCTGTAGGGCAAGGCGCGGCCTTCGACACGCTATTTATAAGCACACGGCACACCCCGCGCCCGCTCACGCTGCCAATCGGGACGAAACGTACGGCCCGTCAGCCGTTTTAAGTCTCTAGATTTTAAATCTAAGATATCCATTTTAATGAAATGCTGGAAAGGGCAATTTTTATCTACATGAAATGTACAAGGTATGTAATGTATTTAATTGGATAAGGAATAATACTGTATTGTATAAAAAAGCTTAGTAAATAATCCATATTTCTTTTATAATATGTAAAGGATAAAAATGGTTACTGTGGATCATACTTAGGAGATAAATACATACAATTTCGAACTTTTTTATCGATCTTTTAAAATATACAATTCCATAATACATTAATTTGATCCATGTATTTGATCGTAAGGTTTAATCAGCGTTTGCAATCTAAACGGATAAAAATATGTCTGTTACATCATCACACTACAAATCTTTGAATTTTTGGTTTTTCTGTACTATAATTGAATGTATTATACATACAAACCTTCTTTTTGAATCACTATCTGTTGCTGACAACTGCATTAAAATCCATTAAGTAGTTTATAAGATCTAAGTGAACAGACAGCGGAAGCGACTTCATTTTATACAAAGATAACTAATACGAAACATTGACATTGACTAATAGGAATGTCAAATACTAAAATTTTATTACATTTATTTTATTAATATATTTTTTTCATAAAAGTAACTATAAATTACGTTAAAATAAACTAAAATAATATTTTTTTAAAATAAGATGTTTTGTAAGATACGCGTACATAATATTAAGCGAAAAATACAAAAATCTTTTGTGAAATATATAAGATTATATTGTAAGTTTAATGTAAATACAGTAAAATATTTAATATATTGTGTTCAAAACTAATTTCATATAATTTTAAATAGTAAGTGCAAATCGGTTAAGCCATTCTAACTTGACTTCATCAATAGAATTTTGCGAAATGTAGGGACAGAAAATATTAAAATAACAATAAACAGTCTTTTGCAAAAATAACGTCGGTATGACGACAATTGCAAAATTGCTTTACTTTATCTTACAAATTCAAGTATTATTCTCAGCTAAAAGTAGCATCATACAAATTTTATCTTAACAATGGTATTTTGTATACAAAACATACTTTTTATGATAATATCAACAAAACGTTTTTTGTTAATATTGAGAAATATTTTTTTTATTTCTGCACAAAACTATTTTGTTATTGACAATATTTTGTTCTAAACAAATTATTTATAATATTATTCGATAGATGGTGATAAAAAAAAGTTTACACTACGCCAAAGACGTACCAACGATCAGACTTAGGCCATTTCAAAAACCTCTCTATGTTATCATTTTCAGCCTTTTAGCTGACACCAAAGGGTAGTATTTGTTCTTTTCACCTTAATATCTGAAAGTTCCCCCGCCGTGTAAACAATACATTAAGCTGATTTTGTATTTCAACAAAAGGTTTTCAGAAAACTTCATAAGTACGGTTTTGTTAGAAGTACACAAGTAGTTTCCTTAAAAGTATTAGAATAACTTAATATCATATATCAGACTAATGATATGTAATAAAAACATTTTGTTGAAAGTAGAGATTCTTATTAAATTTAGTAGTTAAGTAAAAAAAATTATACTTTTACAGATTTTACAATAATTAATGCTTGTTTATTTAAACTTTTATGTTAAATGAAATCAAGAGCCTCATTAAAATTATCAAAGTCATTATTATAATTACTTTCCATTTGATTTAAACGGTCGATTATTATAATAATATGAAATGTTAGATTCACTATAATACAGTAGATTACATTAACAATAATAAATTTTACCACTATGAACAACATTTATTTAATAAAAATAATAATAATAAATTTCAGTGTACAGGGCAAGCCTTGAAATATTGCTGCCGTTTTTTTTTCGTATATTCTTTGTTTATTTTGTAACCGAAGTCGGGAGCTGGCGCCTCCGCCGCTGTCGCGCCCCGGTGCAGTTTTACTATTTTTTATTAGCTTTCAGCACGTGATATTAAAATATCATACATATTTCGCGTTTATTCGCCAACTCGCGGGGCCCGTGCCCGTCTAAACTCTTATCTTACGCACATTTTTTATTCCATTGTTTTCAGAACCACCATTTCTATAATTTGGAAATCTCCATATAAATAACATTCGCTTACAATAACCGTAAAGGCTACATTTGCCTAATGCGTTCTACATTACAACATGCGTACTGATACATTAAGGGCCTGTTTCACCATTAGCCAGCAAATTGTCAAGGTCCTACGGGTTAGTTATTTTTTACCTACCAAATATAGCTGCAAATAACTCGCGTCAGTTCCACCAAGGTCTAGCGAGTAATTTTACTTGCTATATAGTTACTGGCAGGTTTTTTTGTTGATTGTGTATTTTTAAAAACTACAATTATATAAGCAAACCAGGTCCAATAATTGAAAACAAAGCGCATCCTAAATTTACATAGCGATAATCACATATTTATTTCAGAAATGTGCGTAAATATGTATTTGGCTATGATGAAGGAAAAAAACTTTCACATTCTAATATGTCAAATACATGTCTAAGATAACACAATCAAATACAAATAATAAATGACCTGCCGATCACAAGAATATACGAGGAGCGTCATTTTACTCTCCGTTTACCGGACGGTCGGGGCCTCATGGTCTATGATCCGGTGTTGGAAAAATGTACTTTCATCTGTTAATTGAAACAAATAACGTTTTAAAGGAAGATAGCAATGATATAAATTTATGATAACAATGTCCGTGACCGTAGTTCTGCTGCTTAATTTTTTTATGTAGGTTGCAAATAATTTGACGGTAACTGCCACTTATAAATATATATAGAATTTTGTAAACTTTACATACGTTTTTTTCTAAAAGACGAGGGACAAAAGTTAGATTTATCTACCTGACTACTCCTGGCTACAGGTAGCTGTAGCTGTCATAAAGGTGACTGCCTATTGCAACGAGGTGCAAAATATCATATTCGAAAGTTTTGTACTTACGATCTACAATTAACATTAGAAGCAAAAAAAAATAATTATTAGTTGATTAATTAATGTTAGTAGCAGCAGAACTGCGATGGCAGACATTGTTCTCATAAATTTATAACATTGTTAAATGACTATAAAGAATTATTGTGACTGTATGAAAAGTCATGATGTCTAGAGACATGAACAAATTATTACGATAGAGTATAATTAGACATCACTTAAACCAAAATTAACTTCGTTTTTTTATCGGGTTATACATTAACCTATTTTAATCTCCGTAACTTAAGACTTAAATAGGTTAGAACCTATTTATTAGTACTAGGGTACTAATGGAGAAAGTAATAACAAAAGAAATCTATCAAATTAATTGTAAAAAGAACTATAAATATTTAAAGAAAGTAAGATCATGTTACGTTTTAATTTCCAATGTCATCTTTATTTTTTATTTTATACTTTTGACGATAGATGCAAACGAAACAGGCGAGCCATCAGAGCGTAGATGGTGAATACTGCCGCTCATGGAGAATCGCAACCCCAAAAAAGTTGCCTGTGCGTTGTTGGTCTCTTGAGAGGGAATGGGATGTTTAATGAAGGAGGATTATATTGATGGAAGAAGGTGAGGGAAGGAGTGGACCACCGTAACTCTCGCTCATTGAACTAAATGCAACAGCGGAAGCAAACTGCTGTTCACGTCCGCAGTCCGTGAGAATGTGGTATTTTTCCTGTCGAGTCTATCAGTTTTTTTGCTGCAGCCAAGTTAACCACAGTATCGCTCTGCTGTATTTTTTGAAGGTTTTTAGACATGGATCGTAAAAAGAGCAAATTAACACCTAATTTAAACATTTAATAATAATAATAATAAATGTATACCATAAATTTTATTGTAATTTGCTTAAGAAGCAATAAATATGCCAATAACAAAATTGGATAGCATCTCTTATGTTTGTATAATATTATAACTACAAATAAACTGAAAAGCTTAAGTTTTATGTGCAAGTTTGACCCTATTTTTGTTATTATATATTTAATAAATATTCAAAAACATTGAATGCTTATTAAATATATTTTAGACATTAATATTTTCAATATTTATTTAATCACAATGATAAATCTAACTGAAATCATACATACAATAAAAAGAAATTAAACAATTCTAGAAATTATAAATATAAATAATGAATTACTAGCAAATAAATCTAAAGTTGGCTAGAAGGTCCCTCAGGAAACAGTATTTCCCATTCAAACAGTTTAAATCATTTTCAGTATATGCGCTGTATAACATATTTTTTTCGATAATAAGATATGTGTTAACAGTAGAATAAATTAAATCGGAAAAGGCACAAATGTTCACAAAATAGTGCGATTTCTCATCTGCTATCACCTTAATAGAAAATGTCCTGAATAAGCATTAATCTACCGCGCATAAATATTACAGTGAATTTTAATACATATTTGTACTAATTTCAATAAAAAAATCAATCAGACAATTTCGTTTTTATTTTTCCCATAAGGTTAATATAAAGTACTAGCAACCCGCCTTGGTTTCAAACAGATAGCAGCAGATAATTATATATAGCCAGATGACCTCTGATGGATGGATGGAGGCGGTCAGGTGAAAAAGTTTTAACAGATATCTATAGATACTGTGTCTAGCTACGCCCAAAAAATGGATTAATTCTTAGGGAAAATCTATACGAGTACATAAATAATGAAAATAGGTTGTCTTTGTTCGCCAATCACAAAAAAAACTACTAAACATATAGACATGGGACTAAGACCATTCGATGCGGGATGATTTGTAGATGGTTCTAGGCTACTCATTTTTCGAATTCCGTAAATCCTTTGCCATTTTATTTATAAATAAAAATTATTCACAGAAGCGAGCGGGACAGCTAGTGTAACATAAAATTGCCATTTATTGCGGTAGAGTCATGGTCAACTTGGGGTGCAGCACATAAACGGGTCAGATTATCCTGTGCAATAGACCATTTTCATAGAATACAGACGTGAAATAACAGTTTCCTTATTTGGGTTACGTTCAGTGGGTGAGAGTTCCGGTAGCATTCCCTCTTCATCACTCCACAACCTCTCTCAATCAGCTCCTCTCCTCTTCGTCAGCTCACTCCGTCATCTATCAGACATCCTATTGCGAAATTTATGTTCCTACCAAAGAAGTCGGCAATGCACTAGCGCAGCGGTTATAAAACTTTTTTGGTGATGGAACCCTTTTGGAAAGCAAAATACTTGACGGAACCCTACATTAAAACAATAGTTTTTAAAAGTGTATTCTTTATTAATAAGCATAATAAAAGTACAATGTTACAGTTACTAATTATTACTTACTTTACCACATGGCAAGTGCATTATTAAAAGATATTAAAAAAGGAAAAATCTAACTAATGGGAAGTATGAAACTGTTTTTTAATTTTTATCAATTGGTTGATATCAGGTTTGATAGAAGACAGTTGGAGTTTCATATCAGGTTTGGAGTCCAGTCTATTGCGATATTTTGTTTTCGTGGCTGCATAGGTTGAGAATCCTGTTTCGCACAGATATGTTGTTGGGAACGGGAGTAGAATATTCAGAGCCATTTTGCCAAGCATTGCATATTCATCACGGATTCTGCACCAAAAATCGTTGAGAGGCGTCGTTTTGAACAGTGACTCCATACTTGTGTCTGATGACATTTCTAAAAGAGATTCATATATATCGTTTGACATACTTTGGGGCTTTTGCAAGTTGGGTAAAAAAGGATTATGAATCCATGAATTAAGTTTCTTTTTGTATTCTATTCTTCGGGAAAATATTTTTCAATAGATGCGCGCATTGAAGTGAGATATTGGACCAATTCTTCAAACACATCATCTTGAAATATTTCTGAGTCCTTATCGCTAACAAACTCACTGAGTGACGTAAAGCTTTCTATTTCTCTCTTACCAACGCAAATAATCCAAAAATCTAATTTTCTTTTGAAGGCAGTTATTTTATTATAGGCCTGGAAAACTGTTGTCTGTTTACCTTGCAATGATAAATTCAATTCGTTCAGTTTTTGAAAGATATCCGCCATAAAAGACAATCGGAACAACCAAGTTTTATCATACAAACGGTCTTTCAAATTAAAAGAAGTATATGCTGAAAGAAACACTTGTAACTCGGCTCTAAGTTCAAATAGCCTTGTCAAAGTTTTACCCCGAGACAGCCATCGCACTTCTGTATGGAGCAGCAGTGTTTTATATTTGCTGGCATAATCTTCACACAATAATGAGAGCAATCAGGATTGTAATGGTCGTGATTTGATAAAATTAATCATTTTCACCGCTTAATCCATAACTAATTTTAGATTTGACGGCATTTACTTCATCGCAAGTGCTTGTCTATGCAGAATACAATGGCTGGAACTACAATTAGGCGCTTTATTTTTTATTCGTGACACTGCTCCTGCTATTTTACCTGTCATCGCCTTGACCTCATCTGTACAAATGTCAATGCAATCGTTCCAACTGAGATTTGTGGGCAGCGGTGAGCACATAAGCATGTCTTCTTCAAAAGAACTTTCATATGGATATCTCACGAAAACGAGGAAGATAGCCAGACCAGCGACATCAATTGACTCATCTATTTGTAAGGCGAATCGTGTTTTTTGTAGACGTGTAACTAGTTCTTGTTTGACGTAGCTTGTCAGATCATGAATTTGCCGTAAAACAGTATCGTTTGATAGCGGCACAGTAGAAAGATGCTTTGCAGATTTTTCATCGAGAATACATTTTGTTATGTCTAACACATATAGCTTTATTAAATTGTCAGCGATAGTGTGCGCTTCACCTGCTTGTGGAGTGCGATAGCTAACTAAATATGAGGCCTCCTCGGCCTTTTCATTGATAGTTTGTGTCACATGCATCATATTTTTTTGACTTTCCAATAACTGTTCTTTTTTACGACCAAAAAAATATTTATTCTTGTCTTTAGACTCGGGGTGTACAGTTTCTAAATGTCGGCGGAATTTGACAGGTGCCATGGAATTATTAGGAAGCTGTTTACTACATAGCATGCAGAGAGGTGAGCCGTTGGAATCAACAAATCCGAAACTGATATATGATTCATCATACTTCCTTTTTTTCGTCTTTGAAACCGTGGAACTTGACGTCGTGGCATCATCGTCCGGATCGGTAATTGCTGTATTCTCCGGGTGTACTGCTTTTGAACATTTAGCGTTATTAGGAGATGTTGCAACACATTTAACGCCTTTAAGCCAACGTTCCATTCCATTACTAATAAGTAATGTTACACGTCAGGATGGTGGGGTCAAAATAATGCACAATCGTGACTGCGTATAAGAGATTAAGTTTAGTACAAAGAAGAAATATACAAAACTGATACAATCTGAATACAGCAGGCAGTAGGACAATAAACACTAATTTCATATCACGTTCAAACTCTGCAACCCGCTGGCCGGCTTTTATGTAGGTAGGAACTTATTGCTCCGACAGCTAATCGTCAACTGACTGACGAGGCGCGACGCGCGATCGCCGCTTTCATACTTAGTCCCAGACTCGATCTAGAACATTCTTAAAAATACTTAAGTTTAGCGCATTTGATAAACAAAAAGCGGAAATAAAAATAGTAATACAAAAAAAGCATTGTAAACAATCTCGACTTTATATTTTGAAGTTAGAGTCGAAAGTAGTTTGTTCATAACTATAGCGTCTAATTCAGAGGCGGCTTTTATCAAAGGAACTGGGCGCTCACAAGTATACACGCGGCAAGCGGAGTCCAAACGTTCGATCAGAGAGAGGTGTTTTGATTTTTTCTAAATTCTTGCGGAACCCCTACAGGGGTATCGCGGAACCCTAGGGTTCTGCGGAACACGTTTAGAGTATAGCTGCACTAGTGACTTTTCTTAAGTAGCAAGTGTCCATGGGCAGTGGTGATCACTGCTGAATAGTTGGTCTCTCGTTTAATCCTCGATAATGCTTTGAAAAAAAATCTGTTGATCCAATCGTTATCAAACTTAATAGGATCACTCACTGGGCTAATCTGAAAATTTCATTAAAATCGATCTAACCATTTTCGTGTCCATAGGGAGCATATACACACACACACATGGCCTTTATATATATATATATATATATATATATATATATATATATATATATATATATATATATATCGTGAGAAAGCGTGATTTTGGCAATTGTGTGGTTTGGGACCTACCCGCGGTGCGGCCATCGAACTGCACCCTCGTCGGCAATAATTAACTTTCTCCTTTGATGAGAAATGTAATGGGACCCATATTGAAGTCAGATCACAGACACTGCCCGCTGGTAGTCGTAATTATTTTGCCACGCTTTCAACATTTTGAGGTATAACTGATTAATATTTTTTGTACGCTAAATTAGAATTCAATTCGTTTACATTATATTAGTTTACACATATTAAAACACTATAAAATGGATTTACGAAGAAAAAAATAAAATTGTCCTAACAGACACTAATGGTGAAGCGTTGCCTGTGTCCCTTAGTGAAGTTGTAAGCGATGAAATATGATTATCTGATGACAAAAAAAAATTAATGATTTAATTGCAATCATAACATTATCGCTATAATTTCATAAGAGCCACCAAAAAGTAACTGGTCACCGCCGTCAATGTACCCCTCGCAAACCCTGAGGAGTTACCGGTACATCGCCGTCTTTTTGGGTGGGAATATTATATATGATGGTGGAGGAATGGGTTGGTCTCTTATTGGACTAAACGAACAGGGCAAGTGGTTGCTTCACAGACGTGTTTAAAAATTTTAAATACTGTTGTTTTCTCTTATATAACATTTCTCTTATCGTCCTCTTTTCTTTTTACACAGATACTTTCAAAGTACCGGGCCACAGGGTAAAGAAAGAACAGCTTAAAAATTATTTTCTGTTTTTTAGTACAGTAACTGCCTGTTTATAAAAGCGTGTTTTTTTAGTATCTTAAACCAGTAATTTTTACTTAGTAAAATCTTTATTATTGATATATTTAAAAAATATTTTATTCTTATGGACAATTTATGATATATATTTAAACCTGGTTAATAATATTGTTTAAGTACTGATTTTTGCTTTTATTCTTTCTATTTTATCACTAAGTTCATGTTTGATGTACTCGAATGTCGTATAAAGTACTGCATCTGTGTTTTTTTCTATGAAAAATTTAGTTTATTTAAAGTTATATTATGTAAATAAATAATATACTGCAATAATTACTTTACTATAATAAAATAATTATAATAATATTACTCCAGGATTCGTAAGTTTTATCAGGCTTCAAATATTTTCCAATAATTATTTGGTAATCAGTACAGAAGGCCTGATTAACACTAAATTGTTAAATTTATCGACGAAAGAAGAGTAAATCCGAAGGTTTTGCAGTATGTTGTGTCACATTTCCAGAGAAATTACTTTGCACGACGCATTAGATGTAATTTATTTCGATTTAATGCGCCAGAAAAGGGGTCCGAAAATAAACAGTAAAACTAATGAGAGAAACAGAGTTTTTGATGCATATTTCATAAAACCTTTGAAAAACGCGCTAATTTCTCGTCCAGACTGTTTTACATGAGAAAAATAACTGAAATGTTAAATTTATGCCAAAAGTTTTCAAAAGTTCCAATATTACTCAGTTCTTTGAGTTAGTTACCAAGTTTGCTTTGGAATTTATCAATTTATGAAATATTCATTTGTGCTTATCAAAACATCCCCAATAACTTGTAATATTCTAGTTATTTTTAACTTCCTGTTATGTAAATTAAAAAAAAATCATAAAGTTGGGAAGTTATTAATATCTGTTCAATTTTCGAAAATAGAGTTAATGTTTTAAGTTTAGAGGCCTAGGAATTTATTTCGACCATTTTCCCCGTGATATCTACATGTTTGTATGTATGTATGTGAGTGTGTAGGTAAACCTTTCATAACTTTTGAACGATTAAACCGAGCGAAATGCGTTTAGCAATTTTCGACGTAGACTTTCTAAAATGTTTGGCTCAATCTCAAAAATAAAGTTTACAGAAAAATGTATTTTTGACTTGTAGACTCTCTGCAGATCGATACCCAGGTGTTCGGAACGGTCGTAACAAAATTATTATCTAATTGTAAATACATATAGATTGTTTTGTGTTTTGAACAGTCATAGTTATCGTTTGAATTGTAAATGCTTGATAGGTTCCTTTAGAATAGATTTTTTTTATAAAATAGGGATAATATAGGCATATGTATAATCGGCGACGCATAAACTAACATTAAATGCATTTTCCTGCGTAATTTTAAGTCTTATATCTTATATCCTGCGTAATTATAGTCATGAAGCGGAGAGGGGGGCCATATAACTAGCCAATTAGAGAAAAGCGGCTCTCACTCCGCTTCTACGCGTCGCTGACTATCTCATACTACATTTTTAATAGAAAAATAAATTAATACAGCCATTCCAATAAGTTTAGTACATAAGTAAATAGATAGTGTGCTTTTTTAAAATAAAAGACAAACGGGGAGTGGGGATTCATTTAACCATTAAATACCTTTAAAAAGCAGGGATTCGGGAACTCGTGTAACAGCGATATAAAAATAGAATGAGTCCCGATACCCTGCACTTCCATATTTGATTCACAGCTAAAATAAAACAAAACTCTGCTCCTCAGTCAACAAGTACTTTAATAAAAAGTTTTCTCATTGAACTTCTGCTGGCTGAAGATCCTGATCGACGGTTACAACCGACGCAAAAGTGTACCAGGCCCCGTACACCAAGTACAATAAGCTTTTTCTCTAAACAGTTGCGTCGACTGTCACAAACTTCAATTTAAGACTAATAAATCGGTTTATCTTTCAAGAGATATTGTTAAAGAAAAAAATATCAAAAAGCGTTACTTTTCGATATTTTTAAACCACTCTACCCATAAATTCTAAAATCTAACCAGCTATTTACCTTAAAAAACGACGCTGATGGTAAAAATGCACCAAAATCGGTTTTTTTATTCAAGAGATACTGTAAACAAAAATATTTATAAAAAGCCTTTTTTTTCTAAATAATGAAATACTTGAGAGATTAATGTTTGGTCCTTAATCATCTTTTTTAGTTTAAAAAATGATTATAATAGACCTCGCCACATTTGGGTCAAAAAAATCGAAATGACTACATAATCAGGTTGGTCCTTATCTATAACACAAAGTTACACACTGGAGAGAGTCTCTCAAATAGGACACGGACTACTACACCTCATGAACTCGAAAGAATTAATGAAGGAAGACAACATTAGCACAGACCGAAGTAGGATTAAAAAGGACTGCAGATGAACTTTACAAATTCTTCAAAATGAACACTGAAAATTTGCACCTAGTGAAGAATATTAAGAATATAATAGTAACGGTAAAAGCAAATTAGTGGGGAATTTTTGTATGTATATATATATGGGAATTTGTTTGTTACTAATTTGTTTCTATACATACATATATGCATGCACATTATATATATGTGTGTGTGTGTGTGTGTGTGCGTGCGTCTGTGTGTCATTATTAATTTTTTTTAATTAGAATCTACTACTACAAGAAGGAAAGTTGGATGCCCTAGTTACATATGGGAAACTCATGTAAACAATGGTTGGTTCCTATTACAATAGTAACCAAGAAGAATGGATTTTATTCGCTTAGAGCAAATGAGAAATTAAAAAGATTGCTGATGACGTTTATCAATTCTCAGAAACGTTTACTAAAAATGTGCACCAAGCTAAGAATATGCAGAAAGAAAGAACAATGAAAGAAATATATTGAGAAAGATTGGTTTCTTTTGAGAAAAACTGGACATCATCTATCTAACATTGCTTTTAACAAGATTTACTTTAGCAGAAAGAAAAGGTAGATGCCCTAGTTACATATAATAGACTCGTGTAGAAAAAATATGAGCCATTTCAACGTGAACAAAGAAGATTGGACTGCATTAGATTAGAAAATCAAAAATTAAAAGTCTGGTGATGAACTTCATCAACTCTCAGAAACTGTTGAATAATTGCTCCAACCGAAGAATATGAAGAATGAAAGAGTAACCGAAAAAATAAGTTAGAAAAGGAGGATTTTTTTTTCAGACGAGCTGGAGACCATCTACTTAACACCATTTCAATATCATAATAGAAAGAGAAGTTGGATACCCTAGTTACACATGGAAGACTCGTCTAAACAGCGCATTATCTATCACAACAGAAACAAAAAATAATGGATCGCATTAGATTAGAGCGAATCAGAAATTAAAATTGTTGCCGATGAACTTCATTAATTTCCAGATGGATACTGATAGTCTTGTAAGGAGTAAAGAAAATAAAAGAATGCAAGGTTGACGAAAGAAATCAATCAAGAAAGAAGGATTTATTTAAATTAAGGAGAGCTTGACACTACTTAGCTTGGCTTTAAGATTTCTACAACAGAAAGCTAATTATACTTAGAAGACACGTTTAAACAAGATACGAACTATTAATTACAACAGAGACCATAATGAATGGACCACATTAATACAGAGCAAAGTAGCGACTAAAAAAGCTGTGGATGAACTTTATCAACTCGTAGAAATGGACACTGAAATCCTGCACCTCGCAAAGGAAATAAAGAATGAAAGGTTAAAGGAAGATAAGATTTAGGAAAGAAGAATTTTTTTAAGAAGAACTCGACACCATCTAATAGATACTGCTTTAAGATCAAATACAAAAAATAAGTTGGACTCTCTAGTTACACATGAGAGAATTGTAAAGACGAGAATAAGCTATGACAGTAGTAAGTAATAAAAATGGGCTGCATGAAATTACCAAGGTTGTAGCTGAACTTTGCTGATTTTCACAACTTTAAAAATCTGCGAAGGAAATGAAGAATGAATCGATCGATTAAAGAAACTAATTAAAAAAAAAATTGAGTATAGCTCGTCATCATTTACTTGAATCCGTTTTAAGATCAATTACAACAGAAATGTAGTTATACTCGATAAATTCGCTCAGACGAAACAAGAGTTACTGTTACAGGAACTACGAAAAATTAACGACATTATCGCAGAGCACACTAGAAATTACAAAGATTGTGGATGATCTTTATCAATTCTTAAAAACAGACATTGAGAATGAGGATTAAGAGAAGAAAGATATTAGGAAATAAAGATTTCTTTCTAAACAAAAGCCTGACATCACCAAATGAACACCGCCTTAAGAGCTAATACAACAGAAAGAAAAATAAAAATTAGACGTCCTAGTTCATAATGAGAGAGAGACTTGTAGACCGAGCTACTACAACAAGAATCAAGAAGAAGAGGCGACCATAGTACAGAGTAAAGCGAAAACTTAAATGGCTGTCGATGACATTTGTCAGCTCCTTAACGTAGTTAAGAGAGATAAAACTCACCAAGCTGTGAAAGTAAACAATGAAAGATTGACTGAAGAAAAATCCAGATAGGATTTGTTTAAGAGATCGACATCATCTACTCAACTCTGCTTTAAGTTCTTCTACAATAGAAAGTTATTTACAATTGGGAGGCTCGCTTAAAAAGAAAATAAATTTTACAACAAGGAATCAAGAAGAATAAACAACATTAGCATATAGTACAGTAGAAATTAGAAAGGCTGCAGATGAACTGTTCCAACTCTCAGAAATTGATGTTAAAACCTGCACCAAGCAAAGGACACGAAGAACGAAAGAGAAACAGAAGGAACATGCCCTCCTCACTATATTTATTGACACACTATATCATCTATAGTACCTATCCCGAATCCAGTGTCTGGCTAAAGGTTGTACGAGTACCGGCTGTCTCTACAATCCCTTCACTCCTAATCCAAGCTAGAACCTACACTCCTCCATATAATTACGCCCCCTTCGGTGTATCGGGACTTGTCCCTTTCAGTCATTGCGACTGGCTGAAGGTTGAGCGATGATGATGATGATGATGATGATGATCTCACTTTATTATATAAATAATTAGAAAATTTTATATTACTATACTTTATACACTTATGAAATTGTCAAGTTCTTTCATATATATTTTCACGGACATTATGAAATTAAAGGTTAATTTTAATAAATATTAATTTTAATTTTAGTTGATTACTACATTAAGCTTTATTATGAAGAAAAATATATTATATATAATTCTTTACATACTTTCAACCAAAAAACAATAATAAAGTTTTAAAATCATATTATACCACTCCACTGATACTTTAGAAGAGCATTCGTTAATTAAAAAAATAGGGCTTATTGTATGCCGATAACAAAATTATCCTTCTATTTAAAAATGTTATAACATTTCGGGTGAAATGTGAGACAGAGACATCAAATATACTTTGAGCCATTTTTCGCCGTGAATGTAATATGAAAATTAGCATTTTTTGTTTTTCATAAATCTGTGACATCCGCCTACTATAGTGCCAAATACGGTGTCTACCAGCTGTTGACCATAAGCGACATGTGAGTGGCAGGATACTCCACATTAAGGAGTCGTTTGACCCCTCTGTAGGACATCGATGAGATTTTATAATCTGCCAAACATTTTTTTTACTCATACATTTCATTCGCAATTATCATTTTAAGCATTAGCTTATACTTTTTTCTAAGTTACGATTCTATTGAAAATACTCCGTTATTATTCCATTGGAAATACATAAAGTTATTGGAAAAAAATCTTAAGCACAACAATGATGTTCCCTTAAGATAGAAATCGGTACAGAGGTCGGGTAAACAAGGATGTATTGTTTTATTCATGACCCTTTAAGAAGTCGGCGTCCGGATCCTCACCTAATGATTACTCCAAACGTAAATATTTTATCGTGCTCTTGCATACCCGCCCTCTCCGAGCCGGCCGAGCCCGCCCGCCTCCGCGCTGACGCCGCCCCATCGCCCTAACGCCGGGCCGCTTCGACCTCTTCCGCCAGCTGGCAGCGCGGGCGCTGTCTGACGCCAGTGTACTTGTACGGAATCGACGTTTCGTTTCATTCGATCGAGGCAACTAAACGCTTCAATCAGTAGGAGATCTTGACTTTATTTTTAATAATTTCCTTAAGATAATTTTAAAGTGATTAGTGAAAAATTAAAATGTATGTACAAGCAATTATTAAAAGAAAAATATCTAATAGAAAAAAAAAACACAAAACTGAATGTGAGACTGCCAACTAATTTATTTTGGGCGTTTCCATAGTCTGATATTTAAGTTTATATATAACAATTTAAAGATGTAGAGAAAAAAGAAATGTCTAACAGAATTAGTGAACGATGTAGGCTCAATACTAGACATAAAAATAAACTGTGTCTTAATTTCAGTCCAGTACTGAAAATCATACACCCATTTATGGAACTCTGTGTGGGTTTATTCAATAAGTTTCTTGTAGATATTCAAAATACTCGTAAATAAATTTAAGGTCAGTATTAGATATTTACTTTGTAAAAAGGCTATTTTGAAATGTAAGATTTTATATTATTTTGAGTACAAATTATACATAACCAGCTCGACCTTTTATCTGTTTTTCTCTTCTATGGTGCATTTATTTTTTGACTGTATTTGTATACAATTCAATTTGAAAAGAGTTACCCTTAAATTTCTTGCTCGCTCTTTTTGAAGTGGAACTGCAATCCGAACGAATGGTAAATCCATATTATAAGGAAGTGTTTTAAAAGTTTCATAAGACCTATGAAATACACGATTTATTAGATTGCAAAATTTAAATTTAAAAATGAGAGTAAAAAAATGTTGACTGTTTCAAACAAAATTCTTTAAAAAAAATATCCAAATATCCATGAAATAAACTTACGACAACCAACTTTTTTACAGGGGCGGAAAGAAAAATTCTGAGTGTGAATGAGGCTAATTAGCACGAAGAGTGGGATCGGTATCTGAATCGAAAAAGGGACGGCGATTGAGATCATGATTGAGAGCGTGATCGGCCGGTGCGAGGTGAAGGGGCTTATTGTGAGTGCAATCGCGCCGACCCCGGGTGGAAGTCAGAGTTACATAAATTTGAATCGGCCATAAAGTCTTTCTAAGTTTAAAAAATGGATTTGCGCCTTTACGCCATAGCGATGAATACAGCGCGAAATCGACGAGCGGGAAGTCGCTTTCGTGTTGCACCACCGAATATCGTGTGTAGTAGTGTGCTTCTTATTTGGATCAAAAAATTTTTTCCGTAAATCTTTTATACGCCACCTTTTTATTCTGTTATAAGACTTAAAAAGGCCATTTTTTTGTATTCTAAAAATGATATTTAGAGGTCGCTACCAGCATAGGAGAAATATATATATATATATTGTACGTATTTTTTTATAATCATCCTTTTTTATTAATTTAAAACTAATATGTGAGACAAACCAAACAAATACTACTTGAAAATATATAGTTACTTTAGTATTTAAATATAAAAAATAATTATTAGAGTAACATAGATTTTGTGTATTGGGTTAATTTTTCTTGTAACATTTCACAAGCAAAACGAAAAATTATTTTTGTTCTTTGCTTGTAGAAATTAATTTGTTATACTCATCAATTAATGCCACGTATAGCTCCGCAATATCATTTACTACTCTCATTTAGCATACAATTTTTCTGGCATCTTTGTAATCTTTATCATCTTCCCAAAGACTGGTCTCTTTTTTTATTAAAAAATAGAGCTCAAACCCAATACATGTGCCAATAATATTTGAGAGGATGCTTCGACTTCTCTGGGAACCCATTATCAGATTCTGACTTGGTGGCTATGGAACTACTACCAGAGTATATACCCTTTCAAACTAAAAAAAAAAAATTCGAAATCGATCTTCAATTGACGAAGTTATGCTGAACATACCTAAAGACGAACACAAATCCTTATCCTTTTTTTTTTTGAAGTCGAGCACTTTGTTTCGGTAATGTGGTGGATATGTAAGTTACTGTGCTGGGGCCTGTTATATGAACCTTTCCTATTTAACGCGATTACCATTTGTTGGTTGGTTTCAAAGGAACTTTCGTTATAAAAAATGCGAGTCCCGCATCTTCTTCGGAGATGTACCACAAATGGCTTAAGAACTTAATGACAGGTTTCTTGGAAACAGCTACATTTATACTTTAGAAGCTCTTAAGCTTTTTTGAAAACCACAGGTCGTTTCTTGGTGCAGAACTTGCAGCAGGGGCTTGAAACCAATATCGGCATAAATTACATCCACAAAAATACTAATTTCATATAAATAGCTTTGAGTTCTGGTTTTGTCAATTTGAATTGGTTTTTAAACATGACGAGCTTAAGGCAAAAAGTGCTTTTGCACAAAGACAAAAGCACTTGGGTAGACTTGCCATGCCATTCTCTGAATGAGATTTTTTGTTTAGGTGCACCTCCCAAAAATATCATCATAACTTTCAACAACTCTTGAACTAACGAAACGTTCAAGTTTTTTGAATGAATAACATCTACTCATTTGTCCAAGTTGCCGATATCATTTATTAACTTATTTAACATCATGGATGACATTTACCTAGACTATTTTAACTTCTGAGAACAGATTTGCTTTGATTATGTTTTTGTGTTGCGGTATCAGCCCTAGCGCGCTTCTGCGTAGATAGATGCGATGACCGACGTAGGTATATAGGGTCTAGAGCCAGGCGGCCCGAGAGGAGTCGTCACAGTTCCGGCTGTTCCGGTTGTTCCTCCGTTGCGATAGGTCGCCTCCGGTTCAGTCCCCTGGACCACCCGTTTAGTTTAGCGTGTTACTGCGTGGCAGTGTTCCTTCGAGCCGCGTTCCGTAGTGTCGGCTCCGCGCGTGTGTGGGGGTGCCGCGCAGCTAAGCGCGGCGGCAGTTAAACCACGGCGTCCGTCCCGGTGACAAGCTCCGGCTACCCTGCCGTCTGCACGCCGAGCCCGCACGGTTTCTGCGCCTAGGGTGCGCTCCAGTAGTTTTCACACTCCGATGCCGATCGCTATTTTAGTTATTTCGCGTGTTTTTACGCGCGTAAATGGTTTTTCCATTAACTGCGTGAGTGCGACCGCAGGTTGACCAGCAGCGGCCCTTTGGGGACGGGCTTCGCTCAGCGTCACGGTTAGCGGTCAAACTCTGTTAGTGATGGTTAATCCATTCCGAATTTAAATTCAGTTATGTTTAGGTTACGTTTTTACGCAACGTTTATAGGTCATTTTTCGAATTTAAATTTTAAATTCAGTAATTTAAGGGCATAACGCCTTCAACCGGAACCGTTAGTTTTATAACCGCCTTTCGCGGTTTTTTTGCCACCCCCTTCACTACTCGCTTTTTCAAGCGTCGTCTGTTTTAATATCTATTATACACTTAATAGGTAGTTTTAGCTATTTTTGCCTCTTCCCGGGGCAACATATTCACCCGGACGTTATTATTACGTCGGGGTAACCCGGAAGGGTTCCTGACCTTCGCGCCGTTGGCACCCCTGTGCCTTCTGGCCGCTTAGATGAAGCCTGAAAAGTACACGGGCTTAACAGCCTTTGGACTAATGGCAAGCGCCGAAATGCTTCAGGGGGTTTTTAGTCCGTGAGAGTCGGACACACTCCGTGCGTCTGGGCGCACGGACTGTTCATAATGGATTTTTGCCCCTCCTTGCCCTTCGCACGGGCAGAAATACAAAAAAAAAAAAAAAAGCGGCCCGAGACGCCTGGTTCAGATAACTTATTTACTTATTTCTATTATGTCAAAGAGCAAAGAGCATGTGCGTACTAGTTTTGCGTAGAGACACGACACGACCTACAGATTGCGTATGACGAGTTAAGGGTAAGAGTATAAAGAATCACGCGACATGTCGTGCGACAACGTCACCTATTAAACTTATAGATATACTTTAATATTTTGCGTTTTAGTCGCAGGTTATTATTTTTAGTAGATTTCTTTAGAAATGTAAGTTTTGTGTTTGGTCTCAGGGCGGAAATTTGCAAAAATTTTGTCATATTATGTCCTCTGTGGCTGAGGAAGTTCGGAAAGTATGTATGTATGTATACATATATGAAATATATGTACAGGAAATAACTTTTAAACGATGACATTTAGCTAATTTCTATAAAAATCACGTAATAGTTACATTTTTAAACTTTTATTTTACAGTACTTTTTACAACTTTAATCATAATTTAAAACTGATTGAACTGCTTATGGAATGTCGAGAGAATTTCATTACGATAGTGCCCACAATTTTTAAGAGGTCTTAATAAAACTTGACACACTTATTTTATAGGCAATCACCTTGAACGAGTTCGTAGATGAGATAATTAGGCTAATTAGTTTAAAAATTTAGATAATTTAACGAGAAATGTAAGTCCATTTCGGATGCGAATGGCCTGTATTTTTATTTAAACTTTGACTTGATGTCGCGACTCTTTAAACTCAATCTGAAAAGTTAAAATAATCACATGTCCGTATTTTGTGATAGAAACGGAAGGCGGGGTGACGGTTATTTTATAAACATCGAAAAATGAGGGGTGGTGCAGGTGTGCCGGCACTGTCATTATAATTATATCGTTAGAAAACAATGAATTTGCTGTTATATATTAGTATGAACGCGTTATGAATAAAAAAGACGGCTGTGGTTTAACCATCCAATGCCAGTCCAACGAACTACTCGGTCATCATTTGAAGACAATATATTTTTTCAATGCACTAAATTTGTAAAAATAACATATTGAAACCTATTATCATAACATCAGGCGCAAACAAAAATAAAAGTGGCAATAAACAGTCAATTGTGTCATTAATCAATGTACAGATTCTGGGAGCCTGAGAAGCTTGCCATCTGTACGACAGTACTGACGCGCAGAGGTAGAGCTCTTCGGGTCGCCGGGACTAGGGGTTATTTTTCAAGCGATAGGAGTAGTACGAGCTTCAATAAGCTTATTCAGCTCTTCGCACTTATCAGTTTTACTGAGCTGAACGCACCCGATATACAGCAACAAATTACATTCTTTTCTAGATTACACACACGGTTCACGCCACATTTATTTTTCGACTTGTGTTCTATTCTATACTTTTGTTTTGGGTAGTTTCTCATATACGTATATACACACACACACACACACACACACACACACACACACACACACACACACACACACTCTATAATATAAGACTAACCTAACACTAAATGTAAAATTGCTCGTCAAGATTCATGAACTTAAAACGCTTTCACTGTTTAAAAGTCAGCCAGAAGAGCCAAGCCTCTAATTTTACAATACCTATCTCTACAAACTAGTTTTATGAATAAGTCAAGCCGTACTTTTTGACGAAGATGTAGGGTTGGTAGAGTTATGGCTTTTAGAGTTAGGCCTTGTAGAGTTAGGGTTTTGACGTTTCATGAGGTCTGATAACTTTTTAATAGTGAAAACATTATGCCGATTGGCCGTACATGCCAAATTTTACATGAAGTGTTTTTGGTAGAATTTTATTTATTTTGGAAGTACCCAAACTCATCCGCCTTTATGAACGACGGAGTGTGAAAGTTTTAGATTTATTAATTATTTTTTGTTCTCTGTGTATAATTATAGTCTGTATAATTAATACAGAATACTAAATATTTCAGTAAATATTTCAGTTTTTAGGACTCCGAGAAGTACCTTAAAAATTTAATGAGTGTGTGGGTGAATCAATGGCGAAATTCAATTAATTCTGATATTAATAAAAGCTAAAGTATTAGAGCTAGACAAATAAAACTAAGTCTGTTTTATAGATTCACTAACTACATTTTTTCCGTTAGCAGGTCAACGCTACTTGAAACTACCTACGACGAAACAATTTGAGTTCATTTCGGTGGGGGCACTGCCGCCTCAGAGCTACAAAAGCAGGAATTCTGAAATATACCTAGTGCAATTTATTTGAAACACTTCCGTTAATAATTTAGTGCTCGACATTGCGATTTACATAGGAATATAATATTCACTTCTTTACATTCAGCCTAATAAAGCGATAAGAAACTGGGAGTGTAATATTTCTCTTCAAATATTGTTCGAGATTAAGAATTAATATTTTTGGTAAATTTCTCGAAGTTGGCCCATAAACACTTAAAAATAATTTTCCCATTTTTTTTGTATGGAACAATATTTACGTTTCGAAGGAACTAAACTTTTTTCTTGTTACTGGAACGAAATATTCCTAATGGTAGTCGATGGATAGAAATAAAACACATTTAAAGTTTTATTATACCTATCTTTGTTATTGAGAAAGACAAAGCCTACAAAACTGCCAAAACTGTGTGGTGAAAATGTTGCGCACGAGTCCAATATGAAAATTAAACGTAACTTATTTATTTATACGTTTATTTATTTTCACAAGCCTATATAACCAATTTAACATAAGCTAAATGTCATAATACTTCGGAGCTGGAATCGAAAGTTAGATTAACTCGAAAGGGAGACCATAATCGGACCTATGGTACGGCCGGGATCGAAGCTAGAAACGGGTTTAGGGTTAAAATTAATAGCAGGAGGGGGCCGGTATCGAGAGCTGATCGTGACCCGCGACGCGAAATTACAAGTCTTCTGGAAAAATCTGTCGGAATGGCATTCAGAAACAGAAGAAGAACCGGGATCGGGCTTCATAGAAAGAACGAAACCGGACAACGAACTTACGTTTTAAATTTATTATTGCAAATAGTTTCAAAAGTACACTAATATTTTTGAATTCATAGATTTATGTAACCCAAAGAAATGACCATTACAAAAAAATATCTTTTGTATGGTAAGTTACTGATTTAAGACAGAAAAAAAAAATGATATATTGTTGATTAATTTGAATTTATTAATTCGTTTAAATCACGAACGTTTAAAAGTCGGTCAGTGTCAGAGTTCGCGGGAAACTGACGCAGAGACTTCGTGCGGCATTCCTTTTATCCGTAAAAATCAGCCAAGTGCGTGTCAGGCCACGTTTAGTGAGAATAGAATGTCGATCACAATATGCGGACTTAGAAGGGGAATTTTTGTTTACCTATTAATGAATCTATTAATTGTGTTCGCGGTTTAACCTTCTGAAGTTGTATTTGAGTAACAGGGTTCAGAGGGTTGATGTCAATCGTACGAAATCGTCTGGATCTATAGTCCACATGGATGTACCACAGGGATCAATTCTTGGTCCCTTTCTCTTTTTAGTCTACATAAATGATTTACCTAGGCTTGTTAAGGATGTTCATGAGATAGTACTGTTTGCAGATGATACTTCTTTGTTATTCAAAGTTAAAAGACAACAGCTCACTTATGACGATGTGAACAATGCTATCTCTAAGGTAGAGAAATGGTTTACTGCAAATAACTTACTTCTTAACGCGAAATGAAAACAAAATGTATAAGATTCTCACTTCCAAATGTGAGACATTGATCCGGAACTATTTCAGTACGCAACAAAGAATTGGAGTTTGTTAATTCTACAGTGTTCCTAGGAATTACTTTAGATAACAGGCTTCAATGGGGTCCTCATATAAGTAAGTTGGCGAAAAGGCTTAGCTCTGCCGCCTATGCTGTCAAAAAAATGAGAAATTTATCGAACGTCGAAACTGCCAGATTGGTTTATTTTGGCTGTTTCCATAGTCTGACGTCGTATGGCATTTTGCTCTGGGGAAACGCAGCGGATGTTCATAGAATTTTCGTACTGCAGAAGAGGGCCGTTCGCGCAATTTACAAGCTCGGACCTCGTGCATCTCTTAGAAATAAGCTTAAGGAAATTGGAATTTTAACCCTGGTATCTCAATTCATTTATGAATATTTATTATATGTAAAAAAACTTTAGAAACGTTTAAAAGGAGTAGTAGTCGACATAAACTCAATACCAAAAATAAACTGATTTCAGATGTTAGTCGACTAAGTAAAGTCACAAATTCATTTAGAGGGCTCTTTGTGCGCCTATTCATTAAGATTCCTGTAGATATACAAGATTTACCCCTATATAAATTTAAGACTGTTATTAAACAATCACTCAGTAAAAAAGGGTACTATGCAATTTCTAAATATTTAGAAGACAAATATCCATGGACATAAGCGGTTCGACTTCTTACCGGGCTGTTTCATTTTTAATGGTCTCGTATTTGATTTGGCTACGTATGTGCAAATTAGAAAAGAGCTACCCTTAAGTTTCTTGCTCGTTTTTCTTGAAGGAAAACTGCCTACCGAACGAGCTGTAAAGTGTAGATTCGCAAAAAATTATGACGTATTTCAAGTGTTATTTTGTAACCTATGAAATAAAGATATTTTCAATTTTAAATCTTGAATTTTTTGAATTTAACGGCCAATAAAGTTTAAAAGCGAGCCCACAGAGGACGGGTGTTAAGGATGTTATCATTTTATATATCTATAATTTTGGACGCTACTTAAACTTATATTTACTACCTCATTTACACAAGCAATAACGTCATCTAAATAATTTTCAATAGAATTTATATGTAATTTTGCCTTTTACTTTTCCAAGTATATTTTATAAGTGGGTCCATTTTTACTTATTAACTTGTTAACCTACTCAGCTGTGATAGTTTTTTTAAGCTATTGCATAGCTTTTATCGCGGGATTTGAGCGCGGCAACCAAATCAAGAAATTCCGTAACGAAAATAAAACCTAACACCCCCCACTCCGCCTACCATGTAGCTCGGCCGAGCGTTCGCTTAACGTGTATGTATATGGTACAGCTGTACGAAGCTCGCACGGATCGAGACGAGCTGCTCCGAAACCGGACGAATACCTAAGCAGCTGTTTGTGAGAAAATATGTAGGTGTATAGGTATCTATCATATCTTTATAATGCCACACTCACCGCATGTGTACGTATACATATAGGTATATATGTATATATAGGTGTACTTCTGTACAACAGTGAATAGCAATTGCTGGTGAATAGCTATACGTGTAAAATTTGTGTATAAAGTGTTTTAAGTATGAATAAACAAAGTGCATTTATTAATGAAGAAAGTGATGAAAAACTGTATAATAAAATACTGAATAAATAAATAAATATTAATAATTGCATAAGTTCATAAAAAATGCTATGCAATAGCTTTACTGCGGCAGTCGCCGAGTGTTTTTAAATTATATGTATACATATATATTTTTATGGTAAATATTTTCACATATACAAAAATAACCATTGAGATGCCGACACTTGACTTTAAAAAGATAGCAATGTAAAACATAACGTTACGCAAACGGATTCCTGTATTAAAAAATGGTTTATATAGACCGACAAAGTTTTAAATGAGCTATCGAACGATACCTCACACCATGGACTTGACGAGATAACAAAAATTCATCCTCAATTTACACATCGGGTAGGTACCCCCGTTTGTTTTTGTTTTATTCTACCTTCTACATTCTACATTCTTCATCGGCGTGATTAATATGTATATTCACACCAAATTACAGTTTTCTAATACTAAGGATCTCTGAACTAAACTGCGGACAGACAAACAGACAGACGACCGGATGGACGGACCTGACAAAATTATAAGGGTTCCTTATTGCCTACGGAGTTCCAAAATCGGCTTTCATTTCCATGAACCCTGAAAATTATCTAGCAACAAAAAATTAAAAACAGGTAACAAAATTTAATAATCTTCCAATAAGGAAATTTTTATTATATCTGATATAAAAATTTCAAAAAACGTTGCTTTATTACTCTATTTACTAACCAGCATTGAAATAAAGATTTACCATAAATAATGTAGTGGACTTACAACAACCGACCCACTAATGTGTGAGTTAGGTGTATCTATTAGGATGAGTCTTCAATTGTACTATAATCCGTGTCGGTAAAGAATGATTCCGATGCTGGTCTCACTTTTGATTTGGACCCTGATTGCACTTTCTATCAAAATCTTTCAATAAACTGTTTATGCGTCTGGAGATATTGCTCGCATGGGATACGTATTATTCTTGCTTAATGTTAAATTCCTGATTATGTATTTAGGTGAACGAGGGCTCTATTTATGTACCGTAACTGCCCACATACACACAACATTAAAAAATAGAACTCCTTGGCTGTAGAATACAGTTTGCTGCATGTAACTGTTCATTGTTTCACCATTGTGGCGTCATTTTGAAAATTGTGTATCTTTAACACTATGGATTTACTGAATTAGATTATTGGTTTAGTGACTTTAATTGTTGGTGATCTATGCTCACGCATGAATGTAAAGAAGGTCACCTTAGATCGGTTGTTATACCACAAAATATTGATGCTGCACGGGAACTAATATTACAAGATCGTCATGTTACATATCGAGAGATTAAAGCGTTCCTGGACATAAGTATGACGAACATACATAAGATATTACATGAAAGTTTGGCTGTAAAAAAAAATTGTTTATGTTGGTTTACGTACAACTTAAGCATTGATCAAATATTGGCTCGTGCCGATTGGTGCAAAAAGATGTTAAAAAAAATATAATCGTGTTGTGTCAAAAGCTGTTTATAATATCTACACAGGTAACAAATCTTGGATCTTTACGTATGACCCCGAAACTAAGCAACAGTCAATAGTGTGGGTGTTCCAAGATGAGCCGGGGCCTTATTAACTAAAAGAAATCGATTTCTGATTTCGCATGATTTTAAAATTATTTTATTAATTCCCAAGTTTATATTTCGAATTGCTAATTGTCTTTCTATTGACAGTGTTGCCTATACAATGAAATCACCAAATTATCAAAATGGAATTTAATCGTATATTTGAATTCAAAAACCGTTAGGGATCGTGATTTCACGATTATTCGAAAATTACGCTCTCAAACCGAAGACTGGTCTATAGCGATTCTCAAGCGATTTAGAATCGATCTTCCGTCATTCGTATATCGTATAAAGTGAACGTATTTTTTTAAGTAAGTCGTCAGATTAAATAAAATCTTTCACATTTATCGAGGATCTATGACATTAAAATAATATGGTATAATTGGACTGATCTGATGATGAAGCCAGAAGGTAGGCACAGGAATTCCATAACGGAATAACATATTCTAGTCGTGTTTGAGCTTGTCAGAGTTGTCTTGAAATGTACTCTCACCATGAGTGATTTTCAGGGTCTGATGATGGAGCCGGAAGGTAAACACAGGAAATTCATAATGAAACAACGTATCCTAGCCATGTTTGATCTTGTAGAAATCGTCTAGAGATGTACTTTGAACATGAATGATTTTCAGGGTCTGATGATGCAACCGGAAGGTAGGCACTAGTATTCTATAATAGAACAACGTATCCAAGCGGTGTTCGCAGTTGTTGAATATGTCTTGGAATGCACTTTAACCGTTATTGGTTTCCAGGGTCTGATGATGGAGCCGGAAGGTTGACGCTAGTACTCCATAATGAAACAACGCAGTCTAGCCGTGTTTGGACTTGTTGATATTGTCATGGAATACACTTTGATCATGATTAACTTGCAGGGTATGATAATGGAGCTGGAAGTTTGGAAGCTCCATCATCAGACCCTGAAAGATAATAGTGATCAAAATAAATTTCAGGCAATTCCAACAAGCCCAATTACGGATAGGATATATTGTTCGGTTATGATATGTAAATTCCTGTGCCAACCGTCGGGCTCCATCATCAGACCCTGAAAGCCAATTATGGCCAAAGTGCTCTTAAAAAATTCTATTAAGAACACATACTACTAGGTTTCGTTGTTCTATTATGCAGTGTTAGTGCTTACTTTCTGGCTCCAACATCAAACCCTGAAAATCACTAATGGTGATAGTACATCTCGAGACAACTCTGACAAGCTCAAACACGACTAGGATATGTCATTTCGTAATATAGTTTCTGTGTTTACCTTCTAACTCTATCATCAAGTCAGTTCAATTATACCATATTATTATACAGTCATCGGTCCTCGATAAGTGTACCATGTTTTAATTTTATCTAACGCTTTAAAGTAGCTCAAAATTGCGTATAAGAATAACATTTTTTTATACCCAACAATTTCGACTCTCAAATCGATTCCGGAATCGCAATCGATTTTTACTTTTACGTAATAAGGCCCCCGGACTAACAAAAGCGATTCGTGCCAAAAGTACTTTAAAGCAAATGGGTGCCTTTTTTTAGTATTAATGGAGATGTGGTTATCGTGCAACTAGAAAATTGTAAAACGGTTAATTCGGAGTGTTGCACGACCATTTATTTGCAGAAGTCTTTGAAGAAGTTAGAAAGAACAACCAACAACGTAGTATCATTCTTGTAATAATTTGTGGTAGCTTTGCTAAATATATAAAAAAATATTCAAAAATTTTAAACGTATTTGCATCGCGGCTAAAGCCAAGTACGTAAATAATAAAATAAAAAATAGTAATAATGTTATGAAAACAACTTGTGGTATCATAATAAATGGGACTGGAAGAATTAAGGTCCAATTTACTAACTTTAAATTTAATTTAGATGATAGAATCTTAAATTAGGACATAGAGGTTGCTAAAGCCTTCGAAATGTTCTTTACTTACATTCGTGTCTCGACTACCAGGTCTCTTAACTTATCTCCCGCTCTTGCCAAATCATTACTGAAGGAAAGTAGTCCGAACTGTAATATTAAGTTACAATTTAAATATGTGAGTTCCGAAGAGTTTTTCATATCATTTACTATGGTTTTTTTGACAAAATTGTTTTAAAAGAAGAAAAGATTATGTACATTTGCGAAAAGATGCATGATAAAATGCATTCTGTATGCATATAGGTGGAGTTCAATTTACAATCGACTTTAAATAAAGAAATGACCTTGCTTTCAGATCAGATCAGATCGAGAAATGCAACAAAATCCTGACACTTTTAAATTAAATGTCTAATGTGGTGCGATACAGTTGTGATAAAGTCTAAAATTTGAATCGGAAACATGATTTCTCAGTTAAAATTATAGGTCAGCAGTCTATTTCATTTATAATGACTCAAATATTTTCATAACGTTTTCCACATTCATTTTCAAGAATTCTACAGAGCGGAAAATCTTCCTTTACTAATAATTCAGAGAAAACGGGAGAGGAATTAAAAGATTTGGAGGTTGAAATTGGAATGTCAGTAAAGAATTTATCTTTTTTCTAAAGTTTTGTCATCCATCTGAAATCAAAACTCAAGATCGTAATCTTTGATTTTTCCAGTGACGTTATTTATAAATTACTGTTGCTATTTTATAGGGTTCCATACAACTAAAATAACAAAGAACCCTTATACTCCGTCTATCAACACCCTTTTTCTCAAAGACGCGTACAGGTATCAAGTTGAAATTACTGTCACATACTTTCGTCTGACGTCCTTTGGAGCTGTAAAGACCAAGGTTTTAAGTCAACATAATCCAGAAATACAGCCAAAAACGGCCTTTTATGGCTTATATTTTGAAATTCATACGTAAATTAAAACGTATAGGATACTTTTCATTGATCTAGAATCATGAAATTTAGCAAATAATAAAGATGTCACAGCACCAGTAAACAAAAATCCTTAATTGCATGTATATCATACAAAAAAATTTTTAGTGATAAGAAACTGACATGGGAGAATATTTTTTATCTTCCCGCTATGAATACTTTAGGAATTCGAAAGTTCGGGTATTTTTCAAAAAAATCAAAAATGTTTTTTAAAAGATAAAGAAGAATTTTTGAAATCGAAAAGAAATTTTTTGAATTCTTGGGACCAATATTTTGTCAGCATCGTTGTTAAAAACAGACAAAAAACATCGAAACTCTAGATCAGAGGTTCCCAAACTCTTTTTTTTCATAGACCACTTTCAAAATTTTGCTGGATCCGGTAGACCCCTTGCAGCTACATCACTACCGATTTCTAAATATCGGAAAAAATGAAGATTAGATCTATCTATGGAAAATTGCGTTGTGGCCGAGTTTTAACGACGAATTAACAGTTTTGAAAAAAAAAAGGATAGAATTGATTGCTTGATAGGGTTAATTATTTGATAATAAAGTCGACTATACGAATTTTCAATTAAATCTTAATTTATTGTACTGTGAGTGGATGTCAAAAAAGCAAAGTTGGTCAATCGAAAAATTGACTCTATCCAACTTTACTTTTTTGAAATCTATAGTTACTCAAAGCGCAACAATCAATCAATTCTGACAAATTTTATTTAGAAAACGTCCCATTCGGAGTGGTAAAAAGAAATATATTATATTTTCTTGTGTTGTAGGTATTTATTTAAATTTAAGTATATAAATTATTGCACTATTAATTATTATTGTTATAACAGTCGTAATATAATTAAAATTAAACACTTATAATGTAATGTAATTTCTACAATGGTATTTACAAAAAAATATATAATTTTAATGAGAGGGATGTACTTGATGGACTAACAGCAAATTATCAATATTTGGCTTGAGTTTTGTAAGGAATAACCGTAAATCTCCCCTTTCTGTGATATTCAATCTGCTCCTTTTTTTTGTTAATAAGTTTGTAACGGCACTAAAACTTTTTTCGACGAGATATGAAGAGGGAAATGCTATCAGAAACTTTTGCACAATTCCCCACAGTCTAGAATATTTTTCGGGTATTTCTTCCTGCAGCCAAAATTTTTGATACCCTCTTCTAAATGTCATTTTCACCTCCTCATTAGTGCTAAGCTCGAACAGCTCCTCTTGTAATATCATATTCTCCACTTCCGTTACATCAAATGGATTTATGATCCATGGTGGTATTTCCATCGACAGAATATCTTCAAATCTGAATTTAAAATCATCAGGCAGAGCAATCATATTTTGAAGTATGTTTTAATATCTTCATCAAGGCATTCTACCTGCGACAAGTTTGAAAACTGTGAAAATTCGCGCCGACCAATATTTTCCTTCATAAATTTCAATTTACCAAGAAAAGCTAAAATTACACTCTTTGTTTTTATTAAATTGAGGCTGTCCCCTTGTAATTGTAATTTGAGGTCATTAATTTTTTTGAACAAATCTGTCAAATACGCGATGTCTGCTTTAAAATTGATCAAGTTTGTATTATTCATTGTATGATTCATTGGAGATTGAATAATAATAATGATAATAATAACTTATTTAATAAGCAATGACAATCACAACAACTTTTTTAAATAGCCATTTAAAATGTGAACTTAAATATTATATTAAAAACAAAGTTAGCATCATCCTACAACCACACGTCAAACACAAATTTAAGTTTAAGTTATTTTTACGCTTGCTTATGCATTGTTTGACCGAGGAGTCGTTAGACCTCACACTAGGCATTTACTGTTCTGTGGCAGCTAGCTAACAGAAACAACTTCAAAGTTATAGTATCGACAACAAACGTATGAATTTAGGAAAATAAAAATAGATTCTTACAATCTAACGGTTGGCTTAGGTTAGGTTAGTTAAAGACATAACCTTTCATAGTTGGGATCTCATTTGGGGCTGATGTTACAGTTTTTTTGGAAGCACAGGAGTTTTGTCTTTGATACACTTAAGGTAATTAGATTAAGATTTAACAAGTGTGACATCATAGCCACTCTACTTTGTAAATTTAGGAAACATTTACGAAGAAGCGGAGAAGCGAAGAGTTAGCGGAGAAGATGACAACCATGCCATCCCTTATAGCAGAAAATAGAAGCATGACGTAATAACAATGACATTACACCATTGATGTACCCTAAAAAGAATAAAGTTTCAAGAATACTACCCTGGGGGACACCTGGACTAACTCTGAACCAACCTCTATGTGTTGTGCCTTTCCGCTCAAGTAGCTAGAGGCATGAGGAGTACCCCTTATCCCCATCATCTTTAGCTTTCTCAATAATATCGGAGTAGATATTGTATCGAAAGCTTTTGCTAGATACATGAAAACCCCATTACAGCCTGCCCTTTATCAAGCTGCTCAACAATAGTCTCCACTAATTAAGAAACAGCGTCTGTAAGTGTAATGGTGTAGCATTTTCCCCGCTTTCTGGAAACCTACTCGTGTTAAAACTCATTTTGAATATATGTGCCAATGAAACAGCAATAATTTTACTGACGGTTTTCCGGTGTGTTTTTTGTTTTGAACCGTGGGATTAAAGCCTATCTCTTCTACGCTAATTGGAGTGAGATGAAAAGCGCCAACAGCATTGATTGAGAGGGGCGCACTAGTAGCCAAAGTCTCTTCAGATTCGTTAAGTTTTCTAGAATAGTATTAACTAATGCTTGACCAATCGAGAAAAAGTAGTCATTACAGTGATTAGGAGAATCTAACAGTGTATCTTTACATTTCATAAGCTACAAATACAATAGAGAGTTTTTTGGGGTTAATAATATTTTCGTTTATCAGTTTTGTATAGTATTCATTTTTCAGGTTTCTAATTATATTCATCTAGAAATCTGAATATATGGTATCAAAAATATTGGTTTTTACAAAAGACTTTTGTTGGATGTTTAGGGGCATCAGCGCGGAGCTTAACTTTGTGCTTAGGACACCGAATGAGCCCGGGGGTTATCCAAGGTTTTATAACTAATCGGGAATGACTGATTTTGATAGGTGTGATAGGCTATCCTAGATGTATAATAGCATATTTAATTATATTGTCTTTGTCTGCCGTTATCATCAGACAATCACTCGATAGTACACCATTACAGTTTATCTCTGCTAGTTAGATACAACTAATTTTGTTTCTGAAGCGTTTCCCAATTTTTGGTTACTTCAATAAAACATGTCAGTCCTGCCAGAACAAGATAATAATCGGTGAGCTCCGCATGACACACGACGGATGCAGCTGTAGCTCTATTTAAGACGTAGATATGGGACCCAAACGCGTGTTATCATGAGTAGGTTTGGTGACCACTGTAATAAAACCTAGTTAAATCATAAAAGTCTCGTAGTCAGAATTTGCATCTAGATTCTGCTCGATCTTTTCGATGTCAATGCCAGCTATAATCAAACGAGATATTTGGATCTTCTTTTCTAATTTAGAATAAAGAGAAGAACAAAACGGATCCAGGGTTTGAAAGGATGGGTTTCTATAATTTCCTAACAAAGAAAATACATCTGGTATTTCAACAAGCACAAAATCACATCCAGTAAGCACGACTTCCTAGAACGATTATATAATTTCTATGCCATCAGACTTATTTATATATTTCGTAGAATTTTATGACTTGTAACTAGAGATCAACGAGAGCTTAGATCTCTCCCGTTGATCTCTGTTTCTTAGGCTTAGATGTCTTAACTATTGATTAAAACTAAATTTTATAGTTGCCAAATTGTTTTTACATTCCGAGGGAGCAAAAGAGTAATCACTTCCAAGCGCATGTGTTAAATGCGGTTTTTTTTATGAGAACTCGTGTAAAGTGTTGCTGAATTTGTCTCAGCTGTAAGATGTATTTATGAAGCATCTTTATTACAAAATTAAAAAATCCTAAAAACTGCTGAAACACTTCAATTAGTGAAAGAGTAAAGATAAACTTTTTGGCTTAGGTCATTCTGCTGACTTCCAGGATTAGCCAAGGAAAGAAAATCTTGTATACTAGATATGTGTAGCACTTGGCTATCGACCCATTTTCGAACATACATGCAGGCGTTTCTAATCCAGCAATATTTATATTTACATTCCGTCAGACGTTCTCTTGTACCATGAAATAACTGTAGATTTTCGGCAGTTGATCTTTCGATCACGTTGAGTTTTCGGTCTGGGCTTCTCTCTACGATGTCTCTATTGTTAAGGGAATGTCTTGATCTGGTCGCCGTTAAAAATTCGTTCCGTACAGGGTTCTTTTATGAATCACACTACAAGTGATTGATATTTGTGATTTTGACATATGTATCTGCACATTCAGAGCTATGTTAAGAACCAATGCGTACCGCGTCATCAATTTCATTATAATTGTTTAGATTTTTTTCCTATCTTTTCGGCAACAATTAAAACCAGGTGTACTGGTTTTTCACTTTGTATTTTTAAATAGTCAGGATTTGGATCTCATTTTTAGTGCTGTTGAGATATTGAAGCAATACGGTATTCTAGGGATTTTATCGTAACCTTCAGGTCTAAGTTCTTTTGCTCCAGCGATTTCTGTTTGGTTTCCAGAAAATCAATTCCTTTTCTGTTTTCTTAAATAATTGTTGAAACCGCCTCTAAGCGAGCGAAAATGAGGGTCCTAAAACTGTCAAAATATAGTCACTTGGACTGGATTTTTTTGTAAAGGCTTGTAAGCTGGCATCAGTAAGCTGTTCTGTTTCTTTTCTTTATTTTGTGGTATAGACTTGTTACAGATTTTCCAAAGAGATAGATGAGATGGATGAAATGGGCGGGGAGGTTCATCAATCTGGCCGCTTGATATTTCAGACAAATCCAACGTCATACTTCATCATTGGTCAGGTTTGATGTGTTGGTGTATCGTCTATCGTCATCGTACGTTTTTTACACGGTGTAGCGGTGCATATAATGTATTTGCCTAAAATTAGTTCGTGACATCCTGTGAAGATCCGGTTTTTGGACGTTACAGGCATTGTGACTCGTACCACGATATCCTAGTAATTAGTCACATATTTGACTATAAGTATCGCCCAATATCGGCATGAAATGGTAGCAGCATAACTAGAAATCAATTAATCAATGAAAACCCAAATTTTCTTCACACTTTCCATTATAGTATTTTCTTTGTCACTACACTTGAATTCAATTTGTCACTTTCATAAGTTCAGATGTTAGTTTTAATGTAGTATTATAATTATAAAAATTCTAATGGTTTATGTAGCAATATGTAATGTATACGTACATACATATGATGTATGTACCTATGGGAGGAAAATAGACAAACCGTCTGCACCGGTACGTTCCGGACACAGAAAAAGTCAAGAGGGTAAGGGGTCAATAAAGAACTTGGTGAAATTAAAAACGTTGCAATGTCATTTAATATAATGTACTGATAATCAAAAGTGCATCAGGGGGTTTCGTGACGTAACTCCAACAACAGTTGACTATCTAACGACAAATACTCAAATTCGCACATTTATATTAAGTTCTAAATTGATATAGGTCGCCTCCAAGACAGATATTACGCTCGCTTAAACTTTGCTGGTGAAATATTCTATTCAAAGAAAAACGAAAATTCAGTTTTTACCGAGTCATTCTTTCTGCAAGTAAAAATGACGGAACATTAATCAATCGACCCTATTCGCACTTGCCTCGTTTTCAGCATTTTAAGTGATTTGTTCGTTTTCCAACGGGATCTTATGAAATTGATTCGGAAAGTTAGATTAAGTTTGAAATTTACACAGCCAAGTCTTTCTCCAACGATGGTTATAATCAGTAACTGCCTAAAACTCAGTTGTGTAAGTGTGATAATGCAAAATTTTGCAAATCTTAGTTAAATTTTCACACAACTGAAAAGTCACTTCCATCTCCGGCCTGAATAGTGTATCGTTATAATTAATTATGAATGCTGAACGCTGTTCAATTTTAAATTGATTTTATAAGATACTCCGACGATAATGGACACACGTACGTAAGGCGCTCGTCACTAGCCTGTCTATGTAAGTTTTGCGCATTGTTATATAATTCCGTTTGCAGATGATCGTAGTGGTGATGCTGGTATCAAAACTAAACGAGCGAAGTAAATCTTGTCGCCGGCGCAGGCGGTGGCAGGAGGCGGTGGCCAGTACAATTTTACCGTTCGCGATGATTAAATTAGCTAGTGATTTCTATTTTATATACATAGTTAGGAATATTAATTTGAAATTAATCTATACTAATACTCTAAAGGCGAAAGTTTGTAAGTATGGATGGATGTTTGTTGCTCTTTCACGCAAAAAACTACTCAATGAATTTCGATGACGCTGTACAATAATATATAGTATATAGTTTACACATCAGAATAACACATAGGCTATAATCTATAAAGATATAGTGTGAATTATCCAAAATATAACGATAAGTGTTAAGTAGGAAAAAATTTGTCATCTGCGAGCTATTCTGGCGTGCGCCGCAAAAACCGTTGGAATTACACGTATATAATGTACAATGAAAATGTTTATCTTAAATAGTCCTACAAAAAAGCCCACGACAGCATATATTTATCTTTTATGTGTAAGCCATTATCACCAAAATAGTTCACCATAAATACAATAAAAATTGATAATTTATTTCTAACGCACATTTGGTAGTAACAAATTGATCCTTATATCAAAATAAATACTTTTATCGCGTCTAGTGCTTAAAGTAAATAAACTTTGTCTTTTTATATTACATCATCATTTGGACAAATATTTGAATAGTTATGACGATAAACAAGCGAGTGCGCGATATTACGGTGCGGTCCGGCGCAGGGTCAGACCATAAAGGTAGCAGGCATACATTTGAGCTCGCAATGTTTTCCCACGGTCAGCTCTATGTGGCTTGCTCACGCGTTTCTAAATCGCGAAATCTGCATGTTTATACAGACCAAAATAAATCGTTTAACATAGTTTATAGGAGTATATTGCAGTAGCCACCTATAACTTTTGCATTACCATCAATCATCATATACTTCCGTACCTATCTATCCTTACAAACTATAGAGTTTATAATATCTATGATACATATTAGTGAGATCATCATAATAAAAAATACTTAGTTCCAATTTACGTACATTGTACAATATAATTGTTCGAACACTTATAACTGGAGAATAGTTAGATTGTTTTTGATTTTTAATTTGTTGGATTTTTCTCCGTCCCGAATAGCAAAATAATAGAAAAACATTGAAAACTTGATAAAAAAATAAAACGCTTTCTATCATCATTATCACAATTTTTCATCCAGGGGCGCAGATAGTCTGTTATACATTTAGGCAATATTGTTTTAAATAACTCGCAGAGATAACACACCATACAAATAACACACCACACAAATGTAAAACACGAGAAGAATTTGCGTCACGATCATGCTACACAGCTTCCGAGGGCTGTGGTCGGTATGAACCAGACTGACCATGATCAGCCCATATATAATAGAATTTAGATCCATTCTTGTGTTGCCTATAAATATCAGACCCTATATCACCAACGTTCTTTCGATAGCATTTTTAAGAAAAACCTCTGCCCGTTTCAATGTAAGTAGTTTTTAAATTAAAAACAGAAGAAACCCATGCCCGACGGACTGCGGGCCGCATCTACCTCGCGAACAGGTGCCGGGTGCTGGCACTCGGTCGCTGCCGAACCTGAGCCTGTCCTCCAGATGTCAACGACATTTTTGTAATACAATTTTGTGTGATTGATTTATTTTAATATACTAGATTTTTATTACTGAATCACAAAGGGAGTTCATATTTAGAGACGACTGAAAAGAAAAGAAATTTTACAGAAGGAGCAAAAACCAAGGTGCCGCCAGCCCCGAGCGCGTTAGGTGAGAGTTCCGACATTGTTTGTTTCTCTTTGTGTTCCCCTCTTGTAATCCCCGGTGTGATTTATTTCATAAGTTAGCATTGAATTGGGTCCGTGACTGATAGCGCCACACTCGTTTGAACTTGAATGACGCTGCAAATCATAAACTCTGCATATTAGGTACGGAAAAAGCACAAATTATTTGAGTTCGTTTGCCAGGTTACAGCTTCTACTCCATTTTAATGAAAACTTAACAATGTTTTGGTCTTCGATTATTGATTTTAATGAACTATTCGTATTTTTTTTTACTTTTTTTTTCCTTGAATATACACATACATGTAATGTTATATTAAGAGTAACTGATACAGATACTGTAGTAAAACGAAAGAAGATTGTTAATGCCTTTACAGGGCAACACCGCCCACTTACACTTATACAAATAGAGTGCATGCTGGGCAGTCGCTATGTAGCGATTAGATAAAAACAAGTATACTTCAAATCCAATCGTACACAGTGCATGTCCAATTTTCATACAATTCTATATAATATTGCCCTTCAATGGTACAAGCGAGAAAGAAAATGAAACGTCAATACATCTTAACTTTCATATTTGTTAATTTAGTACAAAGTTGGCAGTTTCCAACATCGTACAATAAACCATAGGTACGATTTTCATAAAAGTAAAAAAAAATACAATAGGTACTATTCGCTTGAGAATTTGAAAACTTTGTAGTATCCTTTAAGGTACACTAAAAACTATCGATAATTTTAAATGTAGTCTTCGAACACCATATAATATACAAAAACTAAATGTAGCTGAAAATCATTGAACATAACTAAACTTTATTAAAAAATCGTACATTTGCATTGAATAGATAAAACAATTACTTTTGCTGGTTTAGCATATAAACGCTTCTTTCGATCGTAAAATACATATGACTGCGGTGACATGCGAGTCCGTAATGTCGTAAGTGAAAATGAGATACCGTACGCGGGTTGGTGCATACTCATCAGCGGCGCCGGCGCAGGTCCGACGGGGCGGGAACGTCTCGCAAATCGATACACTCGATATATACTATGCCATGAGTTAATTTGAAAGTGAAGCAAAACGACGATGCGTCCAAAACGTATAACGCGTCCAAGTCAAGAAAAATCTTTATACTCGTCTGTATACAGATAGGCAAATTTATTTTTAGGAAAAGCTCAGCTGTCGGAAAAGTGCGAGTGTTTAAAGTCATCTGAGAGAAGAGCGACGGTCGACCCGCGCCGCCTGCGCGCGCGCGCCCTCGGCCGCGACGCCGACTGATTTATGGGCCGAATCGAAGTCGCGCCGCGTCGGCGAAAGCGGCTCAATAAGGCCGGAGCGAGCCGCGATAATGGCCTTATAATTCGGGAACATCTGGAGCGGACGGCGCGGGCGGCGCGGGCGGGCGGGGCGGGCGGCCGCCTGGGAATCTTCGTCTCCCGACGCTTATCTGAACTTTAATTTGAAATTCGTTAGTCCTCCACGGAAATACGGAGCCATTGTTTTATGGAAAGGTCGAAAAATTAAGAGTGCGCGTCGGAAGCGATATGAATTCGATTAAATATTCATTTGGCCGTTTATTGTGCTGAGCGATCCCGCGCCGGCGGACCAGAGCGCAGATTGAGAAGTCAAATAACGATTTCAAACGCTTTATGAGAAATCTCAACAGAAATTTAGGATAATGTTAGCCCTGTAGGTCAACCTCAAAGCCGGCGATCTTCTCAGGTTTTCTAAAAGATCTAGATTTATATTTCAGACATTACATCTTAGCGCGATTACTAAAATCTAATCACATTTGTTTACTTTGTGCAAAAATCCAATATTTTATAGCGAATTTATTTATATATCGTATTTATTTATATACCTATTATATATCGTGACTTAATCTACAAAGAGGTTATTATACGATTATTTAAAATGTGACTTAATTCGATCCTTCGGTAATAGCTGTTAGTAAATTATTTGAATTTATAAAAGTTATAAATGCTCTAAAAAGTAAATAAATAATTTTGCGTTTTAAAATGTCAGTATGAAAACGCTAGCCGCCGTGCTGCTGAGGTTTTTACCGTCATTAAATAGTCAACAACCACCGACTGTAAGCGATATTGAAGGCGCTTTCAATTCCGAAAAGGAGGACGGGAAACGACAAGTAAGGTCGACGTTTGCCGTGTGATGATGTCATTTAGATATTGTAAAATGAATGGTACCCTTCGTCGGTTAAAGGAAAACTATATTTATTTGGTTAGTTATTTAATATATCTGTTTACGAACTTTATACATACTCATTCTAACACATTCAAAATTTCACACTCGACTTTTTTTTACTCTCTTCGCCGGCGTGAGGTTATCCCTGTACGTGGGCAAGAGTCCCGATCAACTCTTACTATACACCGACTGTTTTTTTTTCTCGTCCTGACTATTCTTCTATTAAGATTTAAATGCGAATAGAACCCACGTTCGTGGGAGTGCGAACGGAGGCCGCGGGCCCGGCGTGCGACCCGCACCCGACTCAGGTAACTACATCATCCTTCCTTTCGAGAAAAAAAAAATAATTAAAGTACTTTTTTTTTGTACACGAACCGCGTATCAATTAATAATATATGTCTCTAAATCCTACCCATATGGGAACAGAGTACATAAGAAGTGGTGTATAAAGATCATACTACATCCCTTGGCATGGCTTTCAATTTACCATTTTCTTCGTCTATGAGTGACCATATGTTTATTATTTCTGTATTAAGACGCGTAGTCATGCTGCCAGGGTGTACTCATCTATCAAAACCACATAAAAAGGTAGACGAACCACTCAGAAAGACTAAGCATACTATCGTATAAAATAATTTCAATTTAGAAACTTCATTAACAAAAAATTGGGGTTGGTGGACGTCCTGAAGGCTGCTAAAAGATGTCGGCCTACAGTGGGCCACAGTGGCTAGACCAGTAACGTTTCGACGCCACTCTGCCTTCAAGTTTTTCAGCATCTGAAACAATGAGTTATGAGAGGAACCAATTCTGATGATATCAACAACCGTCACTTTTGTTTCGGTTCATATCAGAAAGTGAACCGCATGGACGAACCGTCCCATAACTTTATGTGTCACCATTCACCTACCTTCTCTACTTCACCTTTCTCATATAACTTTAATAATTTGAAAGTAAGTCACGGTAGGTTTTTTTGTCGTGCCTTCAGATATTAGTATCTGAAGCCAACGCCACATTTAGGTGTGGCGTTGGCTGCCTTTATGTTCGCTAGCTCTCGTACGCAACACGTAACATACAATCACGATATTTTATATAGAACTTCGCACATTCAATTTAATTTTGATAGATTCCTATTTTTATTAAATCGGAATGCGGTGTCAATAATAACTCAATCCGTATCTATCTTAATGTGTCACTACAGCTCAATTTTAAATAAAATTGTATTGTCAAAATATATTGACAATAACATTCACTAATGTCATTATGGAATAAATAAAATTATTCTTATGGCTATGTATTGCATATATTGTATGATCTATTTCTATTTCCTAACTAAGCATTATCTAAACAGAAGTTTGGCTTTCTGCCATACATTAATAAATATGGAGACGTCCTTCTAGTGCTCTGTGAAGATACATTATATGAAAATATCACTGACTATAAAAACCTACACCAGTGTCTTTGGTTACTGTCAACATACATCGATAATAGTTGCCAAAGCGTTCAATGAAATGTATCTATCAAACTATTTGTTTGCGGGTGAAAAGCAGTAGAAAACCGCGATATTGCTTCAAATGCTCAAATCCGATCGTGTTTCTCAAAATTTTCGAGCAAAAAACAGTCCCTCGTTTGGATATTATTTCCGGTATTAAAAAATCCGATACTGCTTCAGCCGTGACTCACGGAATGGCTTCGATGATAACGTATTTGGAGACAGTATTCTCTACAGCATTTATAATGTCTTTATGACCGCGCACGGACCTTTTAATGGACTCCACTACATCAATCCCTATATTTTCTAAAATGCCTTGTACTATAGTTGATTGTAATCTTATCTGATCGCTCACTTTCCTTCATTCTAAACATGCATGACATAATCCAACACAATTTTCTGCTTCTTTCTCGGCACTCTTCACAAAATATCTTTCTCTTAACTTTCATAACGTTTTGCTTCATTCAAAATGCCCCTCGTCTGTGGTCCATCATGCACCTCTTTCAAAACCTCATCTGACATACACTTCGATAACACTATTATCCCTTTCTTTTACCCTAACGAATTTGTTCGCTTATAAAATTTCATTTTTTACAAAAAAGTCTCGATACCTATCTCCATTCCTTCCTCGCGCTACCGCAGTAAATCTACAAAATTCATTATCTCTCTATTTTTCTATTAAAATTTTAGCTGAAATCCCACACAGCGCTAATTCTACATTCTCCTCGACTGTTTTCACATCATAACTTTCTTTAAGTGGAGTTAAAAATTGACCACTGCGTTTATACATCCCGATGTATGTAGAATCTTAAAATCGTATTTTTGTAAGCGAAGCGCCCATTTAGCTAAGCTGCTGTTAAGATCTTTATTTTTTTTCAGCTAACATAAGGCTTGTGATCTGTCACCACTTTTGTACTTAATCCCTGCCAAAACTGTATCTATTATTCTCTGAAAGTTGACCTGACTCATCTTTAAACCGTATAATACTACTGTAAGCTCTAAAATTCCTGAAGAGATATCAAAATCGATCTTCGGCCTATCTTTCTCGCTTACTACCATCTACCAGTATCCCGATAACAAGTCTAAAGTAGGGAAGTATTTAGTATTGCCTAAATAATTTATAAAATCTTCTATTCTCAGAATAGAGTACAAATCTGAAACAACTTTATTTTTTGAAATCTTCCAAAAATCTCCATGTCTTATTTGGCTTTTTCACTAATACCATGGGAGATACATAAGGACTTTTCGAATTTCTAATAATCCCATTGTCGAGCATTTATATATTCGTTTTTCAGTAATTTGGCGTTGTCCCATTAACATTCTGTATGGTAGCTTTTGGACGGGTATTTTATCTTGCATTTTGATTTCTACCTTAAAACCTGAATATTTCCCAATTCCGAATTCTCAAATGCGAAACAATAAAAATATTCCTACAAAAACTTTGCAGCTCTTGTTACTGACCGACAGACAAATCCTCATTTACATTCAAAGCATGTGCCTTCCACTCCTTCTCTAGCATGGGAAGCAGGGTTAGGTTGCATGTTGATAACTATTCTTCGTTCTAATTCGTTTAATTTCATTATAATAATATATTACCAATGTAATATGGAAGGTACCCTTTGTCAGGTTTAGCGTATCTAGGATTTTAAATTAAAACAGGTAGGAGAAAAACTGTATTTATTTGATCAGTTCTTCAATTTCACTGTTTATGAATTTTGTATATATACAATCTCACACATTAAACATTTCACATTCAACTTTTTATTACTATCGAGGTCACTGTATGTGCACAGGAGCCCAGATTTAAGTCTTTTACTGTTTTTGTTTCTCGTCGTGTCTATCCTTCTAGAGTTAAATTCAAATGCAAATACAACCCACGTTCGTGGGACTGAGAACGGAGGCCGGTGCCTCGCATGCTACCTACACCTAACTCGGTTACTATAGTATCTATTGCAGCTGCAACCCCTTTGCTTTTCGTATGGCAATTCGAATGAGACATAAAAATTGTTTTATTTTCTTATGAATTAAAATTAACGTATTTATGTAAGACTCATATCCTGAAGATTCTGAACGAACTTGATTATGTATGTAGATGTTTCATTCATTAAGATTCTTAAAAATGTTTGTCTGTATTTGACACTAATTCTGTTGACATATCGTCCCCAGAATTGCTAAATTTGTTTTTCGTGTATCAAAAAAAAAAATGTAATATCTAAATTTATAGATTTTCCGTGGTGGATAGTTAAAGGTCTCTCGTTCATCAATCTACATCATGGCCCATACTACAACTTAAAATATAAGATTTTAATCGCATTTTCTTTTTGATGTTGTATAGCTACATAATAACGATTTTCAGACTTTTCCTTTACTTATGCCATGTAACCTTGGTTTTATAAATTCCATAATTCTGGATCATCGAGAAATACTATATAACTGAAATAATGCCGCAATTGGTAAGTTTTTTTAGCTTTGCATACCCTGCCTGAATCTCTGTGCAAGTTTCTGATGAACATTGTAGTTATTCTCTAAGAATTCTTTGTGAGGTAGGAAGTCTTAAAATGTTTGATGCTACAGGCGAACTTAAAAAACTTAGCTCAAAAATAGCAGGAAATGAGTATTTCTCTTAAAGAGAAGAAAACTAAGTAAAGCTAGTTCAAATGCAAAGAACATCATTTTAATTATTTGATTCGTTTAGATATTTTTTACGTAAAATATTTTTTTGAAAAATCTTGTCCCTTGATGTGTTTCGATTTATGCTCGGTTTCTGAGGTCCATTTATCGAGAGTTTATCTATTCATTAGCGTTATCGGTTCGATAACTTCGATAAATGCGTTTCTGAGCACCGCATCGTAAGTTAAACTCAGTTTAAACGCTGTATAACTTAAGTGACCAATTTTGATCGTTTATCTGTTCCATAACTTTATTTGACGTTTAACTGTCACTCATATCATAACACTTTTAGGTTAGGTACTTGTCTTGTCGACCGTTTCTACAAGTGAAATCAATTTAAAAGCCTTTAGTTTTCAATTCTGTGCTTCTGTGCATTGAATACTGTTAATATGGATACGAGCAGTTCATCAGAATCGGATTTAGAATTGCTGGAGTTCATTTCTAATATATCAGTGCCAAGAAACATTAGGAACAGGAGAAACCCTTACGAAATGCTTACTGATGAAGAATTTCAGAAGTGATATAAACACCGTCATATTTATAAATGAAATCATCAGCCCTGATCTGGCTCCTGTTTCAAATCGCAAATGCACCTTGTCTGTGTTGGAACAACTTTTCATAACATTGCGGTTTTACGCCACAGGAACGTTCCAAATCGTTGTAGGTGATAATATTAATGTGCACAAAACTACTGTGTCAAGGGTGGTATTTAAAGTAAGCAAAGAAATAGCCAAGCTGGCTAGAAATTACATAGCCATGCCAACTTCTGGAGAGCTACGGGAAGTAAAAGCACATTTTTATAGTTTGGCTGGATTTCCAAATGTAATTGGCTTTGTGATGAAACACATATACCTATTCAATCTTGTGGCGGAGAGCAGGCAGAGCTCTTTAGAAATAGAAAAGGATACTTTTTTATAAATATGCAAGTTGTGTGCGATGCAAATTTATTGGTCCGTGATGTAGATGCGCGGTGGCATGGGTCAGCACATGACAGTACTGTATACCACAATTCATTTTTACGAGCCCGGATTGACAACAATGAGATAAATGTTCACCTCTTGGGAGATAGCGCTTACCCTTGTGGTAGGTATATGATGACACCAATATTAAACACAAGCACGAATGCAGTAAGACTTTATAATGTGGCCCAAATTAAAACAAGAAATACAATAGAACGGACATTTGATGTTTGGAAAAGCAGATTCCCATGCCTTTCTCAGAAACTGAGAATTAAATTGGAACACACTCTAGCGGTGATTATTGCAACAGATGTGTTGCATAATATTGCTATACAACAAAATGATACTGTTGCTATTGATAACTCCCCAGAAGAAGATATCATCAGTGCAGAATCAAATATGCAGCCCCTTACCTCTGAAGGAAACCACTATCGTCGCTTATTATTGGAACAATATTTTAGGTAAGCAAGTACAGTTATGAGTTATGACAGTGTCAAACAAACCAAACCGGCCAAATGGTAAGATATTGGAAAGAATAGCTATGGTAGAGTGTTATCCCTGACAAGGACAAAGTCCAGTTAAAAACCTAATATATATGTTTCTTCTGATTCTTTCCAATAAAATGTATAGTTAAAAAAGTTTCTGTTTTATAGCCTCTAAATATGTTGTAGGTATGGTGAAATTATAATAGTAAGAATAAAAAATTAAAACTAGGTAATAATTATTTATTTACACTTAAATTAGTTACGAGTTCAAATTTTTTCCTTTAAATTCCAAGTCTAATTGGACACTTTCTAAAAGAACCCTCTTTAACTAAATATCAAGTTCTAATATATTTTTAGTTTTTTCCAACTTTAAGACTTCTTGCTGCTTTTGCAGCTCCAATATTTCTAATTTCTTCTTTGTAATGCAATCTTCATTTGATTGCTTCTCTTTTTTTCTTTTAATTATTGAAGCACTCAAACTATTTATGTTCTTTTTCTTAATTTCAGTTAAAAACCTTTTTTTTTGTGTTTCGGAGATAGCATCCAACACATCTGGAGAAAAAGGCCCTTTCGAAGATTTAAGTTCTAGAGGTTCTCCAGAAAATTCATCATTTATTTCTATTACTACTGATCCTGATGTGCCAGCCTCTGCATCCTCACTATGGTTTTGTGTTATATTATCTGTAATAAATTTGTTGTAAAAATTAGTAGTCATAACATCAGGTTATAAAATGAGTAACAATAGTTTTTATTCAGTTTTTGTATGCCAACAAAGATGTAGTATCGGAAATAAAGATCTTATTTGTTAATAATATGAAATTTTGTGAAATTTATGACGCCTCGACTAACGTTTGTGAGAGGAATACAGTGGTACTGAAGTACCGCTATTTGGTTGTGATCATTTGATTGTATTGAAAAGAAGCAGATTGTTAATTGGGCTTATCTAAATTGTAATATGGTGCTGATGAGTCAAACTCATTCACGAGGGGTTTGAACTGAGGAGTTAATAAGGTCACAACTTTTTCATCAATTGCAGTTGTCTTAGGACAAAATGTTCCTCCTCCTGTCTTGTACATTTCGGACTGAAACAATAAATAAAGTTAAAGTTAGAGCCAGCTACATTTAACACTTCAAATATTGTGGTAATAACCTCAAATAAGTAGGAATTTTATAAAAAATTGTGCAAAGAAGTACTTACCTTGTCGTCACTCATATTTTTTCTGTTTTTTTTTTCTTTAAATTATCATATAAAGCATGCAGCTGCTTTTCAGTTCTGCATCCAGTTTCTGAGACAGCATTATATTTTTTGTTAGTGCCGCCCAAACAAGTTTTTGTTTCTACGGAAGTTCCGTTCGTCTTTTTATTGTTGATTATGCAGACAAATTCTTTCGCTACTTCAATTACAAGCGACGTCTCCCTTTCCGTAAATTTTTTGCTGCGTTTTCCAAAATCCATTATTCCAATGTATTAAAAAAAAAATAGGTAATTATATAAAGTAATAGGATGTAAATAACACGCACAAAACCAACCAAATCAAGCAATGTATTATGATGTTTGCCTAATTTGTCAATTTTGACATTGGCGTTTGCTGGGCAATGGTATCGTTTTATACAGCCATAAGTAAACATACTATTAAAATTTGATTAAAAAATACGAATTTATTTATATTTAGTGAGCCAGTAAAATATTGACACTTATTTTTGATAGTTTAACACAAATTCGTACATTAAAACTAGATTTTCAATATGATTTCGATAAAATGCCAGCTAGCGGTTTTATAAGGAAGTACCAATCGGCTCCATAACTATGTCACTGACCGTTTGGTGCTCAGAAACGCAACAATAGTTAAACGACGTTCATCCTTTGGTTAACTTTGTTGAATCAATAGCTAATGAAGAGATAACTGGAGACATTAGAAACCGGGCATTAGTAACGTGATTTCAATCAGGTTTTGGCGGTCGACCTGCGGGGGACATAGCTAATTAGCTTTTGAAATCTATCGATTTTATTCGTTTAAATGTTATGTGAAAAACATATTTTCAGTTCATACATTCTACCCAAATTATGACTGCATAGGTGAGACCCTTCGCCCTTCGGAAAGCAGGACGGGGGACCAAGAATTTATCTTGTTCCCAAATTTGTCATCGTTAGCCACGCCCGATCGCGCTTTAACTTTTGCCTACGTCATGTCTTTAACTTACAATTTATTTACATATAATATTTACACGATATGATTGTTAAACAATTTTGTACATTTACAATCATTTAACAAAACAAAATATGATTAAAAATGCAAATCGATGCGTCTCAATACGATTCATAATACAAATCGAGTAATCTTCCAAGACATATCAGAAAATCTATTAAGACGAATTTTAAATTTTTTGTTAATAAACCCTATACATAGCATAATTTTATTAAGTAACTTGTTAATTATTAATAAGAGACTGTTTAGATTTCCAAACACTGTTTGTGATTTGATTCACTATAGTATTTTGCAAGATTATAAAAAAACTATTATAGTTAGAGTTGCAATTGTGTTAATAAACATTCAAAAGTATTTCTATTATTTATACTTTTAAATTATATGGTTTATTGTAAATTTATCAAAAATTATCCAATGCAAATTGTAAAGTTACCTAACCGCATTCGCTATTTCGCACCCGAAAGCATTCTCTTTATTTGATGAAGTTTTCTAAAAAATCTAGAATATTAAAATAATAAAAAATAACACGTTTTTATGATATCTATTCGGTAAAACACGTTTTTTCTTCTTTTTGCGGAAGAAATTTCGTTAGAAGAAAATTTAGTTGTTTTTAACGATAGCCTACGAAAAGCTCTAAAATGCGTAGAAAACTATGTCAAATTTCGAAAAGCTTCTAAATATGTTATGTATTTACTTACACGTAAATGCGTATGCGCGCGCGTTCACTAATTTTGTTTAGCTCCTACTTGATTTTGTATTCAAATGGACGTCGGAAGAGTGGAACCTCCTGGCAAAAGTATTTTTAATACTTAAAAGGAGTGTGCCTACAATGTAAGCCGTAACCTAAGTTAAGCTAATGGAAATATACTTTTATATTTAAAAAAAAATAATTTATTTATGTTGATAAGTTTTAAGATATCGTAGCCTAGCTAAAAAAACAGTGTGAAATGTTTTTTTTCAAATATCCTCAAAACGACTTAAGCGATCATTTTGATTTTGAATCAATTCTAAAGGTCGGTAATCATAGTTAAAGTCTATGTAATACGGTCTGTATCGTACATTTCGTTGAAGTCACGCTGTCGGCCTGCGAGTTGCAGCAGATGGGAACCAGAGCGAATGAATGAATCTGCTGAGGAAAGTGGGTGTCAAAAATGCTAACGTTACGCCGTGTGGAACAAGCGGAAGCATATCCGAACATCATTTACGTAGAGGAGGTGGACAATTGAACGAATAAAGAGTTCGTGTGCCTGGGTAGTTTTCTATTGCGTGAGGCGTCGATTCGCGGAAATACGTAATTAGACGATTTGTCGTCAGAAAAACTACTCTTCCATGGCTATTAGTAAGACCTAGTATACACAGAATTAAAATTAATTACTTATTAATCTTCTAACATATTGTCATTCATTTGTGTAATTCCAACATGACAATTGTAACGGAACATATCGGAACGTTTAGCAATAACAGTAGAAACAGTAAATTAATTTAAAGTGGAAATGAATGAAAATGTGATTTATGAATTTTAGAACTAAAGTTCTAAAAAATATACTTTATGATATAAAATTAACATAAAGAATAAATATAATTTATATAGTCAGTATAATAATAATAATTTGGTAGTCGCACTCCTACCGGGAAGTAAAGACCCTGAGATGATTACGAGTGGACAATAAATTCGGGGGCCTTATTATCTAAAAGAAATCGATTTCTGATTTCGCATGATTTTAAAATTATTTTATTAATTTCCAAGTTTATATTTCGAAATGCTAATTGTCTTTCTATTGACAGTGTTGCCTATACAATGAAATCACCAAATTATCAAAATGGAATTTAATCGCATATTTGAATTCAAAAACCGTTAGGGATCGTGATTTCAATATTATTCGAAAATTACGCTCTCAAACCGAAGACTGGTCTATAGCGATTCTCAAGCGATTTAGAATCGATCTTCCGTCATTCGTATTTCGTATAAAGTGAATATATTTTTTTAAGTAAGTCGTCAGATTAAATAAAATCTTGCGCATTTATCGAGGATCAATGACATTAAAATAATGTGGTATAATTGGACTGATCTGATGATGGAGCCAGAAGGTAGGCACAGGAATTCCATAACGGAATAACATATTCTAGTCGTGTTTGAGCTTGTCAGAGTTGTCTTGAAATGTACTCTCACCATGAGTGATTTTCAGAGTCTGATGATGGAGCCGGAAGGTAAACACAGGAAATTCATAATGAAACAACGTATTCTAGCCGTGTTTGGTTTTGTAGAAATCGTCTTGAGATGTACTTTGATTATGAATGATTTTCAGGGTCTGATGATGCAACCGGAAGGTAGGCACTAGTATTCTATAATAGAACAACGTATCTAAGCGGTGTTCGCAGTTGTTGAATATGTCTTGGAATGCACTTTAACCGTTATTGGTTACCAGGGTCTGATGACGGAGCCGGAAGGTAGACGCTAGTACTTCATAATTAAACAACGCAACTTAGCTGTGTTTGGACTTGTTGATATTGTCACGGAATACACTTTGACCACGATTAGCTTGCAGGGTAATGATAATGGAGCTGGAAGTTTGAAAGCTCCATCATCAGACCCTGAAAGTCAATAGTGGTCAAAATACATTTCAGGGCAATTCCAACAAACCCAAATACGGATAGAATACATTGTTCCGTTATGATATGTGAATTCGGTGCCGACCGTCGGCTCCATCACCAGACCCTGAAAGCCAATTTTGGCCAAAGTGTACTTAAAAAATTCTATTAAGAACACATACTACTAGGTTTCGTTATTCTATTATGGCAGTGTTAGTGCTTACCTTCCGGTTCCATCATCAAACCCTGAAAATCACTAATTGTGAGAGTACATCTCGAGACAACTCTGACAAGTTCAAACACGACTAGGATATTTTATTCCGTTACAGAGTTACTGTGCCTACCTTCTGACTCCATCATCAGATCAGTTCAATGATACCATATTATTGAACGGTCATCGATCCTCGATAATTGTGGAAAGTTTTAATTTAATCTAACGCTTTAAAGTCGCTCAAAATTGCGTATAAGAATAACATTTTATATACCCAACAATTTCGATTCGCAAATCGATTTATACTTTTACGTAATAAGGCCCCGGGATCGCTATTTGTTTTTCGCTTGCTCCGTATAAAAGTAAAGGAGATGCCTGGCCGAATTTATTGACCGTGGTCTAATCCACATCTAAAGTAGCTAAACTATTACAATTATAAAGTTGTAATTAGTCGATAACTACAAAAAGTGAATGAAAATAAATAAAAACTGCCTTCCAAAACCTGTTTAAATAATTTTTAAACAGACTTAAAAATAACTAGTTGGTTGTTTTAGAAGTTTGTTAAAAAGTTATTTTAATTAGTTTTTGAAAGCGGTTTTTATTTTTATTTTTTATATATATGTTGGTACGAGGACTATTCTGTAATTATTGAAGTCCGCTTCACTACAAAAGTGCGAGAAATAGTTACTTCCCGCGTTTTTAATCGTAGATATCGTAAAGTGTGTTTCTGTGAAACAAGTAGTGTATTTATAACGTAAGCACTAGCGAGCAATACTGTACTGTGAGCAGCGGTTACAGTCAGCGTTAAATAGTGCCATCTTGAGCCACGGTGTTTCGATGATTTAGAGAATTTCGTAATGGACGCGACTCACTTCAAGGAGAGGAACATACGAGTAGGCCCGTTTCAACAGTCACTTTAGATAATGTTGTCCGCGTTCGTAAAATGTTAAAAGATGGCAATCGATGGACCTATCACATGATTCAGTATACTTTTGGGTTTGGATCCGTAGAGGTCCGTAGCGTAGTGGTTTATAAGATCTTGCATGATGTATTAAAAATAAAAAATATTTTTTCTCATTGGGTTCCACATCATTTTACACAACAAAAATCCGAGCGTGTATGGATCAATCGATAGTCATTAAAGTTATTGAATGTAGCGGTTGTACCGCATACACGGACGATGCGTCAGCGATCGTGCGACGGGCTCAGGCTGCACACGGCACCTTCCCAGAACGCGGCCCGGGAACAAATTCATTGCCTTATGTGGTAAGAAGCGCCGGCCGATGTTCCGAGGGAAGTTATGACGTGATCGGCAGCTAATAGCAAAGCCCTTGCTCCCACCTATATGCACCACAGCGCCGGTGGCGATCCTGATCGCCATCGTCAGTCGAGTCGAGTCTAGTTCAGAGTCCCTCTGAGGAAGCCCCTCGCTAAAAGTCGCCGGCCGACTACGGGTCATCAGTGCTTAATATTTAATTAAGTGATATAAATGTGAAACCAATCAAACCGAGATTCGAGTCAGTTATTTTATTTTATTTTAAAGTAAACGAACACGCCCAACCGAACTTACATTGAATAAAGGCGGTCGCAGTTTAATGTCTAAAATGATAATGGATATTCCCTTTTATAACTTGCCTACACTTCAGAAAAGTAATGTATGCGTTTATAGAAATTATCCAACCCAATCACCGTGAAAAAGCACTTGCAATGAAAAAACTTATGTATGCCGTGATTTCGAAAATACAGGCTTCGTTAAAGCTGTTAAATTAAAAAGGCAGAGAATCGTTACGGAGGCCTGGTACATAAACACTGCTTGTAAGAGTCATACAGACTCTTGTTAGAAGTATAGATTTAATTGTAGGCTTCGCTTCTTCTCGTACCGCTGCGCTCACTGTCAACTTTTAGAAGGAAAATGACATTGTAGTTTCAGAGTATGGACCTTGCTCACCAGATTTCGTAATGTGCGACTTTTGGTTTTAATAAAAAAATACAGTGATGGTCGTTTTACACAAATAGAAGAGACTGACTCAGCTGTTACTGAATAATTTGTCTCTATTTCTGTAAACGACTGGCGCAATACTTTCCGTTTGTAAATAAATCGTTTACAGAAGTGTATTGATGCTGCAGAAGACTACTTTTAACGTATGTAAATCTTATATGTCTTGCATATACAGTTTTACCGTGTCTCTATTATTTTGGAGTGACCCTCGTATTAGCAACCGTACCCGACTTTGTATGCGAAGGTGTGATAACTTCTTTTGCGTTATGATATTTCTCCATTTTAATTCCAACTTTTTGGATATGTTTCAAATGACTTACCAAAAGACGTGGTTGTTTTATCCCTGCTTTCAATTTAATTTTACAGAGAAATTAAATGTTGAATGTTTAATTTCAAAGTTGTTCAAGTAAAACTTCTTTATTCAAGTGACGTGAGAGTCATTGAAATATGTTTTTGACGGAACTGACGTTCAGTAACATCTGTAGTCCATTTACGTAGTTTTCACTAATCATAATCTGAATTTAGAATTCGTCACCAAACACATCAGAAATATTTAAAATAAAAGTGGCCGGTATTCCCAAACGGCAACTTCGTACGTCCACCCCTAATACGTTTTTCAATAATTATTTTGATAATAAGTGGCTCTGCCGGGGGCTCCGTCCAAGCAGATGTAGAAGGATTTCCTTCATTTATTATATAAAAGAACTGTTTTAATGATGTTTAATAATTATTATTTCATTAGCAACATAGGCCAACAAAAATAATGTTTCTAAAACTTTTTGAACTATTATACGACAATTTATCCAAATTTTATATATTTCTGGGTGCTAAAACTGTGTTTGATATCCTTTTTCTTTATCACCACTATTTTTTCCCAATCAGTCATAAATTGTAAATTAAAAAATGGTGAAACTTTTAACTAAAAATAAATAAAACATGTTTTTTATTGAGTTACAATTTTTACTTAGAATACCATTTAATAACTAAATGTGAATATTAAGTGATTATTTTTTTGTATTTTTCCCCATGGTCTCTGTAATGTTTCTTGTAAGGCTTTTGAAGTGACCAACAGTAATCATCCATCATGTTAACAATCCATCACTCCTGGTATATTTTTTATGTCCTCATGAAACCCTTCCGAACTTAGGTGTAGAGCCTTTACTCTTCAATCACATCACCAAGTTTTCAGGAAAAAACTCAAGATGACTTTATAGCTCATCAGATAATCAAGAGTTTTGAATTTGTTTGTCATGTTAGATTCGATAAATTTATGATCAGGGACTTTCATATTACCCAAGAACTTGGTCACAACTTCTTTAAATGAGATCTCTTATTACATTATATTCATTGTTGTTTCAAATTTATTATCAAACATCAATTTCTGAATATCAGGCTGAACAAAAATTTCTTCTTTTAATTTAGCATCTATAAATGAGGAAATTTTCTACATAAATATTTTCAACAATCACCATCTTTAGGCAATGTTTGAACGAGTTGTTGCATCAAATCCAATTTTATAGGGCTTTCTAAAGTTTTATGCAAAATATTTTTTTAGATAAAAGTTACCTTATGTCCTTTGCTTTACTCCTAACAGTGTATGTACAGAAGCGTAAAGTCGTAGTAAGAAAGATCAAATTTGAAATTTTAACGATAGTTATGTTTAAAATGTGAGAAATTATTGGGTAATTAGTAAGGTGAAACACCAATAATAACACGGGAAACAGTAGGTATTATTCAAAAAGGTTTTTAAATGTTGGCCTGTATAATTAGATGTGCTTGCGGCTCAATCCGGGTGAATATAAATAACTATATGTTGAATCTATGTAAATAAGTATTTATTAAATTATTTCAGTTACAATCACGTATTGATGATCTTATCAGGATCTATGCTGTTGAATATAGCATGACTTACTGGATTTTAGTTTAAGAGTAATATGAGCTACAACGTCAAAGAAAAAAAATACCTTTATTGTGCGTAAAAGTTGCATATACTTACTCATTTTGGTGTATTTCATATTTTTAGTTTTAGGTGATTTTTCAGAGGGGCAGGGCTATGTATATTCAACAGGTTGCGCATGAGCTTGGAGAAGGATTCGTAGTGACCTCTCATTCGTAGTGACCTCTCATTCGTAGTGACCTCTCATTCGTAGTGACCTCTCATTCGTAGTGACCTCTCATTCGTAGTGACCTCTCATTCGTAGTGACCTCTCATTCGTAGTGACCTCTCATTCGTAGTGACCTCTCATTCGTAGTGACCTCTCATTCGTAGTGACCTCTCATTCGTAGTGACCTCTCATTCGTAGTGACCTCTCATTCGTAGTGACCTCTCATTCGTAGTGACCTCTCATTCGTAGTGACCTCTCATTCGTAGTGACCTCTCATTCGTAGTGACCTCTCATTCGTAGTGACCTCTCATTCGTCGTGACCGCGATTCCAACTCAACACAGTGTTGGATACGCTACGGTAACGTTAACTTAGGTGCGTTCTAAGGATGTTAGTCGAATCTTCGAAGTGATCAGGATCATTTTTTATTAATTGATAAGTATACCTGTCAAAAACATAAAATGGACCAAAATGCAAGTATCGCAATGCAGTTCTTCCTCCACAAAAGTTGTGAAAACTCATGTAAAGCCAAGCCAGTTATTTTAGTTAGTATTTATAGAAACATGTATTCAACAAATTTGTTACAAATTGTTTTTAATTAGTTAAGTACCAACATTATTTATAAGATAAATATAACGACTTGGCAATTGCACGGTAACATAATAACAAAAATAATTGATTGTTTAAAATACTCCTAATTAAACAGAGTGTTAATAGGGCTAATATATGCAATATGAAAATAGTCACAAATATAACATTCAGAGCGCTAATATTAGGTAAATGTTGTTATTAAGTGGCGTAAGTGTACATTTTATATATTGTACAATTACAAAGTTACATATGCAGTTAGTAAATTAACTTTTTTTGAAATAGAAAAACTGATTTAAATACCTATTTAAATAATGGTTTACACAGATCTCAAAAACAACCAATTAGTTGTTTTGGAGTTGGTTTTAGCTAAAGATAAATCAGACACAATTGTGTCTCTTTAGAAGAAGAAAATCTCCTTTTTGACTCAGTATTTTAAGTTTCATATATACATCTATACATATATAATGAAAATAGGTTGTCTTTGTTCGTCAATCACGTAAAAACTACTAAACGTATAGACATGGGACTGGGACCATTCGATGCCGAATGATTTGTAGATGGTTCTAGGCTATTCATTTTTCAAATTCCGTAAATCCTTCGCCATTTTATTTATAAATAAAAATTACCCAGCGAAGAGGGCGGGACAGCTAGTATATATATATATATGCTCTTTTACTTTGCTTTAGCTAGAACCGACTCCAAAAACAACTAATTAGTGGTTTTTGTCATTATTTATATGATGTTATATATCATAACATAAACATATTAGCAAATTTGTAACAATACGTCAATTTACCAATCGCAAATAAAACAGGAATTAAATTAAAATAAAAACTTGTAAAACGGTTGACCTCGCAGGCCAATCCTGAAACTATTCCGCTTTGATATTTATCGACGTGTTTTTGAGCTCCTTGAGTTATAAATATTGTCTGTGAGATTTTCAGTTTAAAAATTTGAAAAACGTTGACCCTTCAAGTCATCCCTGTAACTTCGTCCTACTTTCGCCCTCAAAGTATTAAAAATAAATGTGCTGTACATTATTGAGCTCATGATGCTCAAAAATTTTATTGCTTTTTAAGCTCTCGGAGCACAAAAATATAAGTATAATATGTTTTGAGCTATTATAATTAAAAAAATATATATGTATAAAAAACACTTTTTTTTATCAGTCATCTACTATATCTTTGGAACACGAACACGAAATGTGATTCAGATTGTGACTCAAAAGTCGGGCTGAAAACAGTATCTTCCTAATTTACGAAAATGAATTTAAAATAAGCAAAACAAGTAGGTATGTCGACGATTACTATTAAAATAATATAAAAGAAAGTGCATCAGCAAAAGAGCGTATCTTCATGGCACTTACATCCTTTTGTAGAGAAGCACAGTTTTTCGGTAATAACTGAGTATCCAATCACGTTTAAAATAATTTTCGTTGAAAGTATTTAGGGTAACGCTTAATTACCTTTGTAAATTTTTTTTCATATTTTTGGACATATGGTTTATAAAATAAAGAGAGGGGATAAAATTTCTGCTACTTTCGGAGCGATTATTCCCGAAATTATTTTTGTAATCAGAAATATTGCTTCTAAACCTTAAAGTGTTTTTAAAAGAACTGCCGATATATGTGCTGCACGTCGCTGTTTGCCGAAAAAAAATTTTATTAGGTTCCGTGACATCAATGGAATGCCTGCTAGTAATATTTATTTTTAATTTTTATCTAACAAACTAAGTAGCGGCTTATACACGACACATATATTATAAATTTTATCAATATGCATCTTGTAGTTTTTGAACAGAATTCTTGTGACATAGAGACGGACGGACTTGCCATTCTGGCTCGGAACCCTAAAAACGCTATTTTTTAAATATTTTAACTACGATATGTTTCAAACACTTAATTATATTGTATTGCTTTGCGTATTCAATGCAGTTTTCTTAGGAGTAAAAATGACCGCGCACCGAAACATCAATTCATCAAGTATTTCACACGCTATTTAAAAAAAATCTTTTTTTTTAATACTTCGTCAACGATATCTTTATTGAACCTACCGATTCTGATGCATTTTATGACGATCGACGTTGTTTATTAAGAAGAAGAATTGGTTGATATTTGTTGGAATTAGTTGGTAGAATTTATCGGCAGAATAATTAAAAAATATTTTAATAAACTCCTTTTGAAAAGTTTTGCCCCGACAATCTATCTTGAATAAATAAACCTATTTTGAAGAATTTGGTATCGATCGACGTGGCTTTTTAAGGAAAACAGTTGGATATTGAAGATTTTGTGATTTATTGGTAGAGATATGTCCAAAAAAAACTTTCTTTTTTTGACATTTTAAAAGGTATTTCATGAAAATATTTTTCTGAAAACTTGATATTTGAGATTCTTTGAAACTTACCATTCAAAATTTGTTCGAAATATTAGGAAGTCGTAGTTGAGTAAACTCCTTTCGAATGTCGCAAGTTGCGTTTTGATCGGTTAATATGTTCAAAACACACGCACGCACACAGACATAACATACATCACTTGGAAAATGGTCGAAATAGATTCTTAGGTCTCTAAAACGTTAAGATCTGGTGAAAACTCTATTTTCAAAAATCGGACTAAAACAGTGAATTTCCAATTTTACGAAAAAATTTCAATTTTCGTGTTTCATATTCAGCTTACATTTTGTATATATTTTACGAAATAGAATAAAAGTCTAAAAAAATTGCATTATTTGAAGTATTTTTTGTGTATTGCTTAATAATACGATCGTTGCGAAAGGTATTGATTATCGATCACAAATTAAATTTACTATAAGAGATAACTTAATAATAAAATATTAATGGAAAAACCGTATCACCCCAGATTAGTTCATAAGTTAAAAATATACAAGTACGTATGTATTCATTCGCGAGTCTTAGAAACAGACAGACCGTATTCGGAGGGCGGCGGGCGCGCGTCGAGCTGACGAAACGCGCGCGTCCGGCGGTCGGCCTACGCCATACGCAACGAAGGGAAACGGCGCGAGCGCGTACGGTACAGGTGACCGGCGGCCGGCGCGGCGCGGGGCGCGGGGCGCGGGCGCTCCTTATGAATATTAATGGCAGCACGGGGCCGGGGCGCGCATCCATCACCCGCCCGCCCACGGAATTAATATCAATTATCCGAGTGATTTCCATTGTTTTAGGAACGACGCCGACTCCGAACGGATTCCCGACCGCGGCCTCGCCTTCCCTGTTCGGAGAAAATCTCATGCGACCGCAGAAATTAACTCGGCGCGGCGAATATTCGAACGTTACGAAGGCCGGGAGGGGGCGCCGCCCGAGACGGGTACTTATCGGCCCGCTCGCAGATAATACTCTTAACGGAGGTTTTTCCACCACAAAAGCCTTTTCCGAGGAAAATTGTGGTACTCTTTTCTCCGAAATAAATTTTATTCTGGGTTCGGCCTCGACGGCCGGATACAACCTAGAGCAGCCCGTCGCCCGCGCTGTAACATTCTATCGCACATTTTGGGCACTTTCATGTTACTTCAAAAGGTTTGAGCACGAAACGGCACCCAGTATGGAATCTTTTTCGAAAGAAGATTAAAACTCATCCTTAGCTAATAGAATCTACAAATATTAGGATCGTCAATCGGCTGTGGTGGTCCACGAATATTATGGCTTCTGATATTTCATATAGTTCGTTTTTCTAAACTGACATAAGTGTGTATGCAGATCTATATGATGGAATGAAATTCCTAAGGCGTTGATTCTCTAAACGATAATGGGAACAGGATTTAAGGTCATTTAAGAGCAAGCCACATTTAGATACATTTCGTTACATGAAAGAGAATAAAGAGATAATGGGCAGATGAGAAATAGAACTATACGTACCGATGCCTTGGTATTAAGTAACGTATACAAAACGATACAGAGCGATAAAATAAGATAGTGTCGTGCATGCGCGTGTTGTAGATGTGCGCGGCAGACGATGTTTACGAACAGCTTAAGTCTTACGAACAGCTTACTATTCCTTGTGTAATTAATATTTATCTATATCTTTTCAGATTATTTACGTCTTTTACATTTATGTCTTAAGATTGTTGATTATATCCGTGAAGTGTTATTAAGTAAGTTATTTGAGCTTTTGAATTTAATGACTAATGGTGCTTTTAATTTTAAAAGTTTCACTTCTATCACTTACTGTATTGTATTTTTATTTTTTCAATTGTAATCTTAATTGTGTTATACTTATCCCACATAAAAATGTGTTATGAAATAGTGGAAACATGACAGAACAAATAATAAAATAAGTGATAAGTAAAAAAGGTGAAAACCGCATTATGAAAAACCGCATACTTATTATGAAAAAACAAAGCTAAGTAAAGAAACGCAAATAAAAATTTTGTATTCTAGTCTTAAATTTGGACTTTACCATTCCTTTAGAGGGTAGTTTTTCCGCGAGAAGTACGAGCGAGAGACTTAAGGGTAGCTCTTTTCTAATTTTGCTATCCATAGCCAAACTAATTATTAAATCATTTCTGAATAAAGCAGCCCAGTAAGAAGTCGACCTTGTTGCGCCCGAGGATACATGTCTTGTAAATATTCTTAAATTGTGTAATACCCTTTTTTGCTTAGTGTTTGTATGTTTGTTCATATGTTGTAATGCTCTTAAATTTTTATGAGGGTAAATTTTGTATAAGGTATATAAAAAAAGGTAAATTTGCGCTTTGAACATGCGCATACAGAGCCCCTTAAATGAATTCGTACAGTTGACTAACATGTGAACGCAAATAAAACTGAGATTATGTCGATGAACTATTTCTCTTAAAAACTTCTATTTCTATATGTACTTATGTATAAATATAAGTATATACAGATAATGAATTTTAGTAAATAAATTGGGATGCTAAAGTTAAAATTCTCATTTCCTTAAACTTACTTTTAAGGAATACGTGACATCCGAGCTTGTAAATTGCCGCGAACGGCCGCTTCTGCAGCACAAGAAAGGTAAACAAGAAAGTCAACTCCAAACAATTGTGATGAGGTCGGCGATGATTTGTCCGATCCCACGAAAGCCTTTGGCCCGCCTTGGGCAGGCTGTTGAGGTTATTGCATAAATAGGATGATCTTTTTGCTCCTTACGAAGAGAATTTGCATAGGCTAAATAAGGTACGCTTTGCAACTCTTGAATATTCACTTTATTTATTCATTTTAGCCTCTTATATTTTTTTATGGAAATTATTATTTAATTTAGTAATGTAATTTTGCAGAAATAACATGTCAGGTCATTATCATTAGGTTATTTATAGTGTCATACTTTATGAATAAATATTATTTCCTTTTTCTTCGAAGGACTTCGAATTTAAAAATCAAAATATATAATTTAAGTTGCAATATCTACGAAACGAACGAAATAGGATTGAAATTGTAAGCTGGTTTAAATCGACATTGAATTTCTCAGTCTCCTTAACCGCCGGATCAGCGCGGCACGGGATCCGCCGACGCCCGTCTCGACCGCCGCGGCCTCCTTGATCGCCGGATCAGCGCGGCACGGGGGCCGCCGATGCCTGTTTCATCCACCGCGGCCTCCTTGGCTGCCGGATCAGTGCGGCACGAGGGCCGCCGATGCCTGTTTCATCCACCGCAGCCTCCTTGGCTGCCGGATCAGCACGGGGCGGGGTTGCCGACGCCCGTCTCGTCCTTCACGGCCTCCTTGGCTGCCGGATCAGTGCGGCGCAGGGGCCACCGATGCCCGTCTCGTCCACCGCGGCCTCCTTGGCTGCCGGATCAGTGCGGCACGAGGGCCGCCGATGCCTGTTTCATCCACCGTGGCCTCCTTGGCTACCGGATCAGCGCGGGGCGGGGTTGCCGAGGCCCGTCTCGGCCGTCGCGGCCTCCTGGACCCACGGTGCAACGTATTCTTCGACGCTCGGAGCTTGTGCTTTAGGTTGATCTACTTCAAAGCCCATCGGCCCCGGTACCATCCGGTACGAAACCGACGCTTTTAACCGTTGAGCAGTTACCGCTCAGCGCACAGGACGGTCCTCCTAAGTGTTGTGCCTGCGGGGTGCAGTGCGGGCCTGAAAGACGTATCTCCAAAGTAGAGTAGGCATAATAAGTTTTATATTTACACCTTCTAGTATAGCATTAATTTTGCTAAACTTTTTTGCTCCATAACTGACACTCGTCACGTGACGTATAGAGTTTCGTTTACATCATTTATTTTGTGTACATATATTTATCTCAGGTTGTCTATGGAGCTATGTAATCGATATAGATAAAAATGAAAACTGTTAGTTGGTAAGCGCATCATTTGAGAACGGCTGGACTGATTCGGATGATTTTTTTTAATGTTCGTAATAATCTAAATAAGGTTATTAGAAAAACCAAAATTGGCAAAGTTTTCTGGAACGTTTAAAAATTTAAGTGCTTTGAAATAATTGAAGAAATTACTGCTTTCTTCTAAGGGATTTTTGTTTAAACTAAAGACTGTAACCTACGATTCAAACAACAGTATATGTGGCTTTTATTGTTTGGAATCAAGAGGAATACCGGGATTTCGAGATTGATGTCAAACAATGCAAAACATATGTAAATATATCTTTTACATTTTCAAATATGTATATGAAAATGAATGTTTGTGTATTTGTTTTCTATGCATGCTTAAATCATTGTTACAATTACGGTGTAAAATTTTGGTGGTATGTTTCACGTACACCTGGGAAGGTTTTTTTTTAAAAAACTTCCAATTACTCCCGGTTTCATTTGCGTATTTGAATCACTAAACTGAATTACTGAATTAATTCCAGAAATACTTTAAACAATAAATAGCTACTTTATACCACTCCTTTTTGTTTAATTAATTCAATATTAGAATCAATTGTACGTACGACCAAAATTTAGAACGGAACCAGGATCGAAAACGAATGTGGGGACGGGGTCAGGGTCAAAACTGCCACTCATAGGAAAGGTCAGAACAACCTCTGCCCGGACAGGTAGTATTTTTAATTAAAGAGTCATCCGTGCAATACGACGACATGAAGGCGTACGGTTATTTTATTCGATAGAGTTAATGCACAGAATGCGAAGTTGACCGGAAGGATGACTCGTACATTTTTTAAATACAAGCCGGTGTACGGCTATTACATTGTTATAGTAAGGATCCGGTAAGATTAGGCTGAATCCACACTATAAGGTCGATCACGTTCGTTCGCGGTCTCGGTCTGGTACAATATTATTAAATGAAAAACAACGTGCGTATTCACACTACCCGTAACAGTGAAGTTCAGTCCCAATCCTATTCCAGTCGCGATCAATCTTAAAGAAATTTTGTTTGAGCGAGATCGAATTTGTCACGACATTCTTATGTTATTTACAGATAACATAAAAAATAGTATGTTAGTAGCAGTATTAACAGAATTTTATTACAATTGCGATTGACACAAATTTAATATTTTTTTTATTAAAGGAATTATTATTATTTATTTCAATTGAATTGCTTATTGAACTGGTTAAAAGTAAACCAGGTTTATACGATTTGCAATCAATTATATTGATAATATTTATAAGAAGAAAATGTGAGATAAAATTGAACATATAGTAGAGGTAACTGGTAAGTTTATTTAAAATAATGATTACAAAAATTGCATTTTTTTGTACTTTTTATTAAGGTATTATATTTCTCTTCCATGGCACTGAGCTTTCGGCAGAATTTGAAAAATACTTAAGCATTCCCCTCGCTTCAAATGCCTCCCCCAGTGCATTCCTTTTTTTATCTTCTTAAATTCTTTAAATTCTGAATATTGTTATTTCTATTATTGGCACTGTCTACATTACTTTCTGTATTGATAATTCTGGTATTACCAATAATATTATGCAAAATGCGTTTTGTTAACATCATTGAGATTACATTTTGAGGATCAGCTATGAGCCTTCTGCAATATACTCTGAAAGTTTGCCACAAAATGCCGAATGCAGATTCAACTAGTCGTCTTCCTCGACATAACCGGTAATTAAATATTCTTTTTTCATTGTCGTCAACACTTGATCTTGCGTAATGCCGCATCATATCCTATATGTTTTTGAAGAAAAAACTTCATCTTCCAATATTACATATGTAGCTAAGATGTTTGTTCCTGAAAGTGGAAAGCTTTCAGGAGTATTCAGTATTCCATTTTCTTATTCTTTTCCAAATGCTTAATTGGCCAAAATACCTCTATCGCTATTTTTACCATAAGATCCAATGTCTACGGCTATGAATTTGTAATTAGAATCTACTGTGCCAACAGTACTATGGAAAATGTTTCTGTAATTAAAATATAAAGATCCACTATTGGATGGAGCATTTATTATGATATATTTTCCAGCTAAAGCTCCTTAGAAATTGGAAAAATTTCACATCTTCCACATTTTATTAGATATTTGTCATCGCTTTTCTCGAGAAGGCGTTGGAATAAATTCTGCCATTAAGATTTCATTTATTGTCGTACATACTTCGATAACAATACTTTGTACTGTCGAATGTTCAAAGCGGTAGTTAAAAGCAATTGTTTAAGAAGAATCGCCTGAAGCCAAAAATCTGGAAAAAAATACAATAGCAATAACAACTTTTACTTTAAATTTGTAAAATTCTGACATTTTTCATAAAGTATTATGACTTTGTAAATTTTCAATTAGTTCAACATATTTTATTACAGAAACAACGCGATGGGAATCACTACTAGCTCAATATAAAAAGTATTTTGCAAAATTGAGAACAAAAAGTGGCCAAGCCGCTAAGAAAACTACTAAATAGCGATAATGTGATCAAATGTAATATTTCAATGATCATCTTACAGTTGATAGACCACAAATATTATCTATTGAAGGTGAAGAAACGGACAACCATATTAATGGCTCCTTGAATAATGAAAGGGTAGTTGTGCAGGCTACTTCATTGAGGCAAAGCAATGATAACGAAGAAATTATATCCCCCAATGATTGTTATCATTCAGTTCATCATTGGACAAGTGCATTTACGAATAATTCACGAACAATGTAAACAAAGAAAATAAAACGAAATAATGTCAATTCGGAAAGCACATCATCAACCTGATGAAGTATATTTTATAAATTAAATAATTTGAACGTTTAGTGGATTCAATAGATTTTCTCATTAATGGCTACGACTATGAAGAAACTTTCTACACTTGACCAGGATGTAGCAAAAACTCAAGTATTTTCACTTATATGAAAATTAGAAGAAAAATATTTAGTACTCGCTCCAATATTTTTTCCACTAGCACCTATTCATCACAGCCAAATATCACCTGGTCCAACGTTAGATTTATCATCAACATCTTATTGTTTGGACATTAGTAAATTCAGTAGTACTTAATACAACAATAGACAGTTAATGCACAATCTTATAACTTTGCTGACAGAAATGTAATTCCACAAATACCACCTGGCACATACTATGATAGCTCATCAGGATTGCAAAGATCTACTGCAACAAATATACCTGTGTCAACAGCTTTCACTGAAAATAACTCGCAAGTATATTCATCGTCAATACGACTACATCAGGAGCGTGAAGAAACGTATTAGCCAAAAAAATATATAAAAAAAAAATTGAGTGGAATAATTACGTAGAATTTAACCTTTATAAATGCAAATAAATACTTTGATTACTTTATAAAATAAATTGATAATTAAAAACTTCGATGAGTGCTTAATTGCAATAAATGATACTTACCTCAAATATACAATGAATTTTTCTCGTGGATAAGTCGCTTCACGAAATATTGTTTATTTTTTTAAAATATTTTTGGGGTGATTTTTTTTTAAATCATTTCCACTCCAATCCATGCAACAGTATTGTAAACATTTTTTTCATCAATAATTAAATAACGATAGAGAGTGTAGTATTCTCCTTCCGTTTTTCGTTGCAGTAAACCTGGAAGCGCCCACATTCTTCTCCTTGTTTTATGGTTTCTTCTTGCATTGATAATATTATCTTCTTCGTCAAGAATAAAAATATAACAGCTAATTCTTCAATCAAAAAGTTAAATGACTTTTCGGCCGCGAATATTACGAGCAATTAAATACTTTAACGTTTATTTTATTATTAAAAATACATCCCACTTCAATTATTGATGGTTCAATACTGAATCGTGAACTAAGTCAGATTGTCTAATGTGAATATGATTAGATTTTACCAGACCGAGATTGGACCAGGAACGAACCATGATCGATGTTATAGTGTGGATCCAGCCTTAGTTATATTAAATCGGTTAAGTATTTTCAGTCGAAACGATTCGATCGAATCTGCTCGGCCCCGGCGGCGCTCCGCGTACACCTCGAGGCCAAACATCCGCACACGGTACGCATTTTATCAGATAGGGCAAAGTCGGTCTCATCTCGCCTTTAGAGGCAAAATTGCTCACTGCCTCTCCGGTCGAGATTATCTCGATGGTATTAGTTATTCTGTAGCAACGTAAGGGCACCCATTCGGAAAAGAACATGCTATTTAAAATTATTTATTTAATATGTAATATTAGTAGACAATTTTCCATTTTATTACTTTTGCTTTAATTAAGTTCATTTTTAGGGTTCCGTAGTCACCAAGCAATCCTTATAGTGTCATCATGTCCCTTCGTTCATCTGCCCGTCCGTTTCTTTGTCCTCAGTTTAGCTTAAAGACTATTAGTACTAGAACGTTGTAATTAGATATAATATATATACCTAAGGGAAAAGAAATGAGATATCTTATAGAGAGGAGTAGCGAATTATAGAGGATTCAGTTACGGAACGAAAGACAATAAAGTAAGCTGCTAATTCACGTCTGTAATTTGTGAGAATGTGGTAGGTATGTTACTGGTCGAACTGAGCCATTTTTGTGTTACAACCGAATTGATCACAACATGACTAATTTCACGAATAGATTTGGTTTCTCCGTTGATACAGAACGATTTTATTTATATTGTTTGTATTCATCAAGACAGCTATTAAATCTATTTCCGATCAAGGTACTGGTTTTGATTAAAATGTCTTGATTCTGAATCCAATCACGCACGTAGGTTTTGCTGTTGCTTTTTCATCTCTATCATTGGATGACTGTATACTGCTATAGCACATTTTAACTACAAGCTCTTGATAAAAACGGTGACTGATGAATATTTACAATTTTTTCTCCCAAAACGTACATTCCTTACTCATGGTGGAACTTTTGGGACCGAGCTTAATCATTTACCATTGTGTATTGCAAATCCCTAAGAGATTATACACATTATAGCGTCAAATTAGTCGCCGGAATGTAGTTATGTTATTTTGTATGAGCTAGAATAACTGCTTGTTTGTCATGTCTTATATACATTGTTCCACTTGTGTTGCTTTAAACCAATGATTCCCAACCTTTTTATGGACTACCGACCCTTTTTTAAGAAAACAAAATTCAATCGCCCCCTTTTGATAATAGTTAATCATACCAATTTTATATGTCTGTCTATTATCTTTTAATAATCAATAATTAAAAATTGATTCTCTCTCTATCTTTCTTTCCTTCTCGCTCTCTCTCTCTCTTTGTAATCGTGCTATTCGTGGTCGTGGCCGTGAGGCATGATTGTTAATTATTTAAAAATACTAAAACATATTATAATAAAAATATTTAATTCAGACAAATACCATACTTAGTGTTTGGAACAAAATGATAACTTTACCAACAAATGTAAGACAATATATAAAGCTGGAGCACCCTGCACTGGAGCACTGCACAAAGGCAAAGAAAAACTAATCAAAATGAGTAAAAAAAATATAATGAAAAAAGCATTATCCAATAAGAAACATGAACATCAATGAGACGGTTGAATCTGGTGAAATTTAACAATTTGTTAATGTTTGGTTTCAATTTAGTTAACATCAATAGCAAATCACTACGTTTAGTGATTTGCAGTCTATTATTTTTTTATACAGTAAATTAGCTACTGCACTAAACCCACACCCAGACAAAGAAACGCAATTAAAAATTTCTGTACTTTTTCCCACAATCCAGGGTGAAGAGAAGATATTAATTTTTGGAGCCAGAACTCTTGGTATCCATGTCTATATTTTAATTTTAATTCTCCGTCAGTTGTAAGTTCTACGAGTTCTTCTTTTAAATTTAATGATTCTACTGTATCTACCTTTGCGAAAGGGCCTAAAACTCAGCTTGGTACATTCATATTTAAAATTATACTGGAATCGCTCTGTAAAACCAGAATGAAGAACATCCAAGTGTTGGCATTAAGTAAATCTTCCTGTTTTACTCATAATGTTGGAAAGTGATAGTATTCAATTCTCCTAGACTTTGTTTGAATAGATGTTTTCCCATAAAAGCAGCTATGACGTTTTTTTGTTTTTATAACATAACGAGCTCTACTTCTTAAAGGTTCTTTCCTGCAATAGTATTATGTACGATTGTATTTTTATATAATTGGTTGAAAAGAGCTATCTTCAAATTTCTTGCTAGTTATTCTTGAGGCATAACTGCCTTACGAACGTGTGGTAATTAAAAAAATGGAAATAATTAAAAAATAATGAAAAAGCTGTAAATTCTTTAAATGTTATGACGTATTTCAAATGTTATATTATAACCCATGATATAAAGATGTTTAGAATTTGAATTTTGAATTTCAACGTAATGAAGCGTCATATGTAGGTGTTAATTAAGATTTTTTTGCAACCAAGTGCTGACGATGAGTATCACAAAGTACGTTTGTGTACTCGATGGAACATTTGGCACTTCTTGTTTGCAATGCGCAATGAAACCCATACGACGCCCCGACATTACTGGAGCACCATCTGTAGCAACTGACGAAATATTTTGAATAGGAATTTCTTTCTCTTGAAAAAAAAGTGCATGATATTAAATATTGGATTTTTTCTTTGTATCAGTTTCTAAATTTTTTCCAAATAATGACTCTTGACAATTTTTTTCTCCTTTTATGAATCGGACGTAAGCCAAGAGTAGTGCTTCCTTATTTGGTTAAGTTGATTCATCAATTTAAATGGAAAATTTGGAAGTCTTTTACTAATCACGTAATGATAGTTCAACGTTTTTAGACATTTCATCGATGTTTTTTTGCATTGTATTATTATTAAATTAATTTTTTTGATTATATCTGATGGCTTCTAATGATGAATAACAGTTTTGATTATTTATTTGACTGACACACAATTCCTCACCAATTGTGTGTGGTTTTACCGCTTTTGCGATTAATAACAAAATGTTATATAAAGCTCGTAGGTCATCATTTTTTTTTTAGAACATGATGCAAAAAGATTTTAATAGTTGGCTGTTTTAAATATTTCTTTTGAAGCCCTTGAAAAATAGGATAAATATTTGTCCTTTTTATCAGCACTTATTTTATTCAAATGCTCTTAGAGCCTAGTAAGCTTCACGGCTTCATTTGAAAATACGTGTTGGCAAATTAAACACTAATGGCTATAATTACTTCTTTATTCTATCAGTCACGCATGAGTATGGGTCACTGGCAAAGGGCACAAAAACAATGAGACATTAGAAGAGCTATCCTTGCCTCTTAAAGATTTGATTTCGATCACGCAACAATTTGTATTTCTTTGTCTGTTTGCGGTGCCCCGGTACGCTTGCCCTGCAAACAGGTTGTTACAAGTTCTCGTATATTTGTCGAAAAATGCTTGATTGCCTAAATCACATCTTTGTTTACCAATTTGCATAGACTTGTTACCGAAAATCTTAAACTGTATCAATTAGTTAGTTAATTAATGCTTCTTTAAATGTTTCAATGTTTATTTACTCTATAATAATAAGATAAACATCTTAACGGCTGGACAAAATTACTTTATTATATTAAATTTCTAATTAGGTAGGTATGGCGTGACCCATCTTCGGACCCGCTACCACGAAAAGCTCCAGCGCCCACTAGGTGGCGGTACCGTCCCCGTTGGGAACCATTGTTAGACCATTTTATTACTATTTTACCTCTGTGTATTTATTTAAGTTATTATTATTACTATACGCATACAATAATAACAATAATAATATAAACTCACGTCTGTTTGCCAGAAGGGAAGGCAGATGCTATAGATTTCCACATGATACGATCTTTGCATATCCTTCTTGCTTCACTGAGATCCATCAATCCTTTCGTGCAGGCATGTCGGTTTTGGTGCTTAAAATTTGGCACTTTTTGAGGTCCCGAACCAAAGTGGTAAAAACATAACCCTTATACTTTTGTTATGACCGGGCGTCCGACCGTCCGTCAATTCGTAAGTCACAGGCATTTTATTCAAAAACTATGAAATGTATATTGAAGAAATTAAAATTTATAGTGTGTGTTAAGTGTCTTGTATAAGCTGCTACTTAGTTTAGTAATTAAATAACAAAAATATACATTTCCAGGAGGGCACTCCATACATGTAACAGAAGCTGATAAAAATTTTTTTCAGCAAACTTCAACGAGTGGTACATATTTCTACAGTTCTTTTAAAAATACATCAATCGTTACGAAAATTGCAGAAATAGTGTGTGTCACTGTATTTTCTAAACCGTATTTCCAAAGAATATGGCGTTTGACAGGCATCCATTCTTAGTCCACACTCATACTCTCTCACTCTCATACTCATACAATTGAATATTGACCTCAATGATTAAAAGCTCTCAAAAAAATTTTGTTATTATATTAAATTATTATATTAAAAAAAAATTAGCCTGCCATAAAACTAAAAACATGTACATAATCACAAATGACTTAACCTAAAACCATTGGAAACAAAACCATTGAAAAATGTGAAAACGGCTGTCGTCGTGAAATATTCAGTCCTAAGACATATTTCTATTGAAATTTCTGTGTTCACACACTGAGTGCCGCATCACGACAGTCGGACACCGCACTGTGTAAGCCTCGTTACGAGTATGCTTTTCGCGATAAAATATTAAAAAAATAATACCTTCTGCCGCCCTAAAACTTCGACGCGGCCCCGGAGCGCGCCGCCTCCGGTCTCCTGCCCGTGCGCTAGACAAATGGATTTATCGCTAGAAGTTCAAGAAAAGTTTTTTTGTCTGTCATCCGAAAGATTTAATTCGTCAGCGGCGCGGGCGGACGCGGTAAAAGTTCTCGGACGCGCTTCAGATAAAATATATCTAAATGGAATTCTTCAGTTACTCAACTTTTCACTCGAGATAGAAACTTAGAGTGCAGTTAAGCATTTCTCGGACCAAATGTAGCCTGTCGGCGCGCGGCTACCGCCAAGGGCAGTGGAAGACCTCGAAGATTGGTCCGGTCGATGTCTGTATTTGTGAAATGTTTCAAAACACCTATATATGTGTCCATGATGTCATGATTCGATCTACAGTTTGAACTTTTGATGCATTCGAATATTTGGGATATTGTTAGAATATCTCACCGTTAGTTGTTAGAATAAACACCGTGACATAATACAATTATTCGATATGCATATATTATAATTTTTGTTTATTATGCACATTTAATATGAACAATATCGTATGACTATAAAATATTTGAATAAATAAAAAAACGAGTGATTAGAATGATGGTCAGTTTCGTTATAATAAAGATATCAATGTCAAGGTTTAATTTTTTTAACCAACAAATAAACATCAATAAGTCACTGTCTGGATTATTTCATGAAACGGGTTTGGGAATTTTCCTTTTTGGTCATTGTTTTATTCACATTTTTTGATTAGCACCTGAGCAATCAAGCTTCGCTATGTGTCTTTCGAATTTGCTTTGGGAATATGATAATTTTTCATCAGGGGAACAATTATTTATCTCCAACAACAAATATATGAATGCAAAAAACGTATCTATTCTATTATGTACATAAAAATAGACTAGTATATGTTTATATTTCACTCTGCAGCCAAAACTGTAAATCACAAGCGAACGGTATTTATGTGCGATAATAACCCTCAGCGTCCAGCGTGCACTGTGATGGTGGCGTGTGGATGGCTGTAAGGGTATGGACGATAGAGCGGTCGAAAGTAATGGGAGTATGTGCCTTAATTGCATTATAATTTTTGAAAATTTTTTGAAAGTTTCATAATTTTTGGAATGTTTTTCTTCTTCAAAATTCGGGTAATTTTGAAGAAGTTCAATAACTATGTTAAACTGCTTAGATAATTCGAGAAATTACTTAAAGGGTCGATAATTTTCTGGAAAATTCAAGTATATTTTTTTAACTTTCATTGGTATTTTAATTATTTCAAATATTTCAAGTACTATTTGCACAAAATCGTTAAATTTCTTGAAATTTCTGAATAAGTTGAGAAATTTCTGTAATTTTTTGTAATAATGCAATTGAATATTAACATTATAGGAGTCTTAATAATTAAATGTAATATAAGTTTTAAACTTGGGACCAATATTACAATAATTGACCTTTTCATTATCCCAGAATGAATACTGTATTCGTTGCATTTTCTCGTAGTTTATTTTATTAGAGGTTTCACTCCTATTGCGTGTGAACGACACATTTTTTTCAATTTAAAATAGGACGCAACTGTCTCTTTTTTAACAAAATTCAAAAAAGTAGTAGGTGTTATGTTCATCTGTTTGCATTTTTAACTTCTCGGTATGAAAATGGAAAAATTTTCATAAAATCGCAAAGATAATATATTCATCCCGATTTCACCAGACGTTGACGTTTTAGGGTTTTAAAAATCTATTTCAACCATTTTACGAATGATGTCGGAATGTATTTACTTGCATGTATATATATGCAAAAAACTTTATATATATATATATATTTTTAAAACCCTAAAACGTCATAAAGTTTTTTAGGCATAATTTTTAGACTACTCTACCGATAGTTACTAAAATGTAATCAGTTGTTTTTCCCAAATAGTTGCATGAACTGCCGCAAATTGCATAAAAATCCATTTACTTGTTCAAGATTTATTGTTGGAGAAAAATTTTCTAAAAGGTATTTTCTAGTGTATTTATAAAACTACTCCACCGATAAATTATAAAATTTAAGCAGTTGTACTTTACAAAAAACAGCATCGGTTAGTTCATTCGAGAGATATGGTTAACGAAAAATTCTAGAAAAAGGAAATAATATATTAAATTTTTGGTGGATCGATGTATGATAGTCGATCATTTTTTCGTCTTACAAAACTACATCGAATGTTAGGAACTGATTTTAATAAAATAATTAATGTCAATTCATTTTTTTTGAGAAATTTCTCGAAAGCGTCATTACTTTCTGCATATTTCTGGAAAACTTCACTCAATATCAATAACTTTCTTTATCTTTTTAGATAATAAAATTTCAATCAATATCTTAAGCTTTCCGAATTATTTAAAAAAATTCATACGTGCTTGGATCTAATTAATACTTTATAATAATTTTAACAAATTTATTTAATTAACAATAAAAATAAGTGTAATTATTTATTTATTACACTTATTTTTTTTAAAGAATTCGAGTGAAATTTTAATACATTTTTAAATGTCTTGAGTAATTTGTCGAATTTTTTGCAATTATTTGCGCTTTTGGAAATATTCGAGATTTTTTTTTTAAAGTCCAATAAATTTATTGAGCGTCATGGAAAATTCAAAATTCCTTGGCTATTATCGGTTAATAAATCGGTTTTTGATTATTTTTCTACTTTTTAAATTGCGATTTTTTCCGATCGTTATTTAAACAAATACTTCAGTTGAGATGTTCTAAGGCGGTTTAGAATACATTGTTTCAAAGAGTTTGTGAATATTTTCGGAATAATCGTCTTTTCGCAAGGCCAAAAAATGGCGCGAAAAAATGAAACCATGGAAGGAGAAGCCTGCCTCGTATTTTTAATAGAAGATTATCAACTAAATAGAAATATTCAGACAAAAAAGTAACTTTATGTCTGAAGCGAATTTAGGAGTGTGTTTCGGAATGCTATTCATAAGTTTTCATTAATAGAAAACATTTCATTAGCGCAAAGCGGAGGTCCGAGAGCGCGAGGGTGTGCCGAAAATCTTTCGGAAATTGAAAATGTAACTAACACCTTGATTCACTTTTAACAAGCTAGGCGACAGAAGAACATTGCAAAGTGATAAATACAGTAGGACAATTTATCCAAAAAGGGTATCTGTATATAAAAAAAACTGTCAGGACAAAACATGATTCAACTAGAGAACAACTTTATATTTTCATTAGAAATTTAGCTTAAAATCAATTTTATAACGGGTTAGATAATTGGTAATTAACAAAATACCTTAAAAAAATTATTTAATGTGACTTACTCGAATATAACGTCGCCCGTGCTATCTTTAAATACCGCGCGGGGATCAATTTTTAGCGTTAATTTAAAATTATAAATAAGGGAGGTATGGTGTCGGGAGTTAAAGGTTTTTACAGAAAATTTCCTTCTCTTTAAAGGATCTATTTTGAAAATTTGTTAAATATTAATAGTTTACGAGATGTTGGAGAAAAACGATATGCCTTTTTATCTTTAATTGTTTATTAATTTTTAAATTTTTTAAATGATTTAATAAACGCTTTCGATACATTTTCTAGACGTTATTCCGGATCGAATATGACACGTATTTTTAGAACCAGTATCTCTATTTTTCACCATTTTGACTTGTTACCGACACTGAAATGATTTTACTATTTTATTACAAACGATTACAATTTGCACTCAAAGTGCAGTTTATATTATAACCATTACATGTTATATCACAAAGTCATAATGCTGTTGAAATAATCTTAAAGAATGTTCGCGTCCGGTCAACTTTATGTTGCTTTATCAGGTATATCAGACAAATGGAAAATTTATACGTGCCAGAAAAACACATAGTTTATAAGAATGTGATGTATAAAAATGAATGTATATTGCAATAAAATTAATTAGAATATGTAAAATACATATGTCTAAAAAAGGAAAAAAAAGTCATAAAAACACAAAATTAGAGAGTGTAGTGGACATGTGATCTGAGCATAATCTGTGTTATATGTGAGGGAGTGGTGTGGTTTGAAGGAGTACGTAGTGGCTAGAGTGGAAAGGGGATGTTGCGGTGGTTTGGCCATCTGGAAAGGACGCATGAAAGTGAACCGATAAAACAAATCTACAGACCGAATATATGTATTAGAGAGGTCAACAAGGGTTGTCGTAGAAAATTTTATACAAACCAGATTGGTGTTGTGTTAAAAAAGAGCCAACTTTTAAATACCTGAAACGGACAAGCTAGCTTGAAAAGAGCAAGAGAGCGGAGGCAAGAGACATATACGAATGTCGTACCGCGTGGAGTTCTGTAGTCTCTGCCTACCCTCTGGCTAATCTTTATAAGATTAGGCTCTTATAAAAAACATGAAATTTATCTTGCGTAGTACTATATATATTATGTAGTACTATTTATTGTCGAAAAATGATTATATAAAATTATTTACTTACTTTAAAAATCCAGAAATGCCGCAAAATAAAGCAACGTTCAGCTTTCCTTTCATCTCTTTTTTCCAGGCAAGACATCTATATAGAATATATTAACTTGCAAAGTAAATCAAAAATTTTCATCGAATTGATTAGGGTCGTTTCGGAGAGAGCTAAATATAAAAATATAAATTTGCTCTCTTAAAGTAATAAGATTAAGTCAAGAGGTGGGAGGAGCTGCCCCGACGACGACAGACGGATACAAGATAAAACACTTTTTGTAATCAAACATTTGGAAAGGTTGTAAATTTTATTTACGTATTTCCTCGAGCAAAATTTCAATATTTTGTTTTAGTGAAATATGAGCTAGTGTTTACTGCTCTTCCAACGAGTTTAAGTTTGATCGAGTGTCTTGGACGGAGGAAGAAAGTAGTGGTCGTCTTTTGATGGTTGTTACAGAAAAAATGTACAGTAACAAAATTGATGCAAGAGAATAGACGAATTATATACTAAGAGATTTAGCGTACAATGTAGATTGGCTCGATCAGTGTGCGTGAAATTGTACCAGGGCATCTTAACATAAGGAGAATAGCTTGAAGGTTCTGTACCGCACAATCTACCGCAAGTTCGGTAGCAGGTCCGGGTAGACTGGTACTGCGGCATATAGCAAAATTTAAACCAGGCTCTCTCGGCGCGTTCACAATAACAGTTGTTGTTGTTAGAACTAATATGTCAATCTTGCGCTATTTTTTTTCAAAATGGCATCGATTTTACCCGTATCAGGTCGATCAGAGGGAGATTAATTTTGACATCATAATTACTGGATTGAAAACTTTTGAACCAGTTCTGTGCTACTTTCTTTTTGTTGCTACAAATCCGTATAGTTGAATTGATTGCGCTGAAATTTACACTAATTATTTCCATTAGTACAAAGAGCTCACGTTAGAGTGGCTCATGGTTCTGTGATTATGTTTTGCGAGATTAATAAGCACTTTTATAATACAATTTGAGTGATTTCAATAAAATTGCAGTAGAGATAGCTTAAAGCAAGCAAAAGAACTACATTATTTTTACTGTTTTCTGGTTAAATTTCAGTAAGAAGTATTAAAAATTGATATGATGTAATCAGTTTCGCTAAAATTTTCAGTATTTATTTTGTTATGTGGTAAATATGGCTCAGAATATGGAATTTCAACCCATGACTCGAAAGAAACAATGATCGAAAAATATATCCCAAATTTAAAAACAATATTCATTCATAAATTCTGTCGAAGAATATAAGGGAATGTGTCATAAATGCAGCAGGATGAGAACAGAATTTTCCATTTACAAGAAAAAGCCATGTCTTGCCCAAGGCCTGTTAATTGTTATTGAAAATAATTTAAAGAAAACAATGCAACGAAACTCATGCAGAACAATTTTTAACAAGTGCCGCCGAAACCAACAAAGAAATGAGGCACAGCCTAACGTGCGTATGTTAAAATGAATTTAGTTTAGAAAATGATGACAATGATTGTCATACTAAAAATAAATAAAAATAGTTTATTTTTAGGTGAATTACATTTTATTATTTAAGTATCTGGATTATCGAACATTGCTCTGGATTTTTTTTTGGTAAATCTTGTATTTTTAGAAAATATATGTAGATACAAATTACATTCTGATGAAATATGAATATTTTTCGATCTTGACTGGGATTGCGATCGAGATCATGGTTGATGGTCATGGATCAATATAAAAGATAAAAAAAATTATTCGATGTTTACATGGGCGGAGCCACTGGCAAAAGTAAGTCTTAACTGTATTATTAAGAAGGAAAAGTTAATAAAAGTAAACATCCAAGTATTGAAAGTGTACCAATCAAAAGCAAGGTATAAAATTTCACTGCATTTAAAAATAGGATATGGAATTATTAGAGTCATGTTTTGAAAAACCGTAATGCTTACATTCACAGTAATTTAGCTTTGATCATTAAATCGTGCAAATCATAAGCACTTACGGTGTTTATGATTTGCACGGCCCTAGATTACTGATGCAATACTTACACTTTCTAATCAAAAAATAGGTTATAAATTGTTTAAAATTTTTTTTCCATGTTTATCGTAATGTAATTAACTTATTTTGGCCTACATTTTTAGTTGTGATACTTTTCACTAGAACGGCAGTATACTAAAATTATTATTGTATGTACGAGGTAACAACGTTTATGTCTTTGAAATCATGTTGTATTTGTAGAGAGTTCTTTCAATTTTAAAGTATTTTCTGTAAAAGCCTTTATTACTGCTATCGCATATAAAGTTTTTTTTATAATAATTTTTATTGCCTTCCTTGTACTTCTTTAACAAGTAAACGTTTCTCATCGAAACATTCTTGCAGGCTCAATGTTTTCATAATTTTGAATGAATATTTAATATAAAACGAAAGCTAGTTTATAATCTTATCTTATTCATAAATTCGTAATATTTTTCGGTGACAGTCTGTATTTAATTATGACAAAAGTATAGGATACAAAACTATACAATTAAAGTAAAATTAAGAACAAGTAAAGATTTATTTGCTTACACTAAAAAATTGAATATACATTCACATAACGAAATTTAACTGGGAAATCTACTGATTAGTTGTAAGCGCTAGTTTACAGTTGGTTCTTTGTTTGATAATGCATTCTGAATTGTAGATAGGAAATAGTTTTTGCTAGATTTTCAATTTTCTAACAGCACATAGTATATGGCGTGCCCAAATTAGAAATAAATTAAATAATATATATACACACGCACATTTTCAAAACGGCCTAAAAGTTAGTAAAAAATAATTTCGCTACGCCTCATGAAGAATAAAATCACATAAATATTTTTAACCTCTTACCATCGTTTCAAAAATACATCATTGTGAATTTTCGGTGGATAGATCTGATATCTCTGTTAATCAAAGGTGAGCAAATAAATAAAGATTGTTTTCAGTCTATGTCGCCGCTTTTGCGTACGCACTAAGAGACATAAGATCTGCTATCTTACCTGCAATCGGGCTATCTTCGTTAAGCTTGTACGATTGGTAAAGAACAAAGCGACAACGCTAGGCGAAATAATGCGGTAGCCGGTGCACTGGCGACCGTCGCTTTTTCACCCGTATAATCATTACGCTATCACATCAGTCATTTCTGTCACTTTTTTTTATGTACACATATTGAAGAAATATATATTCTATGTTGTTGTGCCAGCTTTTAATATTGATAATTAAATAATAATATACAGTTGCAAATATGTGTTTATAAATGCAATAAGTTCATTTCTGTTTTTTTCAATATCGTTGCTTACTATTACAAAAACGTTGTACGATAATCAATAGATAATTTTTCAAATATTTATTTATTATTATTAAGAATATTTTGTGGTAAACAGATTGTATATTGCTAAAAATACATTTTTCTATATAATTTTCCCATAGGAAATTAATGATAAAACCTCTAATTTTTAGCCGACTGAACGCTTACCGGCACCCGCCGACTCGCGCGTTCGCGCTGGAGTCACGTTTATTTAAAATAGCACACACGCAGGAGGTATGGTCGTGCTCGCCAGAAGTGAAAGTTGTTAAGTATTCAAAGAATAGTATTATTTCCTCTCGTAGGTATCTCCTTCTCTCGTAGGTTTAATACCAGATATAGGACCTCGCATAAAGGAAATTCCGCAAGTTTAAGCAAACGCAAAATAGTAGTATAGAAACTATGTGTCTCACTGCTGGGTAGTTTTGGCTTGTGATGTGGGAATCTAGATAGGTCTCCATATTATAAATCATGATCAGTCTTCCCAGTTCAACTCTCACTGTGCCGATTTCCTATGTACGATATAATATCGATTGCGAATCAAATTCATCATTCGCGAGGAGCGCGTCTTACAAGCTCTAGGCCGCAAACGTTACATTGTACTAATTGGTCACGGTATGACGCTCTCCCGCTTGCAACCGCTGGATCCATAGCGGCTAAGGAAATGTTTTCAATATAAACTAAAATGTGCGAAAATGTCACCCACAAAGAGGGCGAGACGGCGCTGCGGGCGCAAACTTGTTACACCGTCATTCCACGCGAAGGGTGCTTCGTAAGGCGCCACAGGAAATTGCTTAACCGCACTCATTTTGTTGCATAATAGTCACTCTCATCTGTGAAAACATCGGTGTTAATGACATTACATCATACGAAATGTTATGATATTCAACGGTTTAATATTTTTTGTCCAAATTTCCCGCGTTTCGTGTTTATAGCCTCCGCTTGAGCTATATAGCTAAATTTTTACAGCAGTTTGATATGAGTAAGTACTTGATTTCATTATTTTTTGAACTATTATCCCTTTTTTTAAGTTTTTCAAGAATAAGAGTCGTGCCGTTCATGGTAAAACGGCGAGACGAGATCAGTAGCGACGCCGAAATTAACCTACGCATGTTGAGGTCGAGAATGGGACGAGTGACCGCCTTGACCTAGTACGGTGACATAGATCTCGCAATCCTCTGAATTTTCAAAGGTACGATGAGCAAAGTTTGTCCTAGCAGGGTTCGTGCCAATCCGCAATCCTGAAGTATTAGGTATTAGGCTCGTCTGGGAACATTTACTTCTAACGATAATACTATCTATACATATATCCTTCCATATATCCGCGCTCAGGCTGCGTGATGGACTGTGGCATCACAACACCTCATTTTGGTACTTATAATTATGCCTGATGATGTGTATAGGTTGGTGAATTGCATCGAAAAGTAGTTTCAAGTATGTTTTGAGGACAAAAATTAGTTGATGATAACATTGGTTGTCGAGGTTTAGCATTAAACTAGCAACCGTTAGCGACCATTCGACAAGTTTTCAAACAAACGCGTGTTACATTTGACGACAGAAAAGAAAAAAAGCATGTAATAAGCTTTTATTTAAAAACTTGTCACTGTAGTAAATGCAAATGCTTTTCAGCAACTTTTATACAATGTATTTATCGCCTGGCGCTTTATGATTATCAACAAATGCTCTTTCACTATGCAAATCCACTCGACGCTTCAGCTTGTACAGTAGTTATAGCTTTTAAAAATGTTCATGCTTCATTAACTGTCACATATACGGACCGTGAAAAATTACACTTATTAACATTTACATAATAAGTTTTGAAAATGTTCTGAAAATATAGATTCTCAATCTCCGTTTAATGCCTTGTCGTCCGTCTCTGTTTAAGCTTTAACACATCATTTCATCCTGCCTAATTCGATTGGAAAGGTAGAAATAAGATTTCATTTCTTTATGTTACTGGTTCATCTACAACGTTAGCTTTACCGACGGTTAATGATTTCAGTCATTTTTTTTGAGTTCAACGTTTTCTCTTTGCTTGACTACCCCAAAAGCAAACAAAGCAACGGGTATTTTATATTTATGAAGTGAATGCGCATTAAACGCGCTTAACCTCCTAATATGAATTGGAGCCATGACTACGATGACAGAAAAACTAGAGCCAGTCTAATATGATTAAGGTTTTATTCGCAAATTTTACATTTTCAAACACTAAAATTCAGAGAAAAAGTCGGAGAAGCACAGAAAGCAAATTGTTGAGATGAGTTATTGTCAAAGTTATATTTTGTTAATAAGAATCCTTAAAATTATTCATAAATTGAAAAACCTGTAAATTTATGTGTGATTTTCCGATGTTTAATTAATTAATTACAATGCTATATTATGAAGATATGGTAATATAATATTGCAAGTAGTTATTTATTAGTAACTATACTCATTGAAACCATTTTGCTTAAAACATTATCATTGCAAGTTTTCTTCAAAATCATCTTGGAGAAGATGGTTGTCGAAAATGGGTCCTGTTTAATGCACGCTTGTTTTTGATTGGGTAAGATTTTTTTCCTAAAAGCTCCTGTGATCACCTTTCTGGCTCGTCGACGGAAACCTAGAAATCATCTAGGACCAGATTACTTTTAAAAATAAATTAAACAAGGACCAACTCGATGAGGATACGTTGTTTCGAAAGTTTGTGTAGCCACCTTCTGGCTCCATCATAATGATTATGGACATTAACTAAGATCACAATACAAGTAAAAAAAAAACAAACAAGCTTGAACTCGACAGTGGTGCGTTATTTTGATACAAACTTCCTATTGCGATTTAAAAGCTGATACCTCGTGTTTCTCTTAGAAGTAAGTTTAAAAATAATGGAATTTTATCTAAAAATTTAGAATCTTTAATGAAAATAGTGAATGACATAATTTAAATACTAAAAATAAAAATAAAATAATTCCATGGTACAAGGTCGCGAATTCATTTAGGGGGTTCTGTGTGTGCATATCCAATGAGATTCCTGTGGTTATACAAAATTCACCCGTCTAAAAATTTAAAATTTTTATTAAGCAAGTACTGCCAAAAAAATTGAATTATGGAAAGTGTTATAGAATCTCCGAATGTATAGAAGGTAAATGGACATAACCAGCTCGATTACCTACAAGTTTTTTTTAATTGAAATAGTTTTGTATATAATTTTGGTTTGAAAAGAGCTACCCTCAAGTTTTTTGCTCTTTCTTCTTGAGGGATCATTCAAGGAACACTGGATCACCCGCTTGTAATCAGTTACTTACAAACGACCAGTTTCTAACAACTCTTTCGTCCGACCAATTTTATGACAGCATTGCATCGCATCGTCATCCTATTTACATACGCATGCTACATATTAGCTTAATCGAACACGGGAAAGTGGGTCAAATTTGATTTGCAAGATTTTATTACCCGCAAATAGACGGGACAAGGAAAACTAAATAAAACTTGGAAAACAGAACTGAAAGTGAATTTCGGGGCGACTTAGAGGGTGGGATCGAAATAGTTACATTATAAAATGATTATATAGATAATGTGACGTCGTTTAGCGAAAATAAAAAGAGTTATCAAGTTTTCAAGCGAGTATGTTAGATCATCTACAGAAGTAGGTCCCATAATATCTTGAACTGATGCTTAAAGGCTGTCAAATATATTTTAAATGAATACGAAAATCCATAGTGATTTGAAACGTCTTTGGAAATTAAATTGGGATATGTTTATTTATTGTCTTGTTTCTGATTTTGTTTTAAATAGTATACGTATTAATATTAGAGGGAGGGGCGGCGGAGGAACTAAATTTCTGAATGGAATTGCTTGCTTGAGTTATTTAATGTCTTTTATAAGCTAATCCAATAAGTTAAGGCTCTCAGAACACTCTCGGAATCATAACAAGAATATTTAGCTGATGCTATAATTGTTTTTGAGATTTTCCTCGAGCCAAGTTAATGTTTTCATGACTACTTTCAAACCATTGTTTCGACTTCAGCCTATTAAAGTCAAATTTTATACTTCTCGGACGACTTGACACAAGCACTGGAGTCTTTGATATCGCTCCAGTGCTTAGCGATATCAACTTAGGAGATGTACAGAATGCTTTCGAGACTCTTAAAAATGAAGTTGCCCACTGCGATGTTACTTTTCCAACTGGGTACCGTTTTCCAATGTTTTAAATTGTTTAACAAAAAACACACAGATATTTCAAACGATCAAAGTATAACCAACTTACTAATTTTCCTGACACGGGTGGCCAAGCAGATAAATTAGCGTTTGGAGATTACAATAATTATGGAATCATTTGCGATTTGCTGAAACAAATGGCATTAGAAACAGCTTTTAGCTGACGTAGATGCTACGCTCGTATTCGCGTTTTCAATGCTAAGTCGCGTAAATACGCTACACATGGAATTCGTTATTTCGATATTAACCAACGTCTAAAGATTTATTTCAAACATCAAGATTTTGTCAAGTCGTTGTACAACTTTCTGGACGCTCATGAGCTACCTAGAGAAGAATTCAATTTTCCCGGTGTCATAAGCATGGCGAGACCATCTTGTTCGCTCCGATAGTCATTAGCGGTCTTATGGACGGGATGTTATAATTACAATATGGTACTTTGCCTCGGCTTCCATGTACTTGACCACGGCAGTATAATGAACTAATAGTCGGGTCTGCCGTGAACCCAGTTGATGTACCTGTTAAATGCATGGTATACCGACCTTTACCATTTTGATATCATCCGCGCTCCGCTGTGACGTGGAAGAACTTATCATTGCAGATATATTGATCCTTGGGAGAAATTTCACTTTTCTCATTACTTAATGGTGTAGCTTTCGAGTATTCTTTCAAAACTCACGAGTTTTGGCTCTTTTTAGCGTAGTATACGCAGTTCCATATTTATCGATAAGATCAACCATGTTTTCCGACCGCGTTACATTTTGACTAATGCTCGAGCGAAGAATATTTAAAAGAGCTGTAAACAAGAATAGGACCCTCTTTGCACGCGATCGCATAAGACTTAAATTTAAATGATGTGTAGGTTTTAGACCTTTGTTATAAATCTACAAGACACTTCAGATTCTAAAATTATTTGATAATTTATTTTTGTATATTTCTATCTATAAGGAAACCAACAATTTGGAATTTGGTTTTATGCTATTTACGAAACTTATCCTTGCAGTTATTTATCACTTACTGCAATATATTTATTTGCTTTTCATTCATAGTCAGTTAAAAGTATTTTGTAAATTTTAACTATATAATTTTATTCTTTTTTCAACCGAATGCATTACTTTTTTTTCTTGGTTACGAAAATATCAACATTCTTTAGATGCTATGCTTTATTCTATTTCAGATTTTATTGGCTGATTTGATACGGAACAAGGTGGCAATTTTGCGAAAGGAAAACTGCCAGATGTACTGCTATTAGTTTAGGTAGTAAATCTAAATAATATATTAACTTGGCAGTTCACGCATACGACATTAGAATTTGGGATTGGTGGGTGTATTTTTTGTACTAACATTCTTCACTGGTTAATATTTTTTTAAGAAAGTCCACATCTTCAAGTTTTTACTCGAATGGCAAATATTTTTTATAATGATAAATATTCTTTTTCAGATTCTTGTGGAGATTAGCCGATTCGGAGAGACTTCACTGCATGAGAAATTCAGTAATCGGTCTGATGAACCAAAGAGTCATAAGATTTGCAGCTGTCGTTATGCGGCAGTCAATGTTACTCAGGTTACAGACGCCTATTGCGTCAGCTTAGCGCCAGAGGCCGGGCGCGGGCGGAGCGGTGAGCCTTCAAATGGACTGCAGGAAACGTGCTGGGCGTGTGATTAATGTGTGTCGCGGGAGGCCTCGGGCCTGCCACGTCGCGTATTTCTGAGAAAAAAATAAACATTTGGCCATTTATCAATTTCTCTTTTATACAGAGTGGACATAACGTGAACTTTTCTTATAAATATCGGCAAGGTGTTTCAACGAGGGGTGCGGCGCGCCGCGCCTAAGAACGTATAGCCGGTGGCAGGTGGCGCTTGGAGTCGCACGCACTTGTAGTGCTTCACCCGCAGCTGTAAGTTATCCATTCAGTACCGACGACGAGACATGACCTATGATATTCAAAACACTAATGTTACATGAAGCACCTGGTTCAACGAAGAAATGTTAGAGTTACAAGACCGTGACGTACGTAAGAACAAACGGACTGGACAAACTTATAAGGGTTTCTCTTTTGTATTTGACAACAGAATTACAAAAACTGACAATGTCCATTATAATCGGCTAATGAATAACTCATGTATATCGATTTTTCGTTAATAATAATGTTGAGTACGATTTGACAACACATCTGTCGATTCGCATGCAGACAGGACGATCATGTGTACATTGATAATAAATAAATAAATATGAAATAAAACGTATTAAAAAAGAGCAACGGCGGCTTAGTAGTTAAAGAGGTCGTCTCGGAACCCAAGGCTGTTGTATTTGAGACTGATTACAGGGAATTGACTAGTAACTTTTTATTTTAAGTCAAATTATTATCTTATTTCAAAATACAAAGAAAATATTACAACCGTTATAAGATAGTGTAAAAAATACGATATGTATACAAAATGTATACAGACCGTAATTTATAAATTATATACGCCTATGTACGCATTATTAAACTATAGGTAAGTATACATAATAAAGCAAACTAAACAAAAGAAGGGAGAACAAAAATTTACAAAAAATGTAAAGTAAAACAAATATTGTAATTTACATTAACGAAATAAAATATTGTGGTCTCTGTGGACTCTGCTCTGCTGCTGAAGTAGCTACTCGTAGTTTCAAACAGTGTGTTTGAACCTAGCTAGTCTGCAATCAAACACATCGATATCATCACTTCCGTTAGCATCGATGGTTAGGTCATTATAGAGACGGGTCATTCTGGTTGTGGGATTGTAAAAGGACTTATTATTTTTGTAGGTCTACAATAAAAAAAATCTGTATATTTGGAGTTCATTAAGTGTATTGAAATTCAACAATGAAAGTAGCGCAGACGAGTATATGGAAAAATGTAAAATTTTGTAGAGACTGTAGAGTTTGTTAACTTCGTTACTCGGCTGATGGACGACGCGGCAGACAGTTGGCTCTAGGAGGCGGAGCGGCGCGCGAAGGATGCTGTGGCGAGGCGATGAGGTGTGCTGTGCAACGTTCTATTATGTAGCTCATAGTTTCTACCAAAGTACGATAGTTCTTTTCTAAAGTGTTTTTATTGCTTTGCAGGTACTTTGTAGTTCTCCACATTTGGGAATAGTCAGTTAAAGAGCGGCCAAGATTTTGACGACAAGATTGGGTAGAAAACACTTTCTTTGTAAATATTCAATGCGTTTTATAGAAATTTTGATGTGAGAAAATCATGTACAGCTACCATATTCCAAGATCCTTATGATAAAACTTTAATATATACTTAAAAATGGCAATATTTAATAAATTATTATTTTCATCTGGCGATAATCCAAGCAGCCTGTTAGCCTTTTTAAAAATGGGATCATAATGCGGCTGCAAGGTGAGTTTACCATCAAAAAGAGAACTAAGATCTTTAACTACAAATTCACGTTCTAATACATAACCTGGAAGTATTGTAAATTACTTTGTTGATTCCCTGAGTAAAAGAAATAATAAAGCATTTTCTGATATTATTAATCCGTGTATAGCAAATTAAAGCAATCGCTGCTTGCCTTGATGAGCACAAGCCGGCCACCGGTACGGGAAGTTGTTATCAAAATAGTCCTTAGCAGTTCCCAACTTGCTCTGTACCAGCATAAAGAACTTAAGTAGATTGTTAATTGTAGAAGAATAGAAAAGATTGTGGGACAGTGTTCCCCGGCAATAAAGTGAATTTGGATTTAAAGCAAAGTTATGGATACAGAATCGGTGTCAATGTTGACACAGACCACTTCTTAGTGGCATAATTCAAAATCAAATGTAAAAGATGAGCATGTATACATACTAAGCAAAAAACATATGTGGATAGAATAAAAGAATAAATGTTCAAAACCAAGCAAAGAGTGCATATAAGGCTGCAAAAATGAGAGTTAAAGAATGTGTGAAAAGAAAAAAGTATTAATTCAAAGAATGCTATGAAGGTAATGTGGAAGATCGTTGGAAGATTCATTTTGAAAAGTTTTTGCATGAGAAAATAAAGTTGCAGGTGATAATGTTACTGCAATATATATCAGAATGATATTGAAAACTAGATAAACGTTGAAGAAATTACGAAAGAAATAAAACGTATGAATGTTAGATGTTGAAAGCAATGGAATGTGACAGAGTTTCGTCAGAGTCGGCGGAGGAAATAGCAGGAGGAATTCTACTGATTAGCTATAAACATATACCAAACTAGTGAAAAACCATAATTTCCTAATAACTGGTGCAATATTGTACTCATTCATAAATAGAAATGCCTAAGCGGTTTGCGGAAATTATCATGTCATAAGTTTTCGCAGTGTCGTTGGTAAATTGCACGCAGAAATCATTACGGAAATCGTTATTAAAAATATAGTAAATGACAGTGAAAGTAAGATCTAGGACGCAAAAGCGGAATTAAGAAAGGAGATAGGGTGTACGGATCAAGGTTTACCCCTGCAAAATATCACAGAAAAGCTTTTTGCTAAAGGGAAAGAAGTTTTTTGTATTTCTGTATGTTAGCTTAGAGAAAGCTTATGATAAAATCAAAAGGAATTATCTGCGGAAAATCCTACCCTTGGACGGTGCGAGTAGTGGATTGATATGGGCATTGCAATCTATACAGAAACTCAGTGCTTAGTTTAGAATAGGCAAAAACTGTTTGGGTTAACATTCATAGAGGTGTCAGACAAAGATGTGTAGCATCAGCGATGAATATGCTACTCAACCTTTACATCTATAGCTCTACGATTTGAAAAAGTATGGGTGTCAATAAAATGGGTCAGCTATCTGACAAATATGTGTTTTATAATTTTGAATAAATAGCCAATTTAAAAATGTAATACCACTACCACCACTCGATACCACTCGACAGCAAGTGTCAAAAAAAGATATAAAAAATATAAAAGCAAAATTTTACAATAATCGGTAGGTTTGGTTGAAATTGCCAACTCTCAATATTAGAACTTATAAATATTCACAATTGAATATCTTATCACTCCGATCAATGAGACCCAGATTCATTACATAGAAAGTTGACAAATAAAATAACTCAAAATAACAAATATAATAATTCAGTACAAAAACTCAAGTACTTGTATTAGTTATTGGTCGGGTTATACTTCTCCCATGCATTTTTGTTAGGACTCTTATGTGATGTGATGGAAGCTCAGCAGCAAAAAAAAGCAGGCAGATACATTTTACCAAAATTTTATGAGCAAAAGTTGGCATAGGATTAGGATATTGTAAACTCGCTGCATTTGCATCTTACTTGTTCCTTAGCAACATCCTACAATTGAAATTAATATTAAACAGGAGTCGGTTCACTAGTTATCGCTTCTCCTGAAAATACAATCGTATATAAAAATGGTTGTCCGTACGCCTTTTTCAATACAAAAATAATTGTATTGAATTGTTAATTTAAAACATGATTTCCTCCGTGCCGTAATTGACAGATGTTGACGTAGGATTTAAAGACATTGAAAATTCTCAAAATAAACCATTTTAAATTTCATTCTTTTTAAGATCTATGTATCTAATTGAGTTATAAATTAAAAAAGGTATCTGTTAATTTAAATTAAAATGAATTATGGGACCATTAAAATGATATTACGACATTTCGTTCGGAAATTGTCATTAAATTTCCAATTTACTAGAGGATTTTACATTATTTACATTACTTACCATATTCATTACGAGCCGTTTAGAACACACTCTCTACGCCCGTGTGCGGTGACGAAATCAAGAGATGTGGGCAAGGATCAGACCGTGTGGAGATTTATGCTCTTTGTCTATCTTTCTAGAAATTGGGCGTGACTATGTATTATTATCTGTACTCACATTTTTTTGTAACTGTCTTTTTTTATTTCATTGCTCTTGACAAAATTTAGTGTTATCAATAAAAAATACGTACGCGTGTGAGAAGTTAAACTTCTTTCGCGTAATTAAAACATTGTTTTTAACTCCATGCAAATAATTAACTGATATAAAATAATAAAAGGACTGGACCTACTCCAGTCCTTTTATTATTTTATATCAATATGGTCGATAAAGCTTAAGTCAAATTTGAATAAATAAAAAAGGCCATTCGCCCACCGAAATGAAAGTAGATTTCATTTTATTTTCATATGTAATTCGTATGAAATATGTAATTTTCAGAATATGAAAATTTTAAAATGGTGTAATTTCTAAACTAGTTGACCGATTTAGCTCAAATATGAACTCAACTTTTGTAATCTTCTACAGAACATGTATATTGAATTTCATTATGATCTCTAAAGAATTGTAGACGCTAATGTGATAATAAGCCCCGCGTTATATCGTATATATGTTTAAATACATCCATATATAAACTTTTGAACTATATGTATTTTCTGACTCAGCTCGTCGAGTTAAGTCGGAAAACAGCAAAATGTTTCAAAACTTGCGTCACGAGGACAAATACAATAGTTAGGTTGTATGAAATCTACTAATAATCTAATATTTATTTTTTAATACAAAGTATAACATCAGTTTCATCTTGTTATTCAAAATTCTAATAACTAGTAAGTCAAAATTTGGAATATATTTACTTTATTTCTGAATTATATCCACTGCATTGCATCTTCCCGTGGTAACTGTATTAGCACATCATTATTAGTGGTCTAAAGTTACTCGCTAAGTCGCTTGCGAGCACTTATATACTGTAATTTTGAAGTGACCCCGATAAAAATTCACACTCATATTTTTTTCATAACGCGATAAAAGAAGTATATCTTCAATAAAAAGTTTTTGGAAACTTCTCAATATCTCAGCGGCTCGATTGAATTTGGAAAATCAGCGAGGCCAAGAATTTACTTTTCTGATGCCGATTCAAACGCGCCCAATTTCGAAATTTTATTACCATCCACCCGAGATTGGATGCGGGAGTGGGGAAGGGTTCAAGTATCTCAAGGGAAAGTGGGGGAGTATAGGAAACCTACATGGCAGGGGGAAGTAGGGATTGGGGTGATATAACCCTCAGGGGGTGTATGGTCACCTACACAAAATTTGAAAACAACACCTTCAGCTCAAACGTTTGACACATCGGTTATTAAGGGTCTGATGTTGCTTGCTAAACGTTCGCGTGAAGTTTGTACTGTGGTTTTTGTGTCACTCCGATAAAAATTCACTCTCATCATTTTTTCATAACGCGCCAAAAGAAGTATAACTTAAAAAAATTAAAAAGTTCATCAAAGTATGTAATATAAATATATTAAATTCAGTTTTGAATTTGTACCCTTTTAAATTCATTATATCTGTTGTATATAGTTTATGTAGGAAATGCATTTTTGGAGGAAACACTTTAATGGTGATTGGTATACGCTAGCAGCCAGCACAAAAAATACAAAATTGAAGAAAGTCATGGATAATGATTATAGAGAAATATTTTTTTTTAAAGAAGAACCTCAGTAACATTCAAACTTAAATATTAAATGAATCACAGCTCAATTTCGACCATTAATTACAATATAACAAATGATAAAAAGTCAAACAGTAGAGTATTTAATGTTATTTATTGAAGTGAAACTTCTTTATCGGCGTATGGGAGAAATTTTGTAGCAATGTAACGTTTTTCTGTTACGCGCCATCTTTATCTGTTACGCGCCATCTTCATTTCTGGGTAACATTTTTCCGTTACGCGCCATATTTATTCAATGTTATTAATGTCATCGTGGCATAAACATAATTGTTACTAAGGCCACCTGTCACATATACTTTCTGTCAACACCCTAGATCTATTTACAGTTTGTATTCATTACATTTTCCTATTATCTAAGTTGAAACCTTTTCAACCGATATACATGAACTATATCTCACATTCTTTCATTGAGTGACTCGATTTTATATGTAGCATTCGATAATTTTCCTACAATTCTATATGGTCCTTTATAACATCGCATTAATTGAAAAGTTTTACCTATCACACTTCTAGGTACATATACCATTACCAAGTCTCCTACATGAAACTCTGAACATTTCTATTCCTGAAACTCAGTAGTGACGTGAAAAATAATAGTTTAATTAAGTGATTAGCGAAAAAAATTTTATAAAGTTATTGGCAAAAAGAATAAAAGATATTTATTCTAATTCCAGTGGATTTCTAACAGAAGTAAGTAATTAAACCTTTTTCTAATACATTCACACGTGGGTGTGGTTACGGTATTTATTTTTAAGGTTATTTCAGGTTAACCTTAGTTTTGATTGTAAATATCAGTGAGTTAAGCTAATTAAAAAATATATAATAACGATAACAATAATAGTAATAATTCAATTATAATTAATGAAATGCTATAATCTTAGTAGCAGAAAGGTGAAATAATTGTATTATTTTTGTATCCATGTCTATGATAATAAAAGCCTTTTGCATAAACTTTATCTAATTTAGTTTTATTCAACCAATTTCTGTGAAGTTATAAATAGTAAATCATTTTTCGAAAAATGATGTCATAAAGAAGTTTCACTTCTTACGTGTGTACACTAATACACACACACTTTTTTTAATATATGGCTCACGCCGAAATAAGCAATGTTATCCTAATGTTCCGTTACATATCATTTTGGAGAGCTTAATACAAATGTTACTTTCCGAGTCAGTTAGATGGCCGTTGCTGTTGTAAACATATAACAATAAGAATAAATCTTAAATAGTATACTCAATGACAGTTATTGGAATATATACTAGAACTAATTTGAGATGACAACTACAAAGAGTATGTGAATGTGTACTAGTTATTTTGTTGTCCAAAGGCAAGCATTTCGATCTCGATAATAACAAGATGCAGCCTCGACGCCGCCCGGCGCGAACACACTAAATTCGCCCACACGCCCTGCTGCACGACAATAAGACTACTGGCCAGGCTACGAGTATTTATCGACTAACGCACGCACACGCCCCTTCGCGTTTCTCTTACGCAATTTATGTTATTTCTCTGGGTAACATCCATTTATTAGGACGCGGACAAACTACTAACGCAGCGCGCGCTCCCGCGGGCGGCGGAAGAGTCTCGCTTTTGGAAAGACTTACCGCTTAGCTAAAACAATTAAATCAATTGCTTTTATTAATAAAGGTAATAGAATGAATAATGATTGAATAATAAATAGCAGTTGTAATTTGTAAGTGCCATTATGGTTTACGGTCACATTGTTTGATTTATCGTTTTAATAACGGTTATTGCCAGAAAATGATACTTTGTGGCGAGCACAGTCTCTAAATTATGCTACGTGCTGATGTGAACTCGGTCCGATCATTTTGTTTTAATTATTTTTGCAGTGTTAGATCGTAGTGAACAATTTGACAAATTTTGAAAAACATACAAAAAGCTGCTTCATAACAGGAAAAATCGATGAATATATAAGAGAAAAAGTTGCAACAATTAATACACGGCTACCATTTTGGCTGCAACTACATTACTACTATTATTTAGAATAATAACATTAACTTGATGTAGAAAGGATTCAAACGTTATTTTCTTACCAAATTTTTGATTATTGATGGGAGGTAACCTTCGTAACCTTGCCATTTATTTAAGAAAAGTGTATGTAAGGGAAGAAGATATACAAGAAAGAAGTATGCTTGCCTACCAATACACCACTATATTGGTAGATAAGCATATAGTAAGATAAATCACGGTAATGTTACTAGATCACTGTCAAATAATCTGGTCATATTTGTAATGGGGCTTGAGACCGTTCAAAACAGACTTTGTTTAACTCGTAAACTGTGGAACACCACAGGGACAAGTAATACAGTTATTTCTTATGTTTATAATCTTTATACGTTTAACATAAATTGGTATATTATAATTTTAAAAATTATGGTTGGAAATTGTTAAAATATACTCATTTTAGAGTTTTTATTAAATGCTAGTTCATAGACATTTTAGGAGCAATGCCTTATGGTGTCAATACCTTTTAAAATCAGAAAAAAAATTCAAAGTTCAAACGTATATATGACTTTAGGGAAAGTTTCGATGATGTCTCACTTCATAAGGTTTTGCATTTTCTTTAGTTCAGTCTTCATGTTGGCATACTTTGACACTCGTGAGAGAATGAAAGAATGCGAGTGGGCTATGATGCAAGAATCAAGAGCATTTAATCTAATGACAGTTCATCGTCATGGGCCAGCACTAGTCCGTAACATAATCTAGATCATTTAATCTATCACAGAGTGTCTACACAGATACTCTAACTATTTAATTAAGGATATTTTATGTTACTTTTGTGTGTTCACACGGCATTTAAATTGCTAGTCACTGGCAATTATTTCGGTTATTAATTAGTGTATATATATATGTGATTATACATTGAAGTACGACTTCGTCGGATACGCCTTCAGAGCCGCCTCGACCGCGCCTTTAAATATATGAGCTGTGCCGGCGCAGGTCGGGGACGCCCGCAGCTCGAAGGCTTGTAGGCATCTAGTGGTGTCATTACACGAGAATCGATTTGGCGACTCTGACAGAAGTAGTTCGAGCCTAGAGATGGTATAATTTTTTGTATAAAAATCCTACCAATGTAAATGTGACGGCCGTCCTCGCCCTTTAAGCTCATAATATGTTTTTGTATTAGGTCGGGGAAAAATTTTTTTTTGTATTTTATAAGTACAAAGTTGCAGTAAGTTATCTTTGGTTGTGCTGTTTACTGTAATTAAAAAAAAAGAAAAACACAAAGTAAAAACGGTGTACAGCAATTTTTCTATTGTTTTTCTATCCACCAAAAAGAATGAATCTAACTTATAAATTCGATATATATTGAGTTTTGTTACAAAAAAGAGAAAAATGCGACAGAAGCCGCGAAAAGAGGTAATAACGTTTATGAACATTAGGTCTATCCAAAATGTAGAGCAAAATTAGCGTATTAGTTCTTACGACATCTTTGAAGAGTTAGGGATTGACCATAAAACAGTTGTGACCTATTTGAGAAAACTAGATCTAAAATAAATATAGTTTAAAAAACTAAAAAAACACGCTTTTAAAGCACATTAAACTAAAAAACTTATCAAATTATTGTATTGTTATTGCTCCTTGATACGTACGCAAAGTTTCAAATTAATCAGACTTCTTGAAATTGGTGAAATTTAAGCTCAAAGATTCCATTACATACATAGTTATAACCCAAGCTTATAAAATCGTGTTAAAAAACGCTCGATACTTGGATCCTACACGAGCTCACTGAAAGAAATGAATTGTGTACTCATTTGCGATTCTCGATTGAAACGTAATGAAATCGAACTGTTGTTGAAAAGATTGATTGACTACCTACGACAAGAACATGCAAAAAAGATTATGGTGAAAAGGAAAGCAAGTTCCACAGACTGTAGCGAAACCCGGATTAGTCCGCAATATGTTGATGCTATGTATACGGTGCGATTGGAAGAACATTATTTATTACAAGCTTTTACTGCAGACAAAAACTATCAATTTGAATCTCTACTGCCAACAATCGATAAGACTCAAGCAAGAAGTAGAGAAAAACAACTGGAATTGATTAAAAGAAAGGGTGTAGTTTTTTCACAATCATAACGCCAAACCATACATATCTTTAGCAACTCAGAAAATATTGAGAGAGTTTAGTTGGGAAGTCATATAATCAAATAAATTAAATAAAAAATTATCTTTATTTCGTAGGTAATGAAATCACCCTTGAAATACGTCATTAACAAATTCTTTCGACATTACCACCCATTCCAAATGTTAATTCGCTTTGAGTTAATGCATCCACTATATAGCCTTGACCATGCATCCTCAGATCTTTGTATGTTTCGATCTCTTCAATATTATTTAGGTAGATGTTAAGATAACATCAAGAGAGGGTGTCTAAACTACTTATCGCAATTTTTTATTAGAAATTTCAAAATTTCTACAGTAATGGAATTATGTCACTGCCTTAAAAATGGCAACAAATAGTAGAACAATACGGTATATATATTACAGTTAAATGTGATTAAAATGTCATGAAAATGATCTTGTATTTGTATATAAAATACAAAAAAAAAAATATTTTCCCCGACCTAATAATTCATTTGAAATTTGAATTGATCAATATCGGTATAACGAAGAAAAATATATAAATAGCGTACCAAGGGAATATTAAAGATGAATTTATAAACAAAATATTAATGAAAGAATATACCAGGCGCTACATAGAGTGCCAATCCTTACAAACAGAATGTGAAAGGCGCCTTAAACTAAAACCTTATAGTCGAACTGCTCTAATGAAAATAAGAAATAAAACAAGAGTTAAAAATAAAATGCTTCGTATTCGACCAACGGAGTGAAATCAACAAGTTTTGAACTTAACAACTGTAAAACATCGGGAAGGAAGGAAAAGGAAGCAGACGGTCTTTCAAAACTTTCACTGGTGTTTTGGATCCAATAGAGCCTTATTCGGTGTCATCGTATACAGAGTTTACAAAGCTCTTAATTGGAACCGACTTCTGCCTACAATTAGTATACTTATTCGGAATTTAAGTGTAGGAGACAATAGAATTTAAAAATACTTTGCTTGTTAATACGTGTATGACATGTATTTCACAGACTATCACAATTGTTTTTCATTTTTAAATTTCAGTTTTTTGTTCGGATCCACTGATCAAATGTCAGCGCCATCTCGATGCCTCATGGTTAAGGAGCGATGTGTATAAATTTTGAGTAAGATTATGTCATTCATTAAGACAGAATCTTACACAAATTTATAAAATTCATAAAACTTGGTCAATCTTTATAATTCCTTTTTAATATGCAAAACATTTATATGCAGATTGCCGTAGTACGAGAAGGCGGGAAACACAAAAATGAATCTCGAGCGTTGGACCTCGAGGCTGCCTTTTTTACAAAAAATATATAAAATTTTATGAATATTTAAAATTTTTATAGCGTTTTGGTTGACGTTGGTATTTACGGGCTTGGGGTCCGGTCATGAACCGTCAATTGCATCTTGATGCTGTGAGGAAATTGATAATTCATCTGCCAATTTGTCGAGAAGATCATAAAAAGAAATGCTTTAACAAGAGCGTATTGTGCCTACCCTGTCAAAGACCTTCGCAACGCGCGTTGTTAAGCAATCAATTTTTAAGATTAACGTATCACTATATTTCTTTATCAGGCTCTATAACATAAAATGCGTTTATTCCGTATTACGACTACGAACTAAACATATTTAATGAATGAACGAATCTAAAACTCGCAACGCTTGAGAACCTCTATCATGAAAACAACTAAATAATCATTTTATTCTCCTGTTAAACGAAGTTATTTCCTGAGAGCTGCAGCGCCGCCTGCCTCTGTTGTCTAGTGGACACGTGTGTATAATAGCTTCATAACCAACTTTATAGATATATCATAATGAAGCGGACAGACATCTAAATAAGTGGTATAATAAAAGTCAAAACTTACAACTAAAGGATGTCCTCATACGCGAGGTAGACAAAAAGTTTTGCGGTATAAAAAAAATAGGTTATTACATATTTATCATATGTTTTCAAAAAAACACGGCATCAATATACATGTAATAGTGTAAAACGCGGCATTGGATAAATGTATCCTCATCTGTTACTTGAATCAAATAATGTTTTGCAGGCAGATAACAGTATTATAAATTTATGAGAGCAGTGTCTGCCACCGTAGTCCTGCTGCTGCAAATGAAAATTGAAAAGTTAGGTCCTGTTTTCACCCCGATTTTCGAGAATTGAGTTTCCATCGGGCTTGCGGCGGTCGATAGCGCTGTTTAGGAAAAAACCAATTAGATTTCGATATCGATAGGTAGAGTAGCTTAAAAGTTATTAAAAAAAAAACATTTTTCAGAATACTTAATTTTGAGATTCCTCAAAAACTACCGCCCGAAACTAGTTCGAAGTTTCAGGAAGTTTAATTTGAGTGAATTCTTTTCGAATGTTTTAAACTTTTCTTAATAAATAGAAGAACTAGTTATATTTTAAAATTTATTGGTATAAGGATTTAAGATATTTCTAAAAAAACTCTTCTGTATTTTTTATACACACACACACACACACACACACACACACACACACACACACACACACACACACACACACACACACACACACACACGACACTCAGAAATAAAGGATAGATTCTAGGATTCTAAAAAGTCAAGATCTGGTGAAAACTCGATTTTCAAAAATCGGAGTGAAAACAATAACTTCTAAATTTTATGAAAATTGAAAAACTTTCATAACGAGAAGTCAAAAAAAGTTTAATTGAGTGTATCGAGGAAGATTTCAAATAAACGAGTTTGTTATAAGAAATATAAATATATATTTTTTAATAGTTTTCAAATTTTAAAGCAATTGTTTAAAATTAAATTTTTTATTTATTATAATCTAAGCAATGGTTTAAAATAAATTAAAGAAAATATACGAAAATTGACCATATTCTCCAATCATCTCTAACTCTACTAATCTGAAAATATTCGTGAATAGAGTATTTGAATAAAGCACGTTGATTTTATCTAGTAATCGTCGAAACACTCTCCACAGGAGTCCGAATGGTCTCCGACTATCTTTTGATTCAGTTCCTTGTTTTTAACTTCTGGTTATGACAATTAAAAGATTTCATAAAATGTAAATTCACCGTTTACAGCCCGATTTCTGAAAATTGAGTTTAACCAGATGTTGACGTTTTCGCGTCCTAGGCATCTATTTCAACCATTTTCCGAGTGATGTCTCCATGTGTGTGCGGGCGTGCGTGTGCACGTGTGTGTGTGACATTTGAAAGAAGTCCACGCAACTTATTTTTCCTAAAGCGTTGAATTAATTTCGTCTGGTAGATTTTGAGGAATCTCAAAAATAAAGTTTTCATAAATATGTTTTCTTGAAAGCATTTTAGACTACTATACCGATCGATACCGAAATTAATCAGCTTGTTTCTCAGTAGTTGCATAGACTGCCGCATGCTACACAAAAATAGGTTTATTTGTTCAAGAAATATCGTTGGAATTTTTTTTAAGTGATTCTTACAATATTTTATATTCTGCACTGCCGATAAATTTTAAAATCTATCCATTTGTTCTCCTCAAAAAAAACTAGATAGATTTTGCTAAATACATAAAAAAACAGTTGATTTGCTTAAAAAACATTGCTTTTAAGAATATTTTTAAACTGCTCTACCGGGAAATTTCCAAAATATAACTCACTGTTTTCTTTAAAATACAATAATGAATTTAGAAAACGGCACTAAAATCGGTTGGTTTGTTCGAGAGATTTCGTAAAGGAAATATTCGAAAAAAAATGTTTTATAATTGACATATGAAGTTCTTGTTGCATTGATGTTTGGTATCAGACAACTTTCTTCGCTTAAAAATTTTGTCGAATACCGCAAAACAGATTAAAATCGAATCGAATCGAAATCGAAGAATTCGTTTAATAGATATCGTAGTTTAAGAATTAAAAAAAACAGCGTGTTATTTAAATATGTGTTTGAACTCGAAGAGATGAACGTATTAAACGTACTAAAACTATATCTTTGGATTCGAGGAGCTAGAAAAGGCACAAAAATCGATATTTTGAGCTCAAACTCATGAAATTGCTGCTAAGTTCATTTTTTGGAACCGAGTTTGAGAGATGTTAACGAAAAATTCGAAAAAGGTTTTTTTCAAAATACGCAGGACATTCTTCATGAATTGATGTTCAGTATTTAGTCATCATTGTCTACTTAAAAAACTATATCAAATGTGATAAAGAAATTCACAATTGAATTATGTGTTTTAAAGATAAAGTTAAAATATTTTAAAATTAAAATTTTTTGACTTCCTGCTATGAAAGCTTAATTTTTTTTATAAATTGAAAAGATATTGCTTTAGTCAGATTTTTTGAAATAGAGTTTTTAACAGATCTAGATCTTGACGTTTTAGGATCCTAAGAATTTATTTTAACCATTTTTTATTTCATGAGTGTTGTCGGCATGTTTGTACGTTCGTATGTGTGCACGAATGCAGGGGTGTGTGTTTTTAAGTCTCTTGAAAAAATATTCAAAAAACGTTTTTGTAGAATATTTCTAAAACCCCAGTACCGTTAAATTTCATAATCTAATCATTTATCCTCTTTAGAAAATAAAGTCGATCGTTGCGAATTGTACCAAAATCGGTGGGTTAGTTCGAGGGAAATCGTTAGTGGAAAATTCGGAAAAAAAGGGTTTTTCAAAGTAACACCTGAAATTCTTGATGGTTGATTTTTGGTACTCAGTCGTCCCTTTTTGTTTAAAAAACAGTATCAGATGCCACAAAGCAGATCCAACAACGCGTTCGAAAATTATAATAGTTGAAAATTGAAAAAGGCTTTTTTTTGTACATACATTTTTGAAATTGAAGAGCTCAAAACGTATTAGAGCTATATTTTTGAGCTCGAAAAATTTGTAAGAACATTAAAATCAATCTTTTGAGCATAATAAACTGATAAACTTATTGTCACTTTATTTTTGAACGGTTTGAGCTCAAAAGTAGTAAACAAGTTTCAGGCATGGTCTTCAGGGTCAACTGTCTTTTAAATTCAAAACTCATAGACAATATTTATAATCCAAGGAGCTCAATAACACATCGATAAATATCATATTGAAAAGTTTTATGGATATCCTGCAAGTTCAACCGTTTTCAGATATTTTTTATTTAATTTCATAGATAATAATACTTGATATTTCTCATATTTTTTTACTACTTGTTTGAAAGGCAGTTTTAAGGGAAATTGCCTTCATTGAGTACGAACGAGAGAGAAAATTATGGAACTTGGGTAAGCCTATGGATATTTGTCTTCTAAGTATTCGAAAATAACATCCCTCAAGGATTTCACATGTTATTTTGAAAAAAAATGAACCTTTTTCTCGAATTTTCGACGCACGTATACCGGTGCAGGAGAGGAAGGCCATCGAAAAGTCGTAAAAGCACGTGTCGGCGCCGCTCTCTGAGCCAAAAAAGGAACTATTTTGCGAAACGGACGCAGTTGTCGGTACTATTTAAGATGAAGTTGCAATTCCAGAGGTATTTACTGAATGAAAGTTACGCCTAGATCCTTAATAAGCCTAAAAAGGGTACCAAATAATTCACAAATATTTCGAAAACAATGTTCATGAACACGCCCAACTTTATTTCTTATACAGCTGTTTCTATATGCGACAATTTGTATGTGACACATGTCTAATTATGAAATTTTACTTATTAAAATTTGAAAATAAATACCCGCAAGTACTATCTCGTTTTTTTAAAGGGAATTTTCCTTCCGAACGAGTGTTATAAGGTAAATTCTGTAAATATTGTGACACATTTAAACTTTTTTTATGTTTTGAGGCATGAAATAAATTATTTTTTTAATTTGGATTAGTTAATATAAGAGCTGCTAATGCTTAAGAACTCGTAGGATCACGTTGCATGTTGGCTCCGCGTAGTGGTACAGGTGTGCGAGGGACTATCATACGGGAAATATTATACTATGGAGGTGAAAGACGTATATGTGCACTTAGTAATGCACACCCAAGTCAAATGTAAACATGGTCTTGGAAGCATTTCGCAACGACCTGTCTGAAGAGCATCTGGAGGTAAAGAAATCATTGGCACAGATCCGATAGCGCTTTTATATTGACTGATGAGTGGACTAGTGGATGATGATGTACAAACCTGGTGCTGAAAATACGTGGATCAGCTATATAGGCTCAACTGTATAGAATCAACTATAGCCTTATAATTATGGTTGGAAATGTATGCATATAATATTATGATTTGTTAACCATTTTAAGACGCACAGTTAAAAAACTTAAGGTCGTGAAAACGTTGTAGATTAAAATCTTCGAATCCCATGAACATTACTTACTAGTTTTCGCCCGCAGCTTCGTGCGCACGGACATAATATGAATTCCTAATTTTTTTTATCGATCGAAAGCGCTGTCAGCTGCGATGAGTCCAATCCCGGTCCCGCTCTCTTTTCCAATCCCGGTTCCGCTCCCAATTCCGATCCCGATGCCGTTCTCAGTCCTAGTCATGCTAACGATTTACATCCTGATTCCGGTACCGTTCTCAGTCCTAGTCGTGCTCACGATTTACATCCTGATTCCGGTACCGTTCTCAGTCCTAGTCGCGGTCTAGATTTACATCCTGATTGTGGTACTGTTCTTGATTTCGATTACGGTTCCGATCTCGATTCTGTATACGATTCAGGGATTCTTTTTTAAAACAGTTTTATCGGTACAAAAGTATTAGTTTTTCTGGAATAATATAACCAATATGACGTTATAATAGAATCTATTATTATAATAAAATTAAAATAACTTTCTAAAAAAAGAAAATTAGTTGTTTTGGGAGTCGATGGCAACTAAAAATATGCCTGACACGGGTTTATGTCAATTTTTTGCCTTGCTTTAATTTACACCGACTTCAAAAGCAACTAATTATTTAATTAATTTAATATTTCAAATGCTTGTTTTTTTAAGTTATTGTATTTAACCTGCAAGTTATTAGGTAACAAAATTCGTCTAACTTTATCTTACGGTTTAAAATGATTTTCATTTATAAATATGTATATTGCGGATAGGATCAAGTCGACGTGTTTACTTTTACAGGGAGAAAGAGGAAAACCAGTTCCGATACCGAATTCCCTGGTGGCGGCCTCGTCCGGTCCGGCCCAGGCAAGGCCGCTTTTGCCCGCAGCAACGTAACTATCATGCATTGGAATTATAATAAACCCCACAATAGTTTAATCGCATGAGGTTTTGTGTTTCATTTTGACGAGTTTCCTGATATATGTTCAAAAATTAAAACTTTTATTTAAAATAAGCTGTTACAACTTTCTTTCTTTGAACGTTAAAATTATTATGTTCGATATTACCAATAATGTTCAGAAATCATTCCGAACTGTTATAAAATATTAAAACGGATTGTGATACACTTTAAATAGCTTCTACCCGCATGTCAACTGCATATTTTTTTCTCTTATAAAATATTTTTACAGGCCATATACCACTGTTACATTTAAAATAAATTAATACAGTGAAAGTACGAATTTTCTTTTCAAAACCCAGCGAACGACAAGATCGACTGAAAAACGGGATCTACAAGAAATATCATCATTATCATTTTTATAGCGTTTATAAGAGGCAAGCAAACTTACATAATATTTTCTTAAATAAGTACAGTGACAGGCTACTGTTACAATATCATACTGATACTTCTTTAAAGCTTGTCATATATTACGAGTAGCTCTGGAGTTCAAACTATATATGGCTTGAATAGCCCTTTTATAAAATAAATACAATTTTAACATCTGCAATTTTTTGTCACAATAACACTGCATAATTCATTACGGTATGAAAGTAGGAGTAGCCGGTATGTATAAAACTCTCGCCGTTTGTTCGTCGGTTGTTCTTCGTTAACCTTAAAAGTCCAAGATTTAATACTAACGAAATTAAAATGGCCTCATCTTGGAGCTTTACCAAAACTGAAGCGAAGAATAGTACTTAAAATTGGTTCACAAATAAAAGAAATCATGACCAAACATATTTAAAATACACAGAAGAATTGCGAAAGTCCCCTTTTTTTTGTAGTCAGTTTAAACACAGGTATTACCGTCAATTTATTTTATGATGAAATGATCTTCTTTTCTTGTTCATGACTTTTATTCCCGGTTCTGCTTGTGATCATAATTCTTTAGTGGTGATGACGATATTCCTCCCTCAGACATTTTTGTTATCAATAAGCAATCGCAATAAAAAATAAGGAAGTCACGAACAGATTACAAACAAACAAACAAAAATAAAACTATTAGGTTTTAAAATCTATTATTTTTTTATGTAAAAACATATATTTTTACAATAAAAAGAATAATGTATATCGGAACGAGTGGTTCTAGAGCCACAAGCGCTGCCACCGCCGCGATCTTCCTTCCGTAATGAAGAATTAAAATTGTTATTTCTAAAATTCTGGGTTTCTTATCATAATTTAACGTGTTGTAAAACCTAGCCAGACAGTCTATTTCTATAAAAAATTATCGTTATAGTGTGTCACAGTTTTTTCCATTTCAGCAGTATTTTCATGGAACTATGAAGTGTGGGCGTTGTAGAGGCAGGTCGGGCCGTTGACCGTCGGGACGTTGGCTCGGCGTCGCCTTGACCAGCGGAGCAGCGGCCATGTCGTGGCGCAGGAACTGTGAGCTGTCGGGGCTCAAACCGCTCAACGGGTGTAACCATATTTGGGAGGAGCGCCCGCGCAGTCGATACGTTTGACTACTTCTAACCAAATAGTATATATTCTATTGTGTGAAGTGTTAATTCGCAAAAATCCATAATTAGACGCCTGCCTGCAACATACATTAACATGCACACATGTAACCCACCGCTGACTTTCAAATCTATTCTTCAAATACGAATCCCTATCAAAATTATTGAATTTTGATTTGAAAGTCAGTGACCCTTTAACGTAATGCATAACTGCTTGTTACACGAGAAGGTTGGGAGCGCATCTGTAGCTTATTTTTAACACTTCTTACGCCCTGGTGGATGTGACTGTCTGCATCTTCTTGAGGATGTGCCTAGTTGGCATGAAACGTACGTAGAAATAACAATGTAACTATTAGCGGATTATGATAAATAAACAATTAACACTTGCTTAGGTGTTAGATATCTGTCAATCCTCTCAAATCAGTATTCAATCAGTTGTATAGGGATTCGTATCGGAAGAACAGATTTGAGGGTCAGAGTGGGGTTGCATGTTTCATGTTATTGAATGTTGCAGGCAGGCATCTAAAGTATCTTTACTCGGCTGACTCCCGTAGACGTGAGAACGAATAAACATGCACTTTTCCATATTCCTATTCGTCCTCTACTCCTACAACCGTCACAGAAAAGAAAGCTCATACACATACATGTATAATCGATAAGACCGCTTTGTGCCAGGCACACAGTAAAAACAAATATTAATAACAATTTATCTCACTATTTTGTTATATAAAGCAGTATGCTCGTAACGGCGATAATGCGAGTGGACGGCGGCGCCTCGGGGGTCGGGATTCAACCGTCGGCAGACGGGGACAAATTAATGAAGGCTAATCGATATCATCACATAAATAATTTAAATTCCTTATCTCCGATACTCCCGTTTTGGGCGCTCCGGCCGTCGGGGTTCTGAGCCCTTTCGCCGGGCTAATAAATCAAAATTATTGCTCTAAGGAAATACGCTATATCTGTGTGACAGGATAGCCCGTAACTTTTTCGTGAGATGAATGAAACAAAATTTATTTGTTGTACCGTTATAGTAAAATTTAAATAATAGAACAATATCACAATAAAACTTAGGATTTTAAACTTATTTTGGTAAATATTATCGTACACAAAATAAACGTATTTGAAACTATTTAAGGTGCTTAGGAAAAAGTCAAGAAGGTGAAAAAGTAAGTCCTGGTATTATAACCTTCAACACACTGGAAATAAAGATGAAACTCTAAAAAAATAAAAAGGAATTAGTTGAAACACCGTACTATATTAAAGAAGATATCTCGCCTGAAGTACTCGAAGAACGCAAAAAATTAAGTGCTCAATTATTAGATGAAAAAAGGAAGGTCGAAAGGCATTTTTAAGTTATAATAAACTTGTAGTGATCCCAAAATCTAAAGTGAATCACAATCCACACCGAAATATTAGTAAAGACATCTATCGGAGTCCCCGGAAAATGATCACAATAACTCTAGGTCGGGTAATACCGGGAAGCCAACTAAGAAACGACACACAAATATCCAAATATCCACCAATGTATAATCAAAAGTCAAAATAAAAACACAGAAAGATCTGCCTAATGTCAGACAAACATTTTATCACCATTAAGCCCCAACATAAACACAGAAGCTTCTAGTCAACACGAATGAAGTTGCCGTAGTAATTGTTGATAATGAATGTAGTCATCATGATATTATTATTCAAAGCCGAAGTAATAAATTGTAACGTATTTCTGAAACACATCGTAGTTATGATGCACTATTAATTTTTTGGCAAGGTGAGGAAGGTTATCACTTCAATATTCAACAAATCGATCCAGCTACAGGTGTCGAAACTAACCAAAACGTATCAGCTATGGAATTTTATGCTTATCGAATTATGACTAGAAATGGTGAATATAACCATATTTTGAATTGTCGACAGTTATTTCAGCAGTTTATTGTAGACACGTATGCTAAAACTGAGACGTAAAGATTTAATTTTTTTTACAATAATCAAGGAAAGTTGCGTTCGGATGAGTACATCCATTTAAGAGATGCTATGATAAAAATGGAAACGTCGATAAAATGGGAAAATTGGTTATTTTGGCATCTACGTTTACTGGAAGTCCACGTCACATACATGAATATGGTCAAGATGCAATAATTTATGTCAGAAAACACGGCCGACCAGATTTATTTACCTATATCATTTACATGTAATTCTTCATGAGTGGAAATCAAAGAAGAATTACAAAATGGACAAACAGCTAGCGGTTGACATGATATTAATGCCCTAGTTTTTCGTCAAAAACAAAACAAATTTATTGATGCCATCGTGAAAAATAAAATGTTTAGTATTGTTATATGCTGGATGTTTTCAAATGAATGGCAGAAACAAGGACTGCCACATTCTCACAACTTAATTTGATTTCAAAATAAAATACAACTGAAACAAATAGATGATATCATCAAGGCTGAGTTTCAAAACCCGAAAGAAGATTTTGATCTTTATAACATAATCGTAAAAAAATAGTTCATGGCCCGTGTGGTGAACTAAATAGAAGTTCTCCGTGCATGACAAGCTTTTATAAAATTCTTCAGCTACGATAGCTTGAGTACGCGTTTTTTGAGTTTGATCTGCTACATGGCATCTGACACAATTTTTTAAACAGGAAAATATGACTGAGTACTAAACATCCCTCAAGAATTTTACAAATTATTTTACAAGTCTTTTTTTTTCGAAATTTCCGTTAACGATATCTCTCTAATGAACTCATCGCTTTTGATACAGAAATAAATATTGATGCAGCAACAATCGACGCTGTTGTTTAAGGAGAGGAGGTAGTTTAATTGTGAAATTTATCAGTAGAGTAATATAATATAAAGTATTCTAAAAAAAGCAAACTCTATTTGAAGATTTTTTCAACACACTAAGGCTCATACAGATTTACGTACGCATGCACGTACGCATGCACGTACGCACGCACGAATGCACACACCACACACACACACACACACACACACACACACACACACACACACACACAGGCATTGTTTGGAAAATGTTTAAAATAGATTTTTAATCCCGTCCCGCGGCAGCGGGACGGAGTCGGCGTGCTTCGCGTCATAAATCGGCACCGCCCGCCCGCTCCCCGCCCCGGTCTAGACCGAACATAATTCTTGCCTAGCGGACGAACACATCACCTGAGCCGGCGAGAGTTACAGCATTTTTATTCAGATTTATGACTGTTTGGCGCCATTCTTCAAATTGATCATATGTAAAAGTGCGCACCTGCGTCGTCGGGGTTCCGCCGCGGGCCGGCGTCGCGCAATCTATTCAGGAAACTTATAATTAAATAGGTTATACTGAAGTACTTACTTGTACAAATAATGAAAAATAACTCAAAACTAAGAAAATATATTGTTTCTTTTTTCGATTTTTAAATTAATGATCGTATCAAAAATAAAAATTTCGTTAATTATAAATTAAAACCACTGCCATTCGTCTGGTTTTCGTATTTAGTGGCACTCCGAGCAATTTTATAATCTTAAGATAATAAAATTTATAATCAAGATATGAAACGGTTTCCATTTTAAGTATACTTCACATTTGAATAAACTTAGACTGCACATTAAAAACTTCGATACCCGTTCGGTACCCCTGAAAGAGTGCTCATAGTAGCCGAAAAGAACCTACTACCAAACCCATGACAAAAAATCAAAAAGTTTACGTAGATACCCTATCATTTTAACGAGGGCTAAAAACGATCTGATTGAGCTCGCAATCCTTGCTGCTAAAATATGTTCAACTGCTTTTTCGGCACAAAAACTATTTGCTCTAGCCAAACACGCCTAGCTTGTGAAGACGGTCAAAAGTCTTAAATGAAAATCGCGATGAATTCGTACACCACTAGGTTAAAGCGCCACTCCGTTTCGTTAAGTTATTTCATCGCCTAAGCTCTCGCGCGACCAAAAACCGAAGTACAGGCGTTTGTGAATAATCATACCCTCTCTTTCGAGTGCAAGAGGCCTTTTTGAAACCAAGTACATGCGCGCCCAACATAGCCAACTATATATCAGTGCATAACAACCGCATCACCTAACGACTGGGTGATACACTAATATATAACAAAAGATCTCTACACTATTCTCTTATCGAAACTCCCGGTCTCGCGCATCTCGAAGCCCCTGTATGCAGATTGGCAACGACTGGCCTTGAGTAGATCACTATCGTTTCAGATTATCTCCCCCCTTCCAAAATCCTATTCACTGGTTATCTGGAGAAGCTCCTGAACCTAGGTTCAACGGTCATCATCGCAGGTGACTTAAATAGTAAACATGAACGCTAGGACTGAAACTTTTTTTGAAATCATATCTCCTCTTCGACCTACTTACTACCTCAAGAACATAAGCTGTAGACCAGACGTGTTGGATATCGTATGACTCAAAAATGTCTCGTTGTCGGTCCAATCCATAGTAGTACACTATGACCAACTGAACTCAGACCATTGCCCGGTAGTCCTCCAGCTGGGCACCTCCTACAGATCATAGATTTTCAAAACGATTACAGATTGGAAACAAGTGATCAAGAGGATCCAATCCATCAATCAATCACTCAATCCACCTATCTGATGATGCCCGAAAGCTTTTGAGACAAAATAACCCTACCACCAATTCCACTAAAGAAAATCGCATTCATTTACGCTCTTTGCAACATGCGGTAAAAGAACAGATGAATGAACTCAGAAACGACAACTGGCAGGATCTGATGGAATATATCTTACCGTCCCACTAGGTGTAATGGAAACTGGCGAAAGCTCTGAAATCAGATACAGTCGCGACGTTACCTCCTCCCGTGAAAAACGATCATCCGCCAGCTTTTAACGACTACGAAAAGACGTGTCTGGCGGACAGCTTCCAGAACCAATGCACTAACAGTATTCAATCGACCGACCAGTACTACTTAGACGAGGTTAACCGAATAGTAGCCCAGCTACTCGACTCGCATCCTAGCGTGAATCTCTCCCCAGTTACTGTAGAGGAACTGAATGCATATATCAGAGATCTTAATTCAAATAAGGCTCTAGCTATTACCGCCATACCTTATTCTGCTGCTGGTGGTGATTTTCAATACCTGTATCAACAAAGCTATCTTTCCAGACCTCTGGGAAGAGGCTGATGTCGTCGGTATCCCAAAACCTAGAAAGCCGCGATCTAACCCATCCAGCTATAGACCCCCTTGGTCTTTTAAAGACGATAGGTAAACTGTATGAATGACTTCTGAACCACCGCCCCAAACACTCCATTGATCCTGAGAGAATTTTTATAAATTTGGCTTTCGCTCGGGCCACTCTTGCGCCCATCAAGTCCACCGCATTACGGTATATATACACACGGGCTTCTCCAGACGCCCCCCTCAAACAAACTGCAGTGCTCTTCCTCGACGTGGCGAAACCTTTCAACAAGGCCTGGTATAACGGACGTATTTAAAAGCTTCACAAGCTAAGACTACCGGACCACCTCGTACTCATATTATGAGATTTTCTCAAGGACAGATACTTTCGGTTCTGCGTTTAGGGATTGCGGTCATCGTTTAGACCGATCGAAGCTGGAGGTCGCACAGCGCCTTGAGGATCTGTCAAGGCTCTGTGCTTTTCCTTATTCTGAACTCTTTGTACGCAAATGACACACCGTGACATCCTAGGTCAAACTCGCTTTATTCGCAGATGACACGGCACTATACACACTTGACGCACGGCCCAGAGCCCTAACACATCTTCAAACAGCAATCGACACCCTCGGTGACTGGTTTAGGAAATGGAGGATTGAGGTCAACTCCGATAAGAATGCAGCAATGTACTTCTCTAAGGGTAGATCAGAGACTTTTTGCCCACTGAAATTATTGAACCAACTTATCCCCTGGGTTACAGAAGTCAGGTAGCTCAGGGTTACTCTAAATCTAAAACTTAATTTTGATAACACATAAAAAGCGTCTGGGACAGGACGATCTTCTATCTCGGTCGACTCTACCCGATGACAATGCCTGTAGCAAGCTGTCTTTCCGTAATAAAGTCACGACGTTTAAAACTTGCATATATCCAGTTCTTGTATAATCCGGAGTAGTCTTCGAACATACACCTTCCTGCAAAATACACAAAGTACAAGTTATTTAGAACAGGTTCATGCGCACTGACACAGGTGCTACGTGGTACGTTATGAATCTCAATCTACACAAGGACCTGGGCCTATAATCTATCGCGGCTCTCCTCAAAGAGCAGTCCAAACGGTACTTCAAATCAGCCATAACCAAACCCAACCCATTAATAGCTGAGGCTGTATCCGACAATATGAAGTCCTGTCGCAAAAAATGCGGCCTAAACATATTCTCTCAGACCCTGATGATTCGCGAACTCTCTTCTTCACCTCAAGTGAACACCGCACCCTAATCATTAGGAAGGGACTATCAATAGCACATCAGATTTGTACTTTCAGAGCCCAAATACGGGAATGGCCCACGCCGTCTCCGCTGCCCCCAGCAACGACTTAAACCAAGATTTGTGTCTCTTCGAGGCGCCCTTAGGCAATGGTTCGAAACTTTCTGCAGCTTGAGTGCAATGCTTGCCGCGCGCAACGCGGCCGGTTACGCTGTGAAAGCCTTCGAACTAACAGCACGGTCCGAGGAAGTGTTTTAGTCAATTAAAAATCTGATATTGTTCACGTGCCCGTGCGCGTGATTGTCTTTCCGATAAAAATTTCACCTTCATCCTGTACAAAAAAAAAATGCATCAAATCTTGCACCGTATTAATTTCATACACATTTAATAACACTGAAATTTTTTTAATAATAAGATGGGTTAGCTCGACCGCATACCGCAACCGCTTCGAAAGTAAAGTGCTTTAATTAAGAAAAGCAAAGCCATGCGTAATGAGTTTCAGCGGTGATTAGAGCGCGGCGCCAAGGAGTGGTGGCGCGCCAGCGCCTCCTAACGGCGCAGGTGTGTGTCCGCAACCCGCCCCGAACCGCCCCGCGGCGCCCCGCGCAGCCTGCGCTATCCGACCACTTCTTCGTTTTTTGAGGTGATACCGTGCGACTGACGAGGCATACTCTAATTATGAAAACCATCTTATCTGTCCTAGGTTAATGTTGAAAAAATGTTAGTGGTACATTGAATATTCATATATTATCAAAAGCTGAAGGCGTTAAATATTTTTTTCCATTAAGGTCCGTCTACACGCAGCGACTTTCCAGTACGCATACTTGTGCAAACTGGTGCAAACCAGTTTGCGCTGGCAAGTCCCTGCGTGTAGAACAATACGGTGTTGTAGACTTAAGCTTCGGGGGAACCACAATCAGTGCGTGCGTTTTGCGAAGAATATGTTCGGCCATCCATCGTAACTAGTTAATTCCTTGAAAGATTTGGAAATTCTGTCGTCTTTCCGTTTAAAATAATCGAGCTGTTATATTTTAGTAAAATGGTGAAGAATACAAAACTTTCTATCGATTAAATTAAATTATTTTTAATCATCTCTATACTACCTACTGTTAAACCGCTATCGTGACTCAAATAATACAATAAGTAGAATTCGAAACAAAACAAAAGTAATGCTAAAAATATGTCAAAAGTGTTCGTCGTCGTGTTATCTTTAGAGGAGGCAGACGTGATCGCGCTCGAGACGTCCCGCCGGCGGTGACGCGGCCTACCCCCTGAGAAAATGTATGAAAAATGTTGTAATTCAGAAATAAACAAGGCTATTAACCGTAAACGTAAATGTCGCGGCGTCGATTTGCGCTCGCATTTCGCCGTGGGAGCGGCCGCGCCGCGCGCGACTCGCAGTTAAATCGGCGCCGACGTCCACGGTTACGGGGCCATTTAATTAATTACGGACGGGAGACGGTGACGAATGCGCCCGGAATGCCCGGCCCGCGCGCCCCGCGCTCTGACTTACTAATTATTTAAGTTTCAATTAATCCTCGCGTCGGCGGTGTAAGCCGTCGGAGGCGTCACGTAATTATTATTTGCGGGGCGCACCATACCCCGCCCCCCCAGCCCGACCCACGGCGCCGGCTCATGACACGGTATAATTCCATGCGGCCTCGATCCGTCGTTCTCCGCCCGCCGCGAGAAGTCGATCGCTCGGGACGAGAGCGAGAACTGTTAAAAAGATGAGTCGGAGGCGGCACCTCGGGCTATTGTCCTTCCCCAGTTCCCCTAGTTCTCCTAATAGCCGGCGCGGCGGCCGCCGCCCGCGCGCGCCTTTCTGCTCCGTAGAGTTCGGTTCCTGTCGCGCGATCGGTACCTCGGACACTAACTTCTGTGTCAAAAAAAAAATGTGAATCGATCCACGCAGAAGTTATCTAAGAAAATACATTATGTGAATAGTTTTTCTAAGTTGATAGAAGATTTTGGATAGATGTATAAAATATGTTAATATGATCAAAAAACACGTGTGGCACTCGGGGACTGCCACGGTAAAGCTGTTGCATAGTATTTTTTTCAACTTATGCAATTATAATTATTTATTTATTTTATTTATGCAGTATTTTTTTAAGAGGTGCCCTAACACCGAAACTCTAAGCAGGCATGAGTCACCAGATTGCGGGGCGAAGAGGGGGTTAACCATTGCACAGTAACGCCGATACAACCAATGCCACCTAGAGGCGAGTTGCTGAACTAAAGAGACAAGCGTGATATTTCAAAAAAGTCATTAAAAGTTCTGCTATTCATCGATAAATGGCAAAAATTAAAAGTATCACCGCTGTGCCGGTCAGAGTGGGGGGTGTTAGGTTATCTTCGTTACGGAATTTCTGGATTCGGTCTCCACGCTCAAGACCCGCGATAGAAGCTATGCAATAGCTTAATAAATATTAATTAAAAGAAGTATTCGACGAACGGTGTTACGACTTATAAGCGTAAAATAAATTACTTTTATTGAGACAAGGATCCCGTTGTTGTACAACCGTACATGTGCTCGCAGCACTTCATTCGTAATTCATAACAAATTGCAAGCTTCAGTAGGGTGCAGATAAAATCAGGGGAGCGGGCGCCCCGACCACGGCCGAGCGGCGCCCGCCCCGGGAGTGGCAGATTTTTCTATTCTAATCCTAAACCGCGATGACTCCGACTAGAGCCACTTCTGAGCCTTTCGCGAAGGGGCGCTTAATATATTATGATTCGCGAGGGGCCGATCGATCTTGCGGCCGACGAGGGCGGGACGGGCGGTGGAGGACGGGCGCCCGCGGCCGCCGATCGTGCCTAGGAATGAGACGCTCTCTACGAAATAAATTCGAATTATAGTTTAGGACTTCCTCCGACCCGGCCCTCTCCGAGACGCAGCCGTCCGATCCGCGATAATCAAAAGACTCTCCACTTGTTGCTCTGCGCACCTCGGCGGCCGTTTCGGCAATAAAAGGTTTCATCGCAAACAAACACGAACAGAATAGCTGGAACACGGAGCAGGCCTCGCGCACGTAGTGCGCGGCGCGCGTCCGTGTGAGAATTAATACACCGAGCTAAAATAGGATTTAGGTACTAATTTAACTTGTATCCAAATCATAAAATTGTTAGTCCTTTTTGAAACATATAACAAAATTAGACGAGAGTTTCCCTATAAATCTGTCCCTTTCGTGCGTTACGTTGTGCGTGAAGGCCAGTCTTATAGAAAGACGCTTCCCTATGGTGTCATGCTAGGCCCGCTGGGTGTTAATTGAAAGACAAAAATGCTTGTTGTGGATCATCTTTACAAGATAGACTTTTTTGTAGGTCTTTTTAAAATTTGCAATCATGTATTATATTGGTTTGATGTCTAAATCTTGTGATTTACTCAGTTACCTGTTTAGGTATGCGTTCTAGAGCGTAAATAAATAAAAAAAAACTTTGTTTTAGTAATCTTAAGGCGATTCGACTATGAAATAAACAAAGTTCCGGCTACAAACTGTTTTTGTAATTATTAAAAGCAATAAATCGCTAAGATCCATATTACTATTTTTTTTTGAAAACGGCTGAACTTTTTTAATGTAATATAAAATTATTATTTCATTTATTATATTTTAATATATTTCTGTAAATTCTATAGAAACTTTTAAACAATATTTTGATATCAAAACTCCGCAATAATTAAATGAACTTGATAGGTAATAAAAATAAAGTAGGGACGATAAGTTCAATCTTTCTCGGCTTAAAACTATATGCATATACCAAATAGACAGGTAGGTACTTACTTTTCCGACACTGGCAATCAATAATATCGATTCACTTTACTTTATGAAAATCCAGAAACAAATAAGTAACAATTATCCTTAATACTCGTATTTATATTGGTGAAGAATCAAACACGTTCATGCAAGATTGAAAGCACATACACCACAAGTCGTATTAATTTGCACGTCTGAACAAGCGTTGCGGACGGGACGGCGGCCGGAGCGGCAACGACATGTCTCGATCCGTTGTACTGAATATAGAATATGAAAGTGTTTACAAGTAGCAGTCGCTGAGCTTCTTGAAATATTATCTGCCTATACTGATAAGAAAAGTCAAGTCAACATTTTAGTTCTTCACTATCGGAACCGAATTAATTTTCATGCACCCCCGCTTACGATTGTGGACCCCCAATTTTTAATACGCCCAACGTAGACCCCCATCGAGTCTCCCGTGGACCCCTGGGGATCCACCTGGACTACTTTGGGAAATACTGACGTATGCAGTATAGTCTCGGTATTCCTTCAAAGAGCTGACCACATGACATATAAATTAACGGCCCTCATGACGGTAGGGTCGCAACCGCTGACGTAGTCGTTCAGGGTCGCCAGATATTTCTCGCCCCCTGGTGCCACCGCTATCGGGGGACTATTTCGTGTCCCTAGCAAATACAGCCAAAGTAATCTTCCAATTGCTCAAACGGAAGGCTCCGGGACCCGAAGAGATACTGATTGCAGCCATAAAGCAGCTTCCTAGAAAAACTATGGTAGCAATGACCAGGCTCTTCAATGGAATACTTCAGACAGCGTACTTTTTAAGAATCTGGAAGACGGTTCCCGTCATTGCCATTCCGAAGGCAGAAAAAAGACCGCCGATTCGCGTCAAGCCAACGATCGATCACGCTACTGTCTCATATTGCCAAGCTTTTTGAGCTTATCATGCTCTGGCGCCTGCACCGCCACCTGCCATCAAGCCAGGAAGAAATTGGGTTTCTCAGCGGGCACTCAGCTGGCACAAGTTCTCCACTATATGGTCTCTGAGCACAACCGGGACCACCGCACCGTTGGAATCCTCTTCGATATCGAGAAGGTGTACGACCGAGTGTAGCATCTCGGATTGCTGTATAAGTTAATAGTGAACATTCAAATCCTGCTTGCGCTCGTGCAAACAGTGGCATTGTTTCTGGAGAGTTGCAGCTTTTTCGTCACAGTCGAAGACGCAACCCAGGATCCACGACCAATCAGCGCTGGCATACCACAAGGCAGCTTCCTATCACGGTACTTCTACGCGGCGTTCATGGACGACATCCCCACTCATGTGGTTAAACACGACTGGGAGGAGGACGTCATGCTTGCACTCTATGCGGATGATAGCCCAAATCTAACATCGTTTCGTTGGGCTGTTCTTGCTGTGGTAAAGCGGCAAAGGGTCCTCCATCTACTACCGGACTGGCTGGAAAAAATAGCGCGTTGCCGTCAATGTGACAAAGACGGCCACTTTACTGATCGGCCAGCAGCGTATAGTGCCACTGAAGCTAAAACTCCAAAGACAGGAAGTGGAATGGCAGACCAGAGTGCGACATCTGGGCGCGCAGATCGATCGCTCCATGCGCATGGCTACTCAGGTGGAGCATATTATTCATAGATCTTGGAAGAGGATTTAGATCCTGTTTTTGTTCTGCTGTGCCTAAGCACAGCAGAACAAAAACAGGAGCTAAATCCTCACAAATGTGCGAGCGGGACGGTACATCTTAAATGATGTAATAGCTTGCGACCTCCGCTTCGAAACCGTAGAGGAATTCATCCAGCACATTTCCCGCCGGATGTATGATATCGCCGATCAGAGCCTTTACAAATTCCTCCAGAACATAGCACCAATACGCGAGAGGTCGCCGAGTGGCCGGCCGCTCCCAAGAGAATTCCTCAAGTCGCCATCTATAACCCAAGGGTAAAGCCTACATTTTGTTAGGCTTAAGAAAAGACGTGATCACGAGATGGACTCCCCAAAGAGCCACCACCCATATTGGTCAGGGTCGTATTTTCGACGAGAAGACGCCCGGGCTTGAGACAATGAATAAGTCCTCGGTCGCGTACCTGCGATTAAAATTGAGACGCGGATGATCCACGACCGAACGCCGCCAGATAGCGGTGTCCATTATTGTAAGGCTCGGAAACGATGTCAAAAAAATAGCATGGCTGTCGCGACGGTATGGCTTCTGATCGAGAACAGATTTTCAAATCCGGGCCGTCTCAATTCGATTGGTGTAAAATCGACCCGTATAATTAGTCGCTCTTTGAAGGACAGCAAAAAAATGAAGCTCCATGCTGCATTAAGCCTGCACTACCACAATACTGCATTTAGTCTACAGTCTGCATACATACATATGTATATACATCGCATACGTGTTGGCATATCGGAGGTAAAACTTTGCGCCTCTATAGACGTATAGTGTTCAGAGGTATTATTTCGACGATCTAAGTTGGCGAGGCGTAGCTCCTGCAAATAGTCAGCCGATCATCAAACAACAAAAAAATGGGTCGTTGAGCGTTCCCTTTACATACACCCGGTCCGTCACAAATGATTTTGCCATAGTATCAAATACGGCAGAATCTAGTTTTAGTCTTGAATGCAACTCGCTTGGATCTAGAAATTTTATGAGACATAATTTTATAGACTTGAACTGATAGCTCGGACAGAAAGAAGCCCTGATCTATCTAATTTACTTAGATAAAATAAACAGGATTTTTTTGCCAAAATGGAATTTACTGAATCACGCTTACGAGAATTTAATATACTTGTTAGAATAATAAAAAGTATCTCCAGCTTGTTATCAGATTGGATTAATGCTTCGTGTCGTCTAATAAACCCCCTTGTACATAAAATAATAATTAAAAATAGTATTATAATATAAATAATTGCATTTTTAACCTGGTGCTTTAAAATATTCAGAGCATGAAGTATAAGGAGCTGGAAGTTGAATGATTGATGGGGTGCGCTAACATTGATATACTATGTATTACAGAACAGTGGCTCAAACACTTTCAGCTTTTATTCAGCTTTACTGACACCCGGATCGCAAGCTTCTTCAGCAGAGAGGAAGTCATTTAGAATTTAAGGAAAGTATTGATATTGTAAATTTCTCTGTTGAACGCGTTGTTAAGATAGCTTGTTTGGAACTTTAGCAGTTTATTGTGATGAACGTATATAGTCTCTTTCATTCTTCCTGTAATTTTTTTGAATCAGGTAATGATCAAGAATTATATAAGATTAATAATAATAAGAAATAGATTGTGATATGCGGAGACTTTAATATATATTAATATCACTAATCACACTAGTAGAATTAATTATTTTTTTTAATATTACAATTTGTGAACATCCCTTTTTAAGACTATCAAACACCAAATCTTCCTTAAAGACTTGCCTTGACAATATTCACACAAATATTGAACTATACTAAAAACTTATTATTAATTATTTAAAATCAGAGCGAGTTAGCCTCTTTTCAAATACCGAAAGGAACACCGAAAATTACACACAAGTAATTAAAACATGATTGATTGAGTTCAGAAAAAACACCATCCAGGTTGTTCTGAACTACAATGTTATGATGATTTCAATGAGTTATACAACTGGGTGTAACATATAATAATAGAGAAATAAGATAATATTTTGTAAACCAAGAATATTAAAATACACTAGTCGTTATCTTGTGGTGATTAGGTAATACACAAAACTAGAAAGTGATTATATTATTTTTATTACGAAAGGATAAAATTTACTAAATATGTGAGAAAAAACTCAAAAAAATTTAAACCTGTATGTGTCGCAGTGTTAAAAGATAAGAGGTAGAGAGTCTGTTTTTCTTAGATTTATTTATCACAAACTCAATTTACAAAATTAAAGTTATAAGTTAATGATTTGAACACACAAATACGATTATCACTTTATGATCACAAAATATAGGCAGTGGACAATAATACTCTCTTGTAGCTGAAACCCAACTAGACTCTGAAAAGTAAAAAAGTAAAGAGGAAGACTTCTAAAATGTATTCAAGGGAACTTGCAAGTGCTAAACAAGTTAAACCCGTAAACCAAGCCTTGGGTACGGTGATTTTCTCAGGAGTGTACCACAAGGGAGCTTGCCCGCTACCTACAAGGTGAAAAGATAAACCAGGCTTTGAATACGGTGAGTTTCTCGTCTAGAAGTCACCAATAGCTGATTTGCTCAAGAAAATATTTATACTGGCTCTAGAATGAGTCCCACAGGATGTAAACTCACTCACAGGAATAGATTCTGACTCTAGGATGAGCCCCACAGGATGTAAACTCACTCACAGGAATAAATTCTGGCTCGAGGAGGAGCCCCACAGGATGTAAACTCACTCACAGGAATAAATTCTGGCTCGAGGAGGAGCCCCACAGGATGTAAACTCACTCACAGGAATAAATTCTGGCTCGAGGAGGAGCCCCACAGGATGTAAACTCACTCACAGGAATAAATTCTGGCTCGAGGAGGAGCCCCACAGGATGTAAACTCACTCACAGGAATAAATTCTGGCTCGAGGAGGAGCCCCTCAGATCTGTATTTCACTCACAGAGATTTGTTTCACTCTCAACTCAAATATTCACTTATTTAGATGTTTTACTCAATGATAAAAATAGTTACTCTCACTTAGAATCACAATAAAGAACGTTATTGAATAATTTACTCAGCAATTGACAGTATAAAGCTTTTACTTTCACTTTATTTCTCGATGTTCACTGTAAGCGTTTGAAAAGAAGATTGACTCGCAGCGCCGAGTGTGCCTGCTTATATACTTAACTGGCGGGATTCTCGAATCGTCACTTCGAATTTTCTAGATGTGATTTGAGAGTTTTCTATTTCTGAAATTACTGGATTTTACGAATAAACTGAATAAAAATGTATGAAATTATTTTTAGAGTTATTTTCGCTTTCAGTTTTACTCAAATTCTATTTTAATTACTTAGATTTTAATTAAAAAAACAATAAACTGAAGAATTACATTCCAAAAATGTCATTTGCTCCAATTTTCTAGGCGCAAGCGCAGAATTACCTTTTCATGCCAACAGATGGCGCCACATATTTAGTTTATGTAAATTTTTATTTTACTATTGTGAGCAAGATGTCGCTAATGTCATTTTTTTCTCTTTTTCTTTACTTTAAACACGCAGCTAAAACTATGTATATTAATAATAAAATAAAAAAAGGCAAAACGTAAAGAACACAACGTAAAGTGACAGAACAATTGAACGGATAACGCTGAATATCATGATATTAATTTTCAACTTAAGATAGATGACAAAATTTTGAAAAAAGACAGATGTTTTTGATGCATTTAAAAAAATCTTTATTGCCATTCCAATATCAGCTACCAAATAATTCATCTTCCGCTGTTTAATACTGCAGAGGGAAAATGTTCCACAGGAATTAATTTTGAAGTTGAATTTATATTATCCAAAAATGTTACTAAGGCATTTAAGTCATTAAACATGGAAAAGATTGCCGAACTGTGCGGTCTGTCAGTTAAAATTGTAAACTGTGTTATTAATTGTATTGCACGAAACTTGGCATTAACTTTAATGTGTTTAGATGAAGATTTGTTTCCCAATCTGATAAAAGAAATTAAAATCATCCCTTCATTTAAAGGTAAAAGGTAAAACCCACTAACTATTGGTCTATATTCATAATAACTGACTTTTAGTAAAATTTAAAAAAAAATTATATTAATTACTATCATATTTTTGTAGTAACATTTTAATGTAAAGAAAACAGTTCGATTTCACGCGGACTGGATCGACAATCGATGCTGACATTCAATTTGTTTAATAAATTTTAGTAGTCTGGAAGTATTCGCGAGATATGGTGGGAGTGTTTTACGATTTTTCTAATGTATTTGATGATAAAAGCTACATTATTAAGGTCTTACAAGCCTGGTATTCGAGCTTCTGAAACCATATTTGAGTAACATAATTCAGAGGATTGATATTAAAGGCATGAGATCTTTAGGATCTGTTCGCACGAGAATACTACAAAGATGAGACCTTGGTCCGTTTTTGGTTTTAGTTTATATTAATGACTTATCCAATCTTTTTAAGGATATTAATGAAATACTATTTTTTATAAATGACACATAATTATAAGTTAAAGCCAAAAGACAAAAAATAGCCTACGACGATGTGAACGTTGCCATCTGCAAAGTAGAAAAATGTTTTACTGTAAATAACGTCCTTTTCAATAAGAATGAAACTAAATATGCAAAATGTTCACTTTCGCGTGTAAAATATGGATTTGGCATCATTCCATTACCTAATGAGAAATTAGAATTTGTTGGTGCTACGCTATTCTTGGTAGTTACCCTGGCTTCAACGGAGTCCGCATATCAGTATGTTGGCGAAAACACTTAATTTTACAGCATATTGAAAAGTGGCAGTAATACTCAAGAGATATAGTCTTTTCTGAACTCATCTTTAATCAAACGGACAATAGCGATATAAGATATTTTTATTTGTTTACTTCTCAGATATATCCAATCAATATGTATGCCATCGGTATGACACTAGCTACACCTTCCCTTCCTTTTTATTACTCTCAGGGTCTAACTGTATTTCCTAGGCATCTAGTCTTCCTCTCTACTTTTGTTTCAAGAATATTATTACAATTTACTATTTGAAATTCACTAATAGTACTACTGATCGCGCACCCGGAACGAAGGCCGAACGCCTCGCACGCAAACTCTTGCAATATGCAGTTAAAGCGATGAGAAATATGTCAGATCTCCAACTGCCATTCACATCGCGGAACCCGGTGTAAGGCAGAATTCGAGTCCGTCACATGGGGCCGCAACCCGACGACCGCGCTCGTGGTCTGGCCAAACATTTAATTGGATTGTATCTATATTATTTTGTATTATTTATATTTTCAATTATATATTTTAAACATGTTTTTATTAGCTTCATCTATATACATATACATATATATGTTCTTTTGCTTGTAACCAACTCTTTGGACTTGATTTTCACATGCTTCAAACGGTCATATTTCTTTTAAGCTTTATAGATTTATTAAGGATCGATGGCAATACAATGTTCTCATATTTTGAAAAATAATTTCTGAAAAAATTTAATTTCTGAAATTTTGTAAAATTTTAAATAGAATATTTGAAAAACAATTTAGTAATTTGAAATTTTATAAAATTCAACAATTTTGATAATAAGTTTGAAAAGAAAAAAAATAATTTTGAAATTTACATTACAAAAAATCGAAATTTTGAAATTACGCAAAAAATACGAATGATACAATGCGTAGCTATTATGCTCCCCGACCCTTCCTTTTTCTCTGCCGTGTTCCTATTTTACGTCATTGTGACACTTTCGCGACAAACTTCACAACGGCATAGTTTCATGCGTTGTAAATAAGATAGATGCGTTAGATCAAATGAAAAGGTTACTTAAACATGAACGATTAAGCTTAAATTCATTGCCACACACGTAAGATATTCTAAAATCAAGAGTTTTGGTTATAAATAATATTGATATCGTTTTGAGACTAAAAGTTTAGAAAATAAAATATAGTTTAATAAAACTAAAGAACACGTTTTAATGATAAATCTAACTAAAAAAATTAAAAATAGTTTCTAATATAGAAATAAAAAAAATAAAGGAAAAATTTTAGTGTTATTGAAAAAAAAAAGCGTGGAGTGCTCGGTAAATCAGTTGTAGAAAATATATGATCGGTACAATTAGTCAAAAAATGGTACGAAATATATGGCACAAATCGCCCCACTTTTTTTCACAATAATACTAATATTTTTCGATCTTTATTTTATTCCTATGTTAAGAATTGTTTTCTACTTTTTAGTTCGATTAATCATTAAAGCGTGTTTTTTAGTTTTTTCAAATTATTTTTTTTATAGTTACTATAGCAAAATTGTCCTAAAAAAAAGAGATTATGAGTGTTTGTGAAAAGATGCATGATCGATTTCATCCTGTATACGAAAATTTACAATTAATATTAAAAAAAGTATATAGAATTCGAGAAAAACAGTGATAGATATAAATTCAATACAAGAATAAAAGTAAATTGTGTTTACATATTAGCTAACGACATAAAGTTACCAATTATTTAGAGGGCTCGGTGTGCGCTTGTTCAAAAAATTCCTGAAAATATAGAACATATACCCTTAATAGATTTAAAATCAGTATTGAGAAAATGTTTGTTAAAAGAGAGTATGGTACAGGACACTATAAGTTTCTGGAACTGGCCACTTACACAAACACTATTTAAAAAGTAATTACTACGTTTGAAAATGGAACTCTTTGGCCGTAAAATACAGTTTGTTTTATCTAAATGTCGATTGTTTTTGCATTGTGGCGTCATCTTAAAATTTGTGTGCCTTCTTCACTATGAATTTAAGTCGTGAAAATTTTTGTAGTATGATTTTCTACGATTACAAATGCAATTTGACAGCTCAGCAGAACCTCGCTCGGCTTCGACCTGCTTTTGGCAATAAAGTACCATGCAAAACGACTATTTATAGCAGTATTTCAGAATTCGAGCGTGGTCGTGTCAATCTCAGTGAAGAATTTCGTGACGGTCGTCCGTCCACGCTGTGAACAACAAAAACATCGATGTTGTGCGCAATATGATCGAAACAAACAGGCATGTGACCTACCAGAGATTCTGTCATCCTTAGGCATAGACTTGACATGAGATATAAACGTCGTATCATCTTGCACCACGACAATGCCGGTTCTCACATGTCCAAACAAAAAAATATTTTTTTAAAGAAGTAAAACGTAAAACTTATGACCAGTTTTGCATACAGTCCCGACCTTGTCACTTTTCTTGGTTCGCAAATTTTAAGAGCCAATTATACGGTCAACGCTTTTCATCACCAGAAAAGGCTGTCAAACAGCATGAAAAACATACTTTTTTAAAATTGGTTTGTTTGTGTGAAAAATTGCATTTATGTTTACGGAAAATATTTTTAGAAACAACAAATTAATTTTTGACCATTCATAGTAATTTTTTCTCATTCATTCCAAAAATTTTTATTGCGTTCTACATATTATAGTATTTATGAATATTTGAAGGCCAATAAAATTTATAGACAGAACCAGCTCAACTTCTTGCGGAAAGTTTTTGCTCGTTCTTCTTGAACGAAGTTGCCTTTGGAAGGGAAAACTTCCTTTCAAACGAGTAGTAAAGTGACAAAGCAGTAAAATTAAATATTGATAACATTGTGATATATTTAAAGTATTATTCACTACATGTGAAATAAAGATATATTTGAATTTGAATGTTTGCTTGACATTTATTTGTATAGGCTGTACTGTGCATAAAAGAAATACGCGAAGAATGCGTGCAAAAACGTTTTTAATTATGGTCAAATAAAAACTAATCAAAAGTTAATTTGACAAATTTGTAATTTAAATATAAATGAGCAGACGAGTTTGGAAATGCATACACTAAACCAAAATTTTATTTTTAAATGTCAATTCTTATTGTCATCGTCTCATCGTCAATTATCAAATAGTTATTATTAAATTCTTTATAGCTTATATTCATATTACATATATAATATGAATATAAGCTTACGGCGTTATTCTTAAAATGAATTTGTCAGAAATGCCAAGCCTGTACGCGTCATGTTTCGTAGTTTGAAACCAACATGTCAGGTTGCGAGCCCATCGCCCATTGCACAGGTTTCTCTCAGAACAGATGTAAGTTTTCATCTACCCTCAAAGAAAGGGTTTCCTCGTCTTCGCGAATAGTGAATTGTATTTCCGATTAAAAATATGTATCTTCTTAAGTTTAGAAAACTCATTGGTACATTTTCGGGATCCAATCTACGACCTTATGGTTGAAAGTCGAGTGTCCTATCATAGCGTCACCACTGCATTGGACTAATGGTAGTACACCAAGATAAGCACTTCATCACTATTGCGTTCATTCACTCCGATAAAAATGTGTTTCTATTTTACATTAAGCTTGCACCATCTGATTCAGCAATATTTTCCAAGTGACGAGTAAATGATTCCCAAAAAGAATGACCTTCACTGTGCGTAAGGTTAGATGCTTAAAAGGATAAGATTGTATCTATTAGAACCTTTTTTTCGCATGGAGTTTTTTCACATATGTGGCTCTTTCGCAGGTTCATAGATTTAGATACAAGCAAAAAGAAAACGATAATTACATTATCATTTTTGAAATTGTTCTGAAGGAAGTTTTTCAAAGTAAATAACTTAAAAATAAACTTATATCTGACAAATATTTGAATTTTGAAAGTTTTAAAATGAAACATATGATGCATAATTATAACTTTTATTTTTACAATAAAACTAATATTTATTACTACTTTTCCAAATTAAATACTTTTCATTCATAAGCACTTGCATTTGCTTATTTGCAGATTGTTATGGTATAATTCGGCATCTGATCAAGATAATAATGAGAATTGCTGGGGGCGATCAGCTCACGTAATGTGTTGTCTTTCCCGTAGATAATTCTTAACAAACTAATTTTGCAGTAACGAGAGCAAACACGGGTGTAGTTAGTATAACTCAAGTTTACTTTAATCTGGTCCAAAGATCCTAGACATGTTCCTTGCATGTCTCTAAAAAAGAGTATGAAGTTATGACTGTATGAGTTCTACATGAGAATTATTCAGCTATACGCCAGAGTTGCCCAAAAATCCAACATAATAACCTAAGCAAAGATTTGTATAAAGATGAAACTTCTTATACTACACTTAGGTAAAGTCATACAGAGTACGACGATCGTGAGGGTTGTAAGTTCATGCAAAGAATATTTTTAGAGCTTTCCTATAGTTCAGTTTCTTGTTCCGACATCTTACGAGCGTAGCTGCGATACGCTGAGTGTCGCCGCGAGTTATAATGCCGCTAAAATACGCTGTAATGTTAAACTCCTCGAAATACTCTGTACTTAAAATCATTCATTATTTTATTAAAAATGATGGTTTCAGAGAATCGGGCATGCGACAGCGGTATCTGTTCAGATGTTGCCCGTTCCTTTGTGGGCCGCCGATCAGTTCTCTGTGGACCTTCATTGTCCAACCACCCGTGGTTTAATGGAGAGTGAGATGGTCCGCTTGGACAGACTCTTAAGTATTTACTGAGATTAAAGTAGCGTGTGATCATTTTGAGCGTTGGCTATAATTAGATACGGATCCGGTGCACTTGAATCATGTCGGGAAACGCGGGGCTTAGATGTTTCATCGATCAACAGTTCATTTTTCTCAGAAATCTAACTCCTGAATCGTATGGGTTGCACTAGGGTGTATACAGGATAGACGTATCATAAACGGAGTTTTAATAAAAGTACACAGTGATGAGCAAAAGAAGTTTTAGAAGCTTGTACAAAGAAGACAGTAAAATATGAACGTATAAATCTAAATTTTACCATCTGTGCCACGTAATATATCTAGTAGACCGGTTCAAAATAATCGACCATTTTTTTTTCAAAACCCGCAGTGGAATATCTTTCTAATCATGAAAAAATAAGCCTGTGAAAATGGGAGCTCTTAATATTAATGTTGAAAGGTCGCTCATCGTGAATTTCTATTTTACATTTAAATAACATGCAAAAAATATATTTTAAGTTTGGAATTTTATAACTCATTTTTATATGAGCATATCGGGATGAGCGATACATATTTTTAAAGGAAATCGTACTCTGTAAATAAAATGTCTCTTGTGTTTTTTTTTGTAAGTTCACTTCTCTAATAGTTATTCGAGTTTAAAATTCCACATGTAATTAATTGAACGTTTTTTCCTTAATTTTTCTAAAACATTTTATAATTTTTATAAAAGATAAATTGACTTAAAATATTGAATTATCAAGTTCAGTGTCGTTGACAAAGTAGATATCTATTGTTCTACTATTAAGAATAAACGACTTTCTAATTTAAAAAATAATTGTGAAAATGACCAATTGTGATTTATAAGGAATGTAGTGCACTTTTTTACCGTTGAAATAGAGATGCGCCGCAGTATCAACTTACTCTTTCAACACTGTTGCTCAATTACTGTTCTGATTTCTAGCTGTTCTCGACATTCCAAATGCTGATTCTGTCTGACCCTGGCTAATTCGTATAGTAATCTGTATAGTCATTTTTGCTCAAATTAAGCGTAAAAGAAAATTCTTTGCTAAATGTATCTAAATAGCAAAGTTATAAATGAAACTAAAACCTTTAACGTGTCACTTGGTCAAGCTTTACCAGCAATCAATTTGAGACGCTTAGAATAGGACTTTAAGATTTGTATTGAAACATTTGCCGAGATCTAGGAATTAGAAGTGGTTGCCATGGCGGAGGAAATCTATAATAATATAAATCTGCAGTACTGTGTAATTTGACATTACACAGAATGTTAAATTTTGTGATAGATATTTGTTTTATGACTAATGACCCCAATTTTATCGTTTGTTAAATTTATGTCTACCTCTGTTTGTCTGTCTATCTGTATGTCTTTTTATAACTTAAAAACGAAAGAGTGTGATGACAAGCGGTGTACAATAAGAACACGTGACTGCGCAAATGGTATTTTTGTCTGTATGTCTTTTCATATTTTGAGATTAAGGTTACGGCTTCAAATTAGAAGGTGTTAGGTTTGATCTTGACGCCGGTTGAATTAATCGATGAGTTTTTAATTTAGGTCCACACTCATTAATTTAATTTAAATAATGTGCTATCCATACCTCGGAGAGAGGTAAAATGTTGGTCGCAAAATTTGTCGGAGTATTGTTGACGACAGTTTTTAACAACCTTCAATCTTCGCTGGGTCAGCGTGGAAGGCTTATGGTTTAATCTCCTAAATATGAAGGTAAAAGATTGTGAGGAGGCATAACTTAACATTGGAGTAAATAAAGCCTGACAAAACAATTAGCAAAGAAATTTCATGGAGAAAGAGTTTATTTTTGACAGTATATTAATTGATAGAGTAGTTTATTAAATAATTGAAAATGAAAACAACAAGTGTATAATTGTAGAAAAGCAACTAACCTATCCATGGATCATGAAATTTCCCAAATTACGCGCCCTTTTGAATTCAAATTTGATCTCATGGGAGTTTATATATTGTAAAGGTTCAATAAGAAAGAACGTTTGTAAATTCACTTTTTATCGGAGTAGACGCGGTCGAATATTATATAGACCTTTTTATGCACTGTTAAAAATTTTTGTAGTAATTTTACAAAAAAAGTGTTGGAAGTTTTAACGCACAACTATAAAGTAATAATATAAATCCGTTTTATAAATTTACTATACAATTTATTTCAAATCAATTTCGAAAAATTGCAAAACATTTGTTGAAATTTACCAAACGATTATCGGAAATTCGTTTAGCAAAATTACTATAAAAATAGTGTAATTTTACCAAACAACTTTTGTGGAAAATGTTTAGTAATCTCAAAATGATTTATCGAAAATTTACTACACAATTAATTTCAACTCAGTTTAGAAAAATTACAAAAAAAAATTCTATTTGTATAACAGATGGCGAAGAAGAAGAAAGAGTAAATTATTCTTTTGACGACGTATATTAAAATAATAATTAATAAATTATATATTACGCTCATTCGAAATAATGAACATTTCTAATAAATACAGTATATTTAACAATTTTAAATCTTTTCAGTTTTATAAAAACAAAAATAAATTGTGGTCAATTGAAAAACCTGATTTACATGAGAATGCATGGCAAATAACATTTAATATGAAAAAAAAAACAAATGTAATCGCTATTTGATTTTATGACTATTTTAACGTCTGGCGAACCGAAAAACTCAAAGATATCGGAAAAAATCCGAGATTAAAACATACCATTTTATATAAAAGTTCTGTCTAAGTCTTAAAACTTTCAATATTTATATCTCTATATAAGTTACAAACTTTATTTTGTTAACGTTGTGTTGATTAGACTGCTAAGAATTCATTCAAAATATTATGTAAATCTATTGAAAATATACTGCGTGTATAGTGCAAACGAAAAACATTTTATGATTATAATTTATAATTAAAATTAAACGTTGTGAATATTTGGATTCGCAATATTTGTACCTAACCCGAGACAAAAAGTTTTACTTCAAGGGCAACGTATGCTCTGAAAATAATGATGTAATCTATATAGATCTACAGCTGTATACAGCTTACTTAAAGACGGTTTGAAAGTTCAGTTTAGATTTCAATACTAGAAAATTTTATAAGTTTTTAATGATTTCATGGTAATTTCAATACTAATATTTTTTTTGCAACAAAAAAAAAATTCTTCAGATCAAATTGCAAACAGTTATTGTGAATTTAGGAACCGTTCGATTCAAAATTAATTAATGGTTTGAAAAATTACAATGTATGATGCAATTTCGAATTTGTGATATAAAAATAATAAAATTATTGGTTAATTTTTAATAATTTCATAGTAATTTTATCTTCTACATTTTTTCATAATTCTACAAAAAAAGTAGTGTGAATGAAATTATAAACAGTTTCGAAATTAATCGAAATTTTTTAAAAATTACAATACGTACAAAAGAAACGAATTCTTAGAATTATAATACATAATACTATTTTCAAATCTGCGTTATAAAAATGAGTAAATTGGTTGTAGATCCTTAATAATTTCATTCTAATTTGAGCTTCAACATTTTTTCGAAATTACATTAAAAAAAGTATTGTTAAATCAAATTACAAACAATTTTTGTAAATTTAAATCATTTTGTTTGGAATTAAACAACAATTACACAAACTTATTATACGTGTTAGAGAAGTAAAAACTTTTGGTAGGATTACAATACGTAATGCAATTTTCAAAATTGTATTACAAAAATAATAAAATTATTTGTAAATTCTTAATGACTTTCATACTAATTTGAGTTTCACAATTTTATGTAGTATCACAAAAAATGCATTGTAAATGGAATTACAAATATTTTTTGCAATTTTACAACATATCATTGGAAATTCACCAACAGTTAGGAAAAATTACAATACGCGTAGGGTTATTACATAAAGGTTACAAAATTACAACACATGATAGTAAGTTCTTTCGCATGTCTTGTAATTTTACTTGAATTGTATTATGTTTTGATTACATTAGTATACTTTGATTTAGAATTTTTCTCATATTTGTTTTGTAAAACAATTGTAATTTTATAAAAAATTTTTAACAGTGTGGAGTGAGGTATGACTGTTTGTTATAAATATTGCTTCAAAAGTGGCGTGACGCGTCTTTCACAGTTAGATGGAGAAAGTGTAGGGCTTATAATTTATAAAAGTGAGTGCGCATTTTGTTCGTCTTCTGTGCGTGCTTAAGCCAATTCATCCAATTTTTACGAAACCGGCGATATTATGCGTTCGGGAAAGGGAAAGCTTCTCAAAAAAGAATCTAGCAACTAATCCCGATTACGTTATCCGTATTCAGACTGTTGAACCGAACTACTGAAACAATTTTAAAAATTCATTTATTAATAAGAAGGTCCCTGAATAAAATAGATTATTAACATTTCTTTTTGATGTCATTACAGATTCTAATAAATTTTCCACTTATAAAAAACTGCACTTCTCCTGAGTAACATAGCATTATTTTATTTGAATACTAATATTTGTCTCGTCCAAATTGGAATCGTAACCGCTAAAGAAATCAAAATTGTAAACAGGACGAGAACGGAACCAAGGTCGGAATCGAATGGAGGGCTTAAATTAAAATCACTGAGACCAGATTCAGAATAATAAGCAATAATTAGGGCCAAGAGCGCCACTAGAATAAGAATTTACTGAGATCGAGACCGGGTACGGGCTCAAAAGTGGGACCGCGATCGGAAACGACGATGGAATAACGTTTGGAGTTATGATTAAGGTCAATACATAAACATATAAGGAAACTAGTCTATGCTTATAACTGAATAAATTGCATATAGAATGTTTAAATTATATAGAATTAAAGGCAGTATAATTATCCGATGAAATGCTAAACGCCCGGAAATAATTTAGAAAAAATACATGTACCCCGCCCGCCCGCGACGGCCGGCGGCCGCGGACGGGCGGCCCCGCTTATCGGCCACAACCGGCGCACGTGCGCCGCCGACCGCCCTTATAACAGATTACGTACACGAATATAACATTTACTGCGATAAAAGGTATCCTATTGCAATTTTTTCTGCTATGGAATCTAGTAAAAGCGTATCGAAAACCAAATATCGTAAGGGTTTTATTTTATCGCGGCCACGCGATCGACATCGGTGTCGGGCCGCGGCCGGAGCGTGCGGGCGGCGCGGGGCGGGGGTGGTGCCTACTTAATGCGCGAAATTCATGCGATTGTTGTATTGTGTGCGAACTGCGCAATCCTAAGTGGGGTTCATCGGGCGGTGAGCGTCCTTCGCTCGGCGAGGCCGCGTCGTCGGCCATTGAAATATTCGAGTTTTCACAAAACGACAATCGATGCAATGATTAATAAAACCAAAAAAGAAGCTGAGGTTCTCTTAGCCAGTGCTCCGCACACAGGACATCGATGTCGGCACCGTTCATGAATAGCTCAATTTCAGCTTCTTGTTCTTCGTATACCTTGAATATTTTGGTGCATGAGGTTGAAATAACAATCGACTTTTTTTTGTTTTTTTAAATAGTTTTGGGGTAATTTACATTCGGGTTGCTTTAATGCGGTAATATACTAATCTAATCTATCGAAATTTTAAAACCATCTTTATTGTGTTATCATTCATATCATATTTGCTAAAATTAATTATGTAGTTTCATTTTTACCAAGAAAGCAATGTGTTCTTTTATAAGTTACTTTGAAAGACTTGAGGCTTCTTTCTGTTAGAGTTACTCGTTTAATTCTTATGACTTTGTACAATAAAACGTCACTGTTTTTGAATATAATTAGGCATTATATTTTTCTTTTTATTTCGGCTCAGAGCTGATAAAGTCGGTTAATTTTTCTTAAAAAAGTTATTATCTTTACAATTATTTTTCCCTACGTTTTATTTTATTTTGCTTAATGCGTATTTGCGTACCTTACGCGTACCTTTCGCGTACTATGACGTCGCACGTTGCTGTACCTTAAGGGTTCGAGACAAGAGAGATGGAATAGGAGTATTACGTTTTAACAACAGGCTGAGCGGCCCCGCCACGGCGGTACGCACGCCGTCTGCTCCGAGTGTCGCCTAGAGAGCGATGGTGCCCGTTGAATTTCGATAATCAATAGTATTCAGTTCTTGATTCATTTTTAATTAATTTCTTTATTTATATAAATACCAATCAATTATACACAGACAGATACAGTAAAGTGACTAGAGTAGGAAAAGTAAGTTGCAGTGGTTTGGCCACCTGGAAAGGACGAATGAATATAGACCTGAAAAAACAAGTCCATTGAGGAATGTGTGTAGAAGAAAGGTCGACACGAGTCACTCTAGGAAATTGAACCTTAAAGTACCTGTGCGTGTGCACGTGCGAGTGCGTGTGCGTGCGCATGTGCGTGTGCGTGAGCATGGTCAGGTGCGTGTCCATATGGGTGTATATTTCTCATAATTTTTGAACGAATTAACCAATCAAAACATAACTTACCTGAAACGTTGAAGTAAATTCGTATGATAGATTTTGAGGCATCTCAAAAATTTTCGGAAAGATAATAGCATCGACTTCCGCAAACTGGGTAAAAATCGGTTGAGTTTTTTAAGAGATATCGTTGAAGCAAAATTTTTAAGAATTGTTTTTTTTTACAATATTTTATAAATTGCTTTATTGATAGATTTTACACTCTATTGTGTTGTTTTTCTTAAAATAACAAACGTATCGACGTTTGTTATTTTATTTGCTCAATTTATCAAAATCAGTTCAATTTTTCGGTGTTAGCGAAAAATTATTCAGAAATTTTTTTTAAAATGTTTTTTAAACTATTTTAATGATAAATTTCAAAATCTTTTTAGTCGTTTTTTTTTTAAATAGCATCGATTGTCGCCAATTATATCAAATCGGTTGGTTTGTTCGAGAGAAAATTATTAAAGTATGCGAAACAAAGGTTTTATTTTAATATTTATTATTCAAAAATATTTCGCACTCAGTCATCTTTTTCTGTTCAAAAAACTTCTTCGAATACCGAAAAGCAAATCAAAATCAAAGAATGTGTCCCAAAAATATTGTAGTTGAAAAATAAAGAAAGCGGCTATTTAAAACTTATAGATTTTTGAATTGTAAGAGCTCAAAACGGATTAGAATCATATTTATGAGCTCTGAGAGCTTGAAAAAGCAATAAAGTAAATATTTTGAGCGTGATGAGCCTAATAATATACTGCTCCTTTATTTAAACACTCAGAGCTCCAAAGTAGTAAGAAATTTCAAGGACGGCCAAAAGAATCACCTGTGTTTCAAATATTTGAGTTTTAAACTCATAGACAATATTTATAATTTACGGAAGTTAAAAACATATCGATAAATATTATAGTGGAAGTTTCAGGATTGGCCAAAAGGATAAACCGTGTTTCAAATTTTTGAGCTGAATAACTCATAGACAATATATATAATTCAAGGAGTTCAAAAACCTATAGATTCATATCACAGAGGAAAGTTTCGGTGATGGCCTGTAGAGTCAACTGTTTTACAGATTTTCTTTATATTTCCTTAATTCTATGGTTTTGTCACAAATCACAAAATAGTTCCTCGTCACATTTGCAAAATCCAATACACTAGAAACGTATATATGCATTTAATAATATTTTTTAGAGCATTAGCCCTTTTGAAAGATTTTCCTAGAGAAGTATTAGTAGTAACGGTTTTTATACAACCCCTCAAAATTAATATTCATATTCATGAAAGAATTTATAATTCTCTCGTAAAATTACAACTTAAAGACGGTTTTTTGAACGTAGGACCCTTTTAATTCTAACCTCATGATACGTTATGATTAATACGAATATCATTGGTCGCGATAGAGCCCGCGCTGTGGTCAACTTGGCTTCAGCACGAAAATGAGCCGGCGCAACCAGTAAAATACCACACTCTTACAGAATACAGACGTGAAATAGCAAGATTCTGCTGTTGCTTTTCGTCCAGTGAATGAGGCTCCCAGTAATCCACTCTCCCTTCTTCATCATTTTCCCTTTCCATTAATCACCTGCCCATCAGATATCCTACTCCTACCCAAGAGAACAGCAATGCACTGGTGACTCCTCTGGACTTGCGAGTGTTCATAGGCGGCAGTGACTATTTCTATGCTGGTTCGCCTGCTTGTTTGCTTCTTAAACACATTATTAAAAATATTGAAAAAGAAATTACAAATAAACTATTTTGAAAGTTCTCGTTGTTGTTTGACTTGTCAACTGTTAATTACATCAGTTTTATTTTTTTTTTCTAACCGAAAAGTATTTGGGTATTCTTTTACTAATTAGAACAACGTTTTAAAAAGCATTGTTGTAAACTGAATTTATTTCTCTTTAAGAGACGTAATAACTACTGAGTCGACTCCTATTTAATGTTAATCTCTATGAAGTATCTTATTCTGGAGCGGGTAAGATACGAAACGTTGGTCAGACGAATGTTTATAAGATTAGCTATTGCTGATATAACTGGAGGTGCGAGTCGATAATAATTTAGGATCTATAATTCGATTGGAATAAATACTATAAAGTTTCAACATTTTTTTTTAAACAGCTTGTTTTAATTTTTTTGTGTCTGCTGATTTTTACTTTTAGTTTTGCATGATTGAAAAATAAAAAATAAATAATTGAGCATTTATTATCAAAATTATATTTTATTTATAGGAATTTATTAAGTAATTGTCTTTTATATTGACTTTTAATTAAAATTACGATTATATAGAATATAGTGTATATCATGGTAATAAGCCTTTTAAATTAAACAAAACAATGGTACAATTGATGCACATTTCAAAATGTAATTTTAACATAATATCTATCTAAAGTTTTCACATATACTATTAAAATGAACATGTCGGTTATGCAAACTCATGACATTTCACTCACACGATCACCGCCAACGAGCACAAAAAACTTTTCACATATACTGCGTTCGCATGTCGAACATCAGCGTGGCGGACGACGGCGGTAACGAGAACGTCGTTGACGTGAACTCATAAGATTTTATTCATACGGAAATTGCTCAACACGCACAAAAAAGTTTTCATATGTACGACATTAGCATGTAGATCAACGTCAACGTCATGCACCATGCCAGTAGCATGGCGCATGACGTTGACGAGTATGTTGGTGATGCGAACTAATAATATTTTATCCGTCCGAGAATGTCCTAACACGCCTATAGAAGTTTTCATTTCCAAAACGTATTTTTGAATAAGAAATCGGATAGCTGAAAGCAATATAAATGGTAGATCAGCCATGGCTAAACAACAACTAAAATATGAGAATTTCTTGAAATTTGAAAATATGGAGCCATTGGAATGGGCCCAGAAAATTTTGACAAATTGCTGACCCTAGTTTGAAGCAATATTAAACGCAATTATACGAGAATGCGAAGGGCCATGCCCGCTAAAATTAAACTTAAAACGACACTTTCTTCGTAGCTACTGGAACATCGTTGCCAAGCCTCGTATTGAATATTAATTACACTTTAATGCACACCTTTCAGTGAAGGGACAGTGTCATTTCCATTGGATCGGGTGTCGTTAGCGATACGATCCAACGCCGTACACAGTGTATGTGAGTCCATAGTTACGATTCAGTGCTGGAGCGCCGTCCCCCGGACTTTCAGCGTTGAGTCCGTCTCTAAGGCCTCAATTTTATGAGTGGGACTCATGTTGAATGCCTCGATACGTTGTCATTGCATTTTTTCCTTTTAACTCATGAATATTTTGCTACTATTACGGTAATCAAGTAATTCTGCGTATATTTCTAAATGTCAAAGAAAGGAGTCTAGAAGGCGCAACGGTTACTCGAGGGCAATACTAATCGCTTAAGGACGAACATGAACTGGCAGTGGGGTTCAGACGTCCGCTACGGGTAGCGGCGACGCGTCGGCTTTGACGGAAAGCGAAGAGGTCGATATCTCAAGTGAAATGTATTTATGATGGTAAACAAAAAAAAAGAGATAATAATAGTTGAGAATTCACACTCGATACTTCGAGCACTCCGATAAGTTTAAGTCGTAATTTCATACTGACCGTTTCATTTAAATCGATATCGCTTTTTGATAGGGCGGGTGCGCCGCGGCAGTGCTTGCACGCGGAGCGGCGCCGGCTCCGACCGTCGGAAGTTAATACATTCATCGGTCTAAAGAAAATATCTAAACATTTCGAACGTAAAGAAAACGACACGAGCGGGGCGGAAGGCGGCGCCCGTGACTGATCGATCGCGCGCCGCCCGCGCCGCTGCCTAATTATTTATATCGACTTCCAGGTTTTTGTCGTAGTCGGGCCTGCGCCGCCCGCGCCGCCCGCGACGGCACGTTGCCGTGATTTATTACAGATTTATTATCTAATAACGGGTCGGCCCGCGGACTTAACGGGCCGAGGGCGCACGATCCGGCGCCGAGCGGAGACGCCCTAAAAGAGTTCTCCTTTCTCGATTAGGGTGGAAACGTTAATATTTTAAGGCTGATAAATTATTTTGACTCCGTTTATTCGAGTGCGCTTTCAAAAGGAAACGGTTCCATGGACTGTTAATTAAGCGAGGCTTAAAAATAAATAGAGATTCATTTTATAACGAGAAATGTTTCCTAAACATGATAATCATTATTATAATTTACTAGACGTGCTCCTGCAACTACGCTCGCGTGAATAAAAAATAACTTCCTTCATCTTTCTTCAACTTACCTAATTTCGTTTTTGAACTCGAACTCGATTCTCATCTACATCTTTATCTCGCGCTGAGAGCCGATCCTCGTTCTGGGAGATGAACCTTACATAAGTTTGGTTCCGGTTTCAATGTCGATCCCGCTTCGGATTTTAATTCCAATTTGGCTTTCGATCCCGATCTTGATCTCGATAATAGATCCGTTTCCGATCCTGCTATCTTCCTTTAGACAGTTTTAATATATAGCCTTAAAGTGTTCATTAACTGTCCGTGCGACTTAACTAGATACCTCGCTCTGATGATGTAGTTGCTATATAACAAAAATAATAATAATAATTGCAATCATAACGAGCACGAATGAAACGTGCAACGTAACACGAAAGTTATCGGTGCCGAGCGCAGACGCGTGACTGCTTGTGGGCAGCGGGACGGGGACGCAGTTCAGCGAGGTGTCTGGTCAAGTAGCGCAGGTTGTAGGCGAGCACAGGGCAGAGTCCAAGACTAAAGCGAAACAAACGGACCTTGTTTCGCTTTTATAGAGCTGTTTATTCAAACAAGACACTGCGGCGAAACCCTAAGCCGTTTGAGTTACCAGCAAATTTTTTCTCAGGCTTTCGCTGTTTTTGATGAAAAATATATTAACGTTTTTTTTTCTCTATTTCGTTTGCAAAACAGACCAGCGACTGTGGTGGAAGAATTTGTAACTACTGCTGTGTTAGGCTATTTTGAAGATGTCAAAAGTCGCTGCAAATTAAACTGGTTAAAATATAAAGGCGAATGAATCGAAAGTAAAAGGATACTTAAAAAGACACGTAAGTACAAATGTTGCACCGAATGTCAACCTGCACAAGCGCTTGCATCCACATCCAGGGTATTAAGAAAGAAGACTACAATTCTGTCGTGGGCTGACAGCACGAGTTTTATTGATACAGTTTTTGTACAAATATTTCATAGACAAACGTGGCCAACTTTTATTACAATTGGATGTATAATAATCATTATTGGTCTATCGTAAATCCTTTGAGAACCACCGTAACGAACGATCGGATACACTCGTATTTTAATTGTCGATGTTTGTCGTGTTAATAAATAATTTTGGTTAAAAAAATTTTATGGAACAATATGACAAATGATAAACAAGAATTTTTTAATTAGGCATTGGAAATATCGAAGGATTTCATTAACCTTTACGTCAACGTTTACTTTCAATCGGGTGGTGCCCCCACCCCAAGGTGGTGTCTTGGGCACGAAAGTTTTGAATGCACATTTGTCCAACAGAGGGGTTGGCGACCGCGCGACCGCGCGCCCGCGGAGTGGTCCCTGCGTTCTCCAGTTTTAGCACCACTACACTTTTTTATGAAGAGGTGCTGAAAAACGAAGTATACAAAACTTTATTATTTTTTTGACGAACTAAAAATTAGCCCCTTTAATTTTTTTGTAAGATTCATCAAAAATTGTTGTTGAAAATCACAGAAAAACGGACAGCAACTTAAACTTTTCTTTGAAATACTCAGTTCGTAAGTTACAATATTAAAATAACATTTAAACTTATTTTAGTGACACTTTATTAGCTCAGTTTTTTTCAAACAATTTTTCGATGTTGAATTTCTTTGAGAAATATTTTTCTAAAGACTAATTTATTCCTTTCTAATTTTAGGATTCCATACAAATATTTACTTTTTACTCAAAACAAAAGTAGATTATAATGTAAAAAAATTATTGACTTATTAAAAATATTAACTAAAAATTAATGTCACTTCATTTTTATGAAAATAGAGAGAAATTTGAAGAAAAAAAGTTTGCTTCGTGTTTGTACGGTTTAGGATTTCGTCATAGAGGTACATTTAAATAAACCACTTTGTATACAACAGCTGTGCCCCGCGGCTCGCCCAACTTGATTTTGGATGATACGTGCCGTTTCATACACATGATCAGTAACATGACCAAATATTTCACCTATATTAAACCGAATATTACGATATTAGAACAATATTAAACCAAACATTTATCAAATGATTTCAAAAATGCATGAGGAAAGAGAAAGGAGCAATTAATAAAATAGAAGTAGACAAAAAACGTATTTACTTCGATGGCTGTTTAGTGAAAATAAATCTTATATTACTCTCTGCATTAAGTATTTTGTCAACAAACGGGCTGTCTAATAAAACAGGCAATTCCTGAGGTTAGGAAGTTTAAGTATACAAATTTTTAATCTACTTGTGTAAGAATTGAAATAGGGCACGGAGTTAAAAGTGAGGTCTTTGACATCGACAAACTGACTCAAGAAACTAGTCAAGACGTGGTACTATGAATATCTTGTCTTAAGGGAAGAGATAAAATCCTCGGGACTAGTCTGCGTGTTGGAGCGGGCGAACGTCACTGGACGACACTACGACATTCATTCTTTTCATAATAAGGAAAACATTAAAGTCTGAAATTGTAAAATAAATAAATAAAACTGTTGCAAGATGCAATAACTGCCAACTCTTAGAAACTTTAAGTATGTGTCACTTGGTATGTACTAGACATAGACTACAACATGGCAAATGTTACAGGCAGCCGCGCCCTTAGTCTATAAATTAGATTTTATTTGTACAAGTAAAAAAAATTATGAATAATGTTATATGGACTTAGTTAAGGATTCCTTTTTGTGTTTTATGTGTATTAAATAATTGGTATATATATGTTTCATTACCCGGGTAGGGATTAATCGGTAGAGATTATTTTTAGGATCATTTATTGAGCTGTTTTTGTGTGTACTTGTTTATTATATTGTATTTTATTTAAATGATGATTCGTATACTAAAATATTGTGATGGACGTATGAATTGCATACTAAATTGTGCCTTGACGAGGAGATCAATAGGAGATCGTATGCTGGGCGATCTATACGGTACGGCCGCAAATCGGTGTACCAAGCGCGTATGGTTGAAGCTAATGCGGAAAGTACGTGAAGTGCATTGCCATGCCCCCTCGTATGTAATGTCTGCAGTTCACACATGCAGACAGACGCGCCGCTTATAAATTGCAGCCATTTTGGTTTATCTGTCGGAGTTTCAGTTGTTCAGTTCCGGTTGTTCCGCTCTCTAAAACTGAATTAGTAGAATTTTTACTAATTGAAGTAGTAATAGTAGAAACTACATCAAAATTAGTAATTTTTAGTTGAATCTACTACAGATTTACTAAGTTTGTAGGCGTTAATTTCAATTAGTAATTTTTCACTAATTGAAAAAGTAATATGGCTCAACTTCACTACTGAATTAGTAGTTCTGAATTAGTAGTCACTTAACAATTAGTAAAATAATCACTTTTATAATAGTAGAATTATACTTTTTAATTAGTAGAAAATTTACAATTTTAATTTGTAATCATTTTTACTAATTGAAAGAGTGAATAACCACTTATTGCTGGTCGTATACTTTGAACATCTTAAAATAGTAGCTATTGACTATTAATTAGTGGTTTTCCACTTATTCAGTTTTAGAGAGCGCCGTCGCGATCGGTCGCCTTCGGTCCAGTCCCCTGGGCCACCCGTTTAGTTTAGTTGTTACTGCGTGTCAGTGTTCCTTCGAGCCGCGTTCCGTAGTGTCGGGCTACGCGCGTGTATGAGTGTGTGGGGTGCCGCGTAGTGTGAGTCGCGCGGCGACAGTTGAGCCACGGACGTCCGTCGCGGCTACGCACTCCGGCGACCCTGGCGTCTGCACACCGAGCCCGCGCACGGTTTTTACGCCTAGGAAGCGCTCCCATAGTTTTCGCACTCCAGACACCGATCGCTATTTTAGTTATTTCGTGTGTTTTACACGCATAAGTAGTTTACCATTGACTACGTGAGGGCGACCGCACGCTGATCAGCAGCAACCTTCGGGGACGGGTTTCGCTCAGCGTCACGGTTAGCGGTCAAGCTCTGTTATTGATGGTCAATCCATTCTGAATTTAATTCAGTTATTTTGCGTTACGTCTTCACGCAACGGGTATAGGTCATTTGGTGATTTTTAACTTTAAATTCAGTGATTCAAGGACATAACGCCCTCAACCGGAACCGTTAGTTTTATAACCGCCTTTCGCGATTTTTTGCCACCCCCTCCACTACTCGCTTTCTCAAACGTCGTTTACTATTAATCTATTACTCAGGGTAATAGGTAGTTTAGTTATTTTTGCCTTTTCCTGGGGCAACACATTCACTTATGACGTTATTACGTAGTGGTAACCTGGAAGGGTTTCCTGACCTTCGCGTCGTTGGCACTCCCTAGTCTGGCCGCTTAGATGAAGTCTGAAAAGCCTACGGGCTTAAGGCAATCACCTTAATGCTTCAGGGGGCTTTTAGTCCGTGAGAGTCGGTCACACCCCGTGCGTCCGGGCGCACGGACAGCCCATAATGGGTTTTTGGCCCTTCTTGCCCTTCGCACGGGCAGAAAGATAAAAAAAAAAGTTTATCCGTCACAGTTGTACTACAGCAGCCATATAAAATGCTGAATATACAAGTTGAAAATCCACGGTGTCCATAATTTCTGCCCTACCGCAAAAAACAGTTCTTCGAGGCGATTAAAGAATAAATGCGAAGTGCGGGCTTACACGGCGATGGAGACATTGCCGTAATAGTACGACTAGTATCTGATTATGATGCAGATGAAGCTGTTTAGTGTACTAATAAATAGCTCCGTAATAAACTCAACCTTGTATTTTTATGCTATTATTTTATACCGTACGTACCTAACTTTATCGTACCTAGAAAATACATTTCCATTCGTTTCTAATGATTGTTTTAATTTTAAATTTCGAAGTTATACCTTGGAGGTTATATAATTTGGTATCGGGTAATGGAAATCTACGGTTTGTAGTATTCCTATCGACTTGGACCTATTTAGCTAGTGTTCGAGTCCTATAGTGATGCGCGTATACAAGCTTCCTCATTCTTCTTATGAATGATTTTAAACTGTTATAGATTAAGCCTTTTATAAAACCAATAGCAGAAATAAATAGACTATAATATAAGGGAATTTCAAAATACTTAGATATTACTAATCATAGGAGTAAAATTCTGGAGTTCTCCGAATCCTACAATATATCAAATGTAGTGTTTATTAGATAACTTTTACTTCTAAGACTTATATCGATAATATTTATGTAAAATTTTACCATATGATAAATTTATTATTAATAATTTAAAATCAGATTACAATAGTGAATCAGCGTTTTCAGGGATACTGCTAAAACACTAAGAAGAGACTTATAAACTGTGTAATGTCAATGCCGGTAACTAAAGTGGCCTACTGAATCTTAAAACAATACTTTACATTGCTGTGGCATTTCCAGGAAGCTTATCTAATTTAAGGTTTCTTGTGGTAAAAAGAATTCGATAACATATTTGAGCTGATAAATTTTAGAATAAATTCGTTATCGTTAATTACTGATTGGGTAGCGGTATAAATTAATAAAATCGAAGGTGATTTAATTAATTTTTCAAGGTTAAGTAATTTTTATGACGGAAAAGCTATTAATAATTGTAAGAGTTTTGCTGAGTTTATAAGATAATACTCAAAAACTTTTAAATGTGTTTGCATCGTGGTCAAAGCCGAGCAATCTAGTAATAAAACAATTCAATCTTGTCAGTGACCGCATTGCTAATAGATTAGCAATGCGGTCACTGACATCGACTCCAAAAAAAATTAATTAAGTAGGTATTATGAATATTTAATTATTAAGAAATTTTACGTGTTTGTACTTGTTTTGTAGGCTTTAGAAATTATTACGAGGTTATTTTTTATTTTGTAGAAATTGGAGTTTTACTTCTTTTAGTGCATTAGGAAAATTTGATGAGACTGTATTTTAAGTACGTAAAGCACTGATGTAACACTATGAAATTAGTACGGTCTTAAGTTATTCCGGTTGGTGCGCGATGACCATTCAATTAATCATTCAATGCAATTACGGGAATAGCATTTTATATAAGCGTAAGAGATGTTGATATGTACTAAATACGTATTTATATATGTTTATATACACGAATTTCTAAAGAATGGAATTGAGGTTATGTTTTTGGCGCATTAGCAAAAACTGGTTGGAGTGTATTTTGAGTACGAAACTTAATGAATACATAATTCGAATTCCGAATACCACGACAATGTAGGGAGAAGGCAGTACAAAATATTTATTTTGTGGAGCTTATTTTGTTAAAAAATATATAAATATTTCTTGGTAGTATGTTACCGTCCGCGAATCATGATTGAACACACAGAAAATGGTTCTAAACACTTTTTTAAAACTAATTTGCAGTTGTATTCTGATAAATAAATAAAGGTTTCTCAATCGCCCGTTAACCTTTGACAAGGTACTGGGGCTGCACTCTGAAACATTTATTTAATGTGGCATATTCTGGTAATTCAAAATTTAATATATCTTTATTTCATAGGTTATAAAATAATACTCGAAATACGTCAAACAAATTAAAAATTCGTAGTAAATCAAAATTACTACTTTTTTTAAAATTATCACAAAAATTTGGTTGCCTGTAAAGTCGGTATACGGGCGAAAGTTTTACGTGACAACGACTTTGAATGGTAAAATCATTTTAATGTGAATATTCATTCGTATAGTAGGAAGAAGGATGAAATAATAGTAACAATTTAAAACATTTATTTATACAAAGAATTATATTTAAAACATTAATTTATACAAAGAATCTCGCACTGAATTTCATATTAACAAAATTTTATTTTTACCTTTACACATACATACGTATTTATATACAAATATACATACAATAACTTGCAATACATTTGCAAGCTATGCACTAATTCTCTAGTGCTGCGCGCGCGGCAGACCGATCATAGTTGAGTGGGAGAGAGACGCAAGGCATTCGGCGGGCCTCTCTCTCGTTCGGTGACTCATCGTTACGTTACCGAGCGTTACACTTTTTCAAAGTGACTCCCAGCCGCAACCTAATTTAAGACGTTGTCACGTCAAAAGAAGACCAAGAAATTTGAGAGTAGTCCCTTCAAATAGAAATTATATAAAATCACATTCATGTTTAAAATTCTTGCAAAAAAAAAACACCTGTAAGAAATCGAGCTTGTTGTGTTCATTTATCCTCTAAATACTTAGAGGTTGTATGAGAGAACCATTTTTCAACTTTGGGGATTGCAACGTGCTCATCATCATAATGGAGTTTTGTATTCAAATTTTGCCATTTTATGAATTCAAACCTTTCGTTAAAAGAAAGTTATATGGCAAGGGCTATTATACCAAGTCTGAAAATTTAATGAAAAAACCCATGGGGTAGAACTGCTCGGCTATCAGGTTGCTTCATGTCATTACTAAGTGTCGTAATAAATTATAAATTATTCATTATTTTGTATTGATGAGCAAAAAAGAGCAAACCTTGATTTTATCGCCAATTTTGACGTCGAAAACAGTTATGACGCATTTCAAGTATAATTTCTATTACCTACGAAATAAATATATTTTTGATTTGATTTGATATGATTTGAACAACAAAGGGGTATCATCTGCAACAAAAAAGCTTAATAACGATCACAAGTTCGATATTTTGCATGTGTGTGAGAAGGGGTTACGTTTAAATGTTTTGGAATCCTTTGAAATTTTAAACATAAAGATAATAATAATATGCTCAACGACCAAATTGACGTTTATAAATCGCCATTATTGGACGCTTGCCTGTAACTATTTGGGTAATGTTGGTGATGGTTAGTCTGCGACATTTGACAGGCATGTCTATCGGTGGTGGTCTGTGGCTGCCTTAAGAATGTTTTCGTCGCTCTTTGACCATTGCATGACAGCGGCCCGCTTAACGAGGTTGTGTTGGTTGTTTTGACGCTCCTTGCACCCTGGTGGATGTGACTGTCGGCAATTTCCTGAGGATGTGCCTGGTTGGCATGAAACGAACGTAAAATTAACAATTTAACAGTTAGCGGAATAAGATAATTATAAGAATAAATAACACTTGCTTAGGTGTTCGATATCTGTCAATCCCTGGAATCAATATTCAATCATTTGGATAGAGATTCGTAGTGGAGAGACAGATTCGGGGGTCAGCGGTGGGTTGCATGCTGCGTGTTAATGCATGTTGCAGGCAAGCGTCTACTATGGATTTCCGCGAATTAACACCTCACACAATACAATATTGAAAAAAATAACCACGGTAACGCTTAATAAGTACTTTCAAAGAAAATTATTGTGAATATGGTCGGATATACTGTTTTTGAGATATTTACGAGAAACTGCGCTTCTTAACAAAAGGATGTAAGTGTTACGAAGATACGCACTTTTGCTGATGTTCTTTAGTACACACTAGTTTAAGAGTAATAGTCGACATACCCACTTGTTTTTCTATTTAGAGCCAACTAAAGTGATTATAACAATTCTGTGCGGAAAACATGGAAAAAGTGTAATGTACTTTTTTCATCTGCAGTGCATTTTTTTGTAATAGTGACTTCTGGATTTTATAATGAGCATGGTCCGATATACTCTTGGCAAGTTTTTTTTTAATAAATTGAAATATTTGAAGTTGAAGAGCTAAAGACGTATTATAGTCATACTTTTAAATCCGGAGACCTCGAAAAATCACAAAAATCAATCTTTTGAGCTCTAACTCAATAATTAACTGTTGGGTATATTATTGTAGATTTTGAGCTCGAAAGGTTTAGCAATAGTCATATATTTTGTCGAATTTTTGAGCTCGAATAAATGCAAGATATTGTTTTAAGCTTCAAGTCAATTCTATTCTTGAATTCAAAAATTTCAAAACACATTGGTAAATATCACAGCGGCAAATTTTAGAGATGACATGCAGCGTCAACCGTTATACAGATTTTTTCATTTCATAAACTCTTTCCCCCAGACGAGCAGTGGCCGAAACGAACAGCAAAAGCTGCTATCTCCCGCCGTACTCTGGGAGAGCGCCATTCACGGCCGCACCGGGCCGTCGCCGCGCCGCGGCCGCGCGCGCGCAGCGCGGCTCTACCGCAGCGTTTGTATTGTATCATGGTTGGATACGATGAAATTAAAAAAGAGCTAAGCTTCGAGGGCCTTTGTTCGTACTTCTCGAGGAAAAACTGCTTTTGAACTACTAGTAATGTGATAAATTCGTAAATTATTGTGCCGTGTTTCAATAATGACCTAATAATATTATATAATTTAGAAATAAAGATATTTTGAATTTGAATTTACACCTTCCAATACATTCATCCATAACGAAAGTCAAATGATATAGTGAGTAATTAAATTTTTTAATGACCGTTAGTAAATCTATTGAATATCAAATTGTTTAACCCTGCATGGTCGCGCACCTAAAGTAACGTGATTGGTCATGGCTACGTGTCATTTTAGAATTGAAATAAAACAATGTTTTAAGTTTATATTGTTTATTTTAATACTTATATCTAATATATAAAGTCTTTTTTTATAGAAATAATCAACATGAATCAATCACGACCTTGGCATCGTGATGATTTTATAAAAACCAAAAAAATGCTTATAAAATGGCACAAAAATCACATATTTCTTTTCAATTGAGATCATAACACTAACATACGTATACCTAAAATTTAGACACTATTTTCGAAACAAGACAAACATACAATTTTAGAGTGGTCCCCACATATGCATTTTTTGCACGCGCTGCAATACTTTCTTGTGCTCTTACTTCGCGCTCTTCCGCAGCCACGGCAGCGACGGACAGACTTACTCGGTGGTGAAATCGAAGCAGTTGACTCATTTTCTGTGTGAATAATTCCAACAAAATCTTTTATTTTAAATGTCAAACTCCTTGGCAATGTTTTTGTTTCCAATCTTCGATTTGCTAGAGGTTTCATCCACGCCAGAGACAAATCAACGAGGAAGTCACGGCGGTGAACGCTCTCATAGTTTTTGTTTGCGGTGTAAATACACAGGCATTGAGGGCGCTGAGATTTAGCAGATCATAGAAGATAGTAGCAGGCCATCTTCTAGAATTTCTTGAAACATCATATAAGGAACACATCTTGTCTATTAGGTCCACACCATTTTTCATCCTATTGTAGTACGTTATTATTTCTGGCTTTTGACGATCACTTGTGTCAGAATCGATTGCCGTATCGTTATGCATCGTTGACATTAATATAACCACTTTATTAGGTTTTGCCACAAACGACACCAAAGTGCATGGTTGGTTGAAACCAAACTTGGAAGAGAATAAAGGATTTCCTCTTGCAACACGAAATTCACAAGGTACTTCTCTTTTGTCTCTTCGCATAGTGCCGACCATTGTAGTGCCATTTTCAAATAGTTGCTTAGCAACTCGTTGTGAGGAAAACCAATTATCCATGGTTATATTTAGGTATTTACCAAGGACTGGGCGAGCCATTCTAATAACCACGTTGTGTCTTTCATTGCTGAGGCGAAACGGACCTTCGGGTTGCTGACCAGCATAAATTTAACAAACACTTTTATCCCATATTTTGCAGGTTTGTTTGGGATATATTGTCTGAAAGCACAGCGCCCTCGAAATGCCAACAACTGCTCGTCCAAAGTTATTTCGGCACTAGGAACGAAATGTTTTTGAAAGTTTATGAGAATCAAATCGAAAATCTCTCTTATGGGGGCAAGTTTGTCAATTACTGCACGGTCATGGCGGTCTTCAATATTATCAAAGAGTAATGCCCTCGTCAGAAATTTGAACCTTTGTTCTGACATAGTCAAATATATTGCGTCGATTCCTGTATGTTTTGCATGATCGAATATTTGATCAGTATTCAATCGACTCATTTTCATTACTCTAGCCATTAGTAAAATTCCAATGTAGCCTCTCATTTCAATGTGGTCCGTTGGATTCGAACCTCTTTGTCTTGAATATTTATCTTTCAAATAATCAATTTTAATGTTTGTGTATTTGGTTAGAAGTTCTATCATCCACAAAAAGAGATAAGCAGTCTGGAATGGCAGTTTTTTGCCTAGCAATGCCTTTCGGGCCTGGAGGCACAAATACAATATTGTGACTCCTAGTTCTACCTCTGTTTAAAGGAGCAGTTTTTTACCACATGGTGCCATCAACACCGGCGTAAAAGTCAGTACGACGGACTCGTTGAGGTGGCTCTTCAGGTTCTGAATTATCTGCCGAAGTCTCACCTGGAAGTTCCCCATCTTGTTCAGACTCCGATTGATGATCCGACTCCTCAAGATGGTCTTCCTCTTCGTTAGAACTCAGCTGATCACCAAAAACTTCAATTTCACTATCGTCTTCAGCCAGCCACGCCTCAATCTGAGCAATTTCTCGACTATTCATAATTTTCTGAAAAAAGAATGGTCACATCTATATTAATTTTATCATAAAAACTCTAGCAGTAATTTCTAAACAGTAATTAACTATATCTACCTGAAATTTGTTACAATAAATGCTTTAAAAAATAGATAAACAAAAAATATAATATATAAAAAATACTTACGTAACTGGTCGCGCGGACTACAATCGTAGCCCGCGTACTTTGCAAGCCTGCTATCGTTTCGACCACGCGCAACCGACGCTTGCGCAGCACTGAGCGCGTCCTTGAAGTAAGCAACTTTAAGTACACGGAAGCGCAAGAAATTCGCGCAATTAGTTTTGAAAAAAAAATAGTTTTTATGGGAGTGGGCTACATATGTAGCCCGCGCGACCACTCCATGGTTAAAAGCAGCTTCCATTAAAGCATTACAAAGAAAAATATTCGACTGCCCTTTTCTGAGAAGTAATTTTATTTCAATAGAAAGATCTTCACGCTTATATATTTAGATATCAATTTGAAGTAACAAATTATTGGCATCAGACTAGGTACTAAAATTAAAATATTCTATTTTCTTTGAGGCTATTTAGTTATTTAGAGGTAGTAATCTAGACGAACATTTCGATTTTAAAATTCATTTTTCATATGTAATGTGTATTTAAAAAGTAAATTAAAATCGTGATAGGGCCTTTCATAAATTTGAAGAGCTGTTCAGTTCATTAACAATGCACACATGCATCAGTGAATTTTGGGCGGGTGGAAGCCTGCCCGCGTCTTATAGTCGCGGGCACGGCATTTGAATAAATAATAAAATATCGGTAATTCGTGTGATTTAGTACAAAGGGCGGACGCGCTAGCGAGAGCGGTGGGCGACGGGCGGCGGGCGACGGGGCTCGTCGGTAAATCAGCCGGAGGGCGGGTCGCCTCACGCCGCCGTAACTCGACACACGCTTCGTGTCGATTTATGTGGGCTTTCCCCCACATTCATAACCTTCCAACATAGAACGCCACCTTCCACGGTATCAAACCTGATAGATCGCACTTCACGCCGGTGGAGCGCGCGCCGCGCGTCGGGCCCTTCGACACGCGGCAACCCTGCCGCGCCGTGTCGGCGAGACTCGCAGAAATCATGTTTAGTGACAACAAAGGGCTTTGTATCGTCACTATGAGGTGAAAGCCGGCGGCGAACAGCGATCGATTCAGTACCGCGCCGCCCGCCGCCCGCCGCCGCCCTCCGCGAGCGGCAGTCGTCGCCGCGCCCGCAACGCGCGCTTCGCAAACAGTCGTTACTCGACGCAGCGCCCCGCGAGGCGCGCCCGTTTGTCAGTCCCCGCCACACGTGGCTTATGCCGGGATGCCTTTGGGCCAACACGGGTTCCCTTTAAATGCGCTCGTGTCACACATTCTCAAAACCACGAATCACATCTTGAACGTTAACCCGACACAAATTTCCACATTTACCTTTTTGTTAATATTTTAATTTCAATCTCAAGAAATACTGATTCGATTGCATAGCGTGACAAGCCGATGTGTAATCATATCGATTTATTGCTAGGCTGAAATACGATAGTCAAAACATTTGATTTATTTATGAAAATTCGGTACATTCAATAGTTTATACTCATCGGGCCAATAAGGAAGCACTAGAGCTGCAATATTGGGTATTAATTACGATGGAGGTAGGTAGCTATATTTTTGAGACCCATGGAATAAGTTGTGTAAGTGCTTAAAAGAATTGACTAATCACTTATTTCTAGACATATGAAAATATTTCGAATAAAACTTAGAAAAAAAATTAAGGAAATTAATATCTTAATTTCAGCATCATAATACATATACGGAAACCTGGTATATGTCAATTGAAATATAGAATCATTCCAAAAAATGAACGACACCTATAACATTAACACTAAAGATAAAAACGATCTTGCTGCTCATAAAACGCGTCTAAGCAAAGTTAACAAAGCATTTGAGACAGTGTGTACGCTTTGGTAATAAGAGGCCAGGTGTAATTCAAAATTTGCCATTTATGAATTTAAACGTTTCGTTAAAAGAAAGTTATATGACTTGAGCTATTATATAGTTTCTGAATATATTAATGAAAAAAGTCCATGTGATTGAACTGCTTAGCTATCAGGTTGCTTCATATTATTTCAAAATGTTAAGTAAATTATTAATTACTCAATACTTTGTATCAATGAGTAAAAAAGAGCAACTCTTGAGTTTCTTGCCCATTCTTCTCAAGGTCAATCAGCATTTGGAATGGGTGGTAATGCCGAAAAGAATTTATGAATACCGTACTTCAAGTGTAAGTTTATTACCTATGAAACGAAGATATTTTTCATTTGATTTGACGTCGATTTTAGATTTTATTATGCTAAAACCTAATATCTATATGATTGGTTAATGAAACTTTTATTGAACCCATAAGGAACCCTACTTTAGGGTCATTTTTTAAACGTTTATGGCATTTATCTTTTTTATGAGCGTTTTAATGGGCCAACAACATGCAATCCTCTAGAAGGTAGTGATGTAGGAAGTAAATGATCGTTCGCCAATGAACACCCGCAACCCTAAGAGAGTTACTACTTCGTTGCCGACCCTATAGTAAAGGGATATGTTCTTTTCTAGAAAACATCCGATTTTCACCGTACAAAACAAAAAAATGTCCATGAAGCATATGACGGTATAATGTCAGCTATCAAAATGATGATGATGGTATTTTCAACACGTGCAACGACGACGGAGTAAGGTTGAACATTTCTACTCCGTCGCAAAATAACGAGTTGAGCTAGTGCCTGATATTACTGAATTTCGAGATGCTCGATATTGGATACGATCTAGAGGCAGGAGTCGATACTGAGGCGATTCAGCATAAAGGTGACAACAGTACTCCAAATTTAGTCGTTCCTTTGTCTTATAAAGTAAAAACAATACTCTGTCTTGAAATATTGTCTTATTACCTTTTTAAAGAGATAGTTTTATTTTATTCTGCAGATGGTCATGAAACTGAAGAAACAATATGTTCATACAAAGGATCTTGATACTAGATGTTACTTGAATGGAAATACTTCTGAGGGGACAAAAAGGAAATTAGTTTTAGTGACAAACGTGCAAAATTTTCTTTCTAGCACAAAATCCGACAAGATTATGTCTATTCCATTCTTAGTAGAAATCAGAGACTTAGTCTAAGAATATCCTGATTTCAAACACCATTTGGTTTCGATACGCATCAATCTGATCCCCTGAGGTTTGAGTACGGACGGAGCATAATGCGTTCACAATACTATCATCCGCACAGTAATGAATATTAGGTATTTTTAGTAAATTATTACAGAATTAATAAAATCGGAAGCAGTACACAGCCTTGAGGGACGCCGGCATTCATGGCATAGAACCCGAACATGAACCTTCAGTAATGACCATGACGTTCTGTCTAGGAAAAAAATTGTCAATCCATCTGGTCGGGAAGCTTATGAGAAGGAAACTTTAAAATTAATCCATTCTATGTCTAAAAGAATGAAAGAAACGTCGAATCGTAGCTTAATAGAAAGTATTAAGCTATATTTTGAATTTTAGTTAAAAACAGAACGAAAACGTTATGGGAATATGGAGTTACCTCTGTCTCTCCATATCTATTTATTATGTGTACACGCTGTGGTTCAATACCAACCGGAAACTAGATCATATTTAGTTTTTTCCGATCGGTAGGGTCGTAGCATCGGCAGATAGTGCATACGGAGGTCATTCGCGTCTCCAATAAGGTTGCACCGTTCAAGGAAAATAGTGCAATTTAAGATAAAACTTTATTCAATGCAAATACCATTTCAAATTTGTATAAAATTGAGACCACAAACTTGCACCTTATTAAAATACTTTATTCAAACTTCGGTAGAGAAGGATGTGGATGTACACAGTAATAAATTACGCACAAAGGTATAAAGACATTTCGCGTGTCTGAGCTCCTGCGCGGGGGCGCGCTTGAACAGGCCGACGGGTGGGCGGCCCGGGCGCGTTCGCGGGGCACCGGGTGGCCAAAGGTTTGTTAAGGGCGCAATCGACTAACGCCTAAAGGAAAAAATGTAATGCTGAATTTCATCACATGCGGTTCTGTAATACTATTCCACGGTAGCTAAAAACAAACTAACTCGGTCAGAAAATTAAGACATGTGTTGACCCCCTAAACATTAGAATATAAACTGTCACCTAAAACACGCTCGAATCCATAGGAATTTTTGTAAATAGAACCTTTATAAAATCACTTCGTTGTCGATCAGACTTTTTATCGTTTTCTCAGAGATTTGTGGAGGTATCAAGTTAAAATAAATATTATATATTTAGGTTTAGGCTCCATTGAAGCTATTGAATATCAAGGTTTCACGTTAATGTATTCAAAAAGTACTACAAAATACGGTCATTTATTGCTTATATTTCTTAACTCGCGAGTAAATGAAAACCTAGAGGCTGTTTTTCATGGACCTACTATCACGAAATTTGCGAGAAGATAGACGTCATAGCGCAAATAAAGAAATAATCTGTTTCTTATAAAACTACATTTTTTTTTATAAATACAAGTAGTATGAATCGTGATGTAAACCAAAATTTAAGAGATATTTTGAACTGTCCGCTATGAAAACTTGAGATTTTTACAAAAAATTCAGATAATTTCAAAAAAAAATCAAAAATTTTATTGTAAGTAAAAATAAAAATTTTAATATTTTTGGAATCAATGTCTCGCCAGTATCGGTATCAAAATCAGATAAAAATCATGGAGACTCTTAATGGGTGAAATATCTACAGACCTAATTATATTTTTACGGAACCTCTGGAGTCCTATTCGCACTTGCAATTTTTTTTCACTCAATCTGAATCGACTTAGTCTGAAATCTAAACCGCGAGTCGGGCTTGCACTTGGCCCGTTTTTATTTTTCGTTGTTTTATTTCAGCATATCCAAAAAATGGGTACCTGTTATTTCCATTTTTAATTTTTTTATTGTATTAATGATAATTGTATTTTATTAATATTTTGCAAGTGGCTAGTCTGAACCAAATCGATCACTATCTTTCCCAAGCTTTTCTATCAATAACGTTTTGTTTCAGTGTGTACACGGAGGTGAGTACACTTATTCCTTTTGCATAGCTGAAGCCGTAGCGGGCGGTGGTCACATTCCCAAGGCGCCCGTGCGAGGGCGCGGAGAGCGCCGCGCTCGATCAATATTTATGCCGCAGTGACGATTACATCGTTGGCATCCTTTTCGTGTTGATTTTTGCGGCGAATCTCCTCGAGCGAGTCCGCGCCGGCGGCGGGCGCGGTGGCGACTCCAGCGGCGCGTCGCGAAGGGCGGATTTAATTAAAGGTCGGCATAAAGCGGCGGCGTGCGGCCGCTCAGAGTGATCTAAGCATTAGCACGCCTCCGAACGCTCACATCCGCGCAGGCGCCGCCCGAGCGCCCGCGCCGCGCTTTGAATTCCATTGTTCTTTTACCGAACATGTATTGATGTCATCGTTTTTGGTTTTTAAACGGTTTTATGTCTAAACAACTCGTAAAGAATTCTGGGCAATTGCTGTTATAATTGTGCGGCTTTCCGTGTATCTTGAGAATTTATACAAGGGAGACGATAATGTGGATGCTAATAAACTCACTTAACAACATGATGATTATTTTTATTTTCATTTCACCCATCACCACAATCGTTACGATAACTTTATAATGCAACTATCTATTAGGTCCGTCCTCGAGTCGTTCCTAAATTCACTATTTACCTTTTTTACCTTGCAAACAATTATTTTTCGTAATATTCAAATCTACCTGCCTTTTCGGTAAATACCGGACCTATTATATAACAATAATGCACTACACTTTGAGGCCATCCATAAATTACGTCACATAAATTATAAGGTTTATTATGACGCTTTCCCCCGTCCTTGAGGTGGTCCACGTAAATGAAAACAACAGTTTTTACATTTTTTTTTTGTTCAAAATACTTTAAATATTGGGCAAAACAAAGGACATAAACCTTTTTTCGTTTTCGTATTTCGGATTTGACGTCACAAAGCTTTTGACCTGCTCCTTGTCGCGCATTGTCACATTTCGTTGACCCCCCTCCCCCCGCGCAAGCGTGTGACGTAATTTATGGATGACCCCTTTATGCTGTGTATTAGATGTGTAAGTGCTGTTAAGCCAGTATCGAGACAATTGATATATTTTTCATGCTTTGCTTTAAATTACTTCGTTGAAATAAGAACAAGCATGAACAGCTAGAAATACTGATACAAATATAAATAATGTCCCTGAACCAGGAAACTATTCGAGCCGAATGCGCCATTTCTCCTTTCGAACTCCTACCGCTTAAATCTGGGGCTATCGGATTATAAGTTACGAAACGTCGAGGTGAATTACAAAATACACGGGCTAAGGGAAGGGTTAGGCACTCGATGTGACGTCGCATATTGCACTTCGTGGATCCCAATTTCAACATAGAAGGTATCACGAACGTTATGAAGGACCGGACACGCATGAATATGATTACTTACTTCGCGTCAGTTAAGTTTTACATGTAACTAAGTTTTTGAGTAAACAATTAGTTAAAGGGAAAACACAATTGAAAAATTTCGTTTTGTTTTGACGTGACAACGTCTAATAACTTGATATTACGGGCTGCATGCACGAAAAGTTGACGTCATTGTCCCGTTACGCTCGATGTCCCGTTCCACAAGCGAGGCTCGAGTGGTCGGCTCAGTTCGTTTCGTGCTGCATCTGTCTCCCCTCTACTCGATCAGCCTAGCACAAAAGATACACGTGAACTGTTTTCGTCAAATGTTTATAAAGTAAAGTGAAATGTTATTGTGATTTTCATGTGTGTTTAATATTGCGACAATAATGGTAAGTAATTCTTGCATTTAAAAATCTCATTGTTCAAGCTTATGTGTTTAATCTTTTCATTAATATTTCTTTTATTTTTTTTAATTTTATTATTTAAAAAGTAGCCTCGGTCGGCGCGAGCAGTAATGATAGGTTATGTTACAATTGACTGAAAAACGATGAAGATTCATATAATTGATAGTATAAACAATTAACTTTTCTCCTTGTGTCGTTCTGAATATTATATTACTGTAATGTTTGACGTTGTCACGTCAAACTACCGTTCGTAAACCGACTTTACAGACAACGAGTTTTTTTGAAAGGATTAAGACCGCAATGAGCACGTGGATACAAAAACAGTTCATATGTAATGAAATGGTCTATATGAAATAAAATAAATAAGTTATACACGTTCTAAATTATACAGATTATAAATCATGCATATTCGTTTCGAAGCGATGTACAAAGCCATAAGTGGGGAGAACCAATTCGACGCCAGCGTTCGCGCCGGATAATTTAGGCATTTCAGGAAACTGCTTTAAGCTTTCGAGCTTAACACATGTCAATGGTCTTAAATTAAAGAATAAAAATAAATTGAAACACCGGAGTTGCTGTTTGATGAACTGAAAACCTACTAACCAACACGTGTGGCACTCGGGGACTGCCGCGGTAAAGCTATTGCATACTATTTTTTATCAACTTATGCAATTATCATTATTTATTTATTTTATTTATGCAGTATTTTTTTTGAGGAGGTGCCCTAACGCCGAAACTCTAAACAGGCATGAGTCACCAGATTGTGGGGCGAAGAGGGGGATTACGCATGCGCAGTAACGCCGATACAACCAATGCCACCTAGAGGCGAGTTGCTGAACTAAAGAGACAAGCGTGTTATTTCAAAAAAGTCATTAAAAGTTCTGCTATTCATTGATAGATGGAAAAAGTAAAAAGTATCACCACTCTGCCGGTCGGAGTGGGGAGTGTCAGGTTATTTTCGTTACGGAATTTCTGGATTCGGTCTCCACGTTCAAGGCCCGCGATGGAAGCTATGCAATAGCTTAAAAAGAAAAATGTGATTTTTTAATTTCTTTTTGTCGATTAAAAAATAAACCAAAGAAATAGGTGGATTGCTGCAGTAAGGGCGCAAAAATTATTTCTACCACGATCTTCATATAGGTATTAAAAACAATCGACACTTGCAATAGATTGACATTGCAGATGTTAGAAAATCCATAAGATTTGTATAATCAAAATAATTTCTATAATATTTAAAATACATTTTGAAAAATGCATTTTTAGATACTTTAATTTTACCATTGAAAATATTTTTCGATCGCCTCAGCACGGCCCCCGTTTTCAGAGAAAAGACGAATTCGATCTGGTGTCGCGAGCTCTAGGTGTAGGTAAATGATTCATGTATTACACAACAGAAATTTTAACAAAAAAAACCGACTTCAAAAAAAATTATTTCAAAACAAATAAATATTCACTAAAATGTAAAAAATGATTGAGTTTTTTTCTACAACTTAATAATCAACTTACTTTTTCTACTCGTCAATATGTAGGTACGATCTATGTGTTTACCACGCAAGAAGGTAGGTAGGTACCTATCCACTTCAAATTTAACTCAAAACATACCTATTAATAACAAACATTGACCAAAATATTTTTTAAAGTAAAGTAAAATGAAATGAAAAATATTAGACTACTTAAAAGTCAATCAAATTATTACAATAATATAGTATAGTTACAATTATTGTTGTTTTTTGATTCAGTTCTTTTTTTGTTAAAATTTTTGTATATTTTTTGTTTTTAGTGAATCTGAAGTAGACTAATTAATTTGTATGAATATGGGTAGACCTACTAAACGTGCTGCTCATAGATCGCACCCTTCCTATAAGCCGTTAAGGATTTCCATTGATCATCATATTCCACTACGACAATTACTTGACCATAACGACGTTATGGTAGGTGACTCAAATATCCGGATAGCCTATAAAAGATTCGGCAGAGTATTGTTAATTTGCTCCTAAGAATTGAAGAGTTCCATTACTTAGACATGGATGCCATAATTAGAACTTAACCAAACTCTCATCAAACTACTCTTAAAGGACATCCTTTCCAATAAAAAAAGAATCATTAAAATCGATTGACGTGATATTGAATTTTCGTCCATTTGTCGCGCACATACTTAATGCAAATTTAAGATTTATATGATTTTCTCGTGGACGCTGTATTCATGGATACATGGATTGTCAGAACTGAACCAAATTGAAATGGGACCGTATGGAAAGCACCAGCTATCAAATAAAGAAAACAATTATCAAAACCGATTCACCCAAGCAAAGGTTCTGAGGTAATAAACATTAAAAAAATACCGTTGAATTGAGAACTTCCTCCTTTTAAGTTTGAAGTCGGTTAAAAAATGCGTATAGTTAAGGACTATATATAATAGTGAAAAATAAATTGAAACGTTTCTGAGAAAATCCCACAAAACCTCTAAAAAGGGCATATCTAGTGGGCGCTTTGAAACATTTTTAGACATTTCTTTTTTAAGTTTCTAGTTTTTTGAGATAAATAAATTAAAATTATTAGAATTCCGATTTTTTTTAAATCGGCCATTTCATTGCTTACAACTTGTGTAGGATGTGAACAGAAGTACTGATATTGGTTTATAATTACTAAAAACGTTAATTTTTATATATAAATAATTTTTTTAAATTATTTGAAAACATAGTTCATAATCTTAAGATTAGAAATAATTCGTGACGTGTATATACTTAGTTAATAAATATTATTTAGGCCCTGATTCTTGTTTTTATTCGTTTTATTTTATTCTTTTTGTTATTGAGTTAATTTCCAATAAGCTTGAAAGTCGGGTAGAGCACGAGATCTGTGAACTTTTAATGATTAATTTTTATTTTCTTAATTTTACTTTTTCTTTTCAACACCAAAAAATTCTTTGATGACCGTTACATTTACGGCCAGTTGCACTGATATTAAAAACACAATTATATTGCACATAAGTGACATATCGTTCCTCATTAGCCTAAAACACTTTTATTGTAAGCAATTATCATACTACTATTTGATGCGATATAGATAATAAGCTTTCCAACCAAACTTAACAATATAATGTGGCATGAACTGTTGCGTGTGTAATGGCAAGCGCCTTGAGTAAATAACTCTTTACTCTTTCGATATCCCTCAACGTTCTTTACATTCTCGGCGAGGGCGAAATTTTTGCCTTTGATGATCGTCGGTACCTCGAATGCTATTTTATGAGTGATTTATTGAAATCCCGCTGTCATAACTAGTTTCATGTTTTATTCGAAACAAAAAACGAAAAGAATGTTTACTAATTTAACAAAGATATATCTAAAAACTTGATAGCGAAATTACTATTTGATTGTTTTTAGATTTTTATTATTAAATAAAGTATAATCCTTGTTATGCTTCAAAATTACACTACCTAATCTTCATTGAGTTTTGAACTATCTTCTTATTTATACTTTTTTTTTGTTGAATTCAGATAGATATAAAATAGGATCAAATACAATTTGCCATATGTTGCGAACATGCACCATTTTTTTTAACCAATAATGATTTTTTTTGATCGCAAAGTCCTGTTTTCATATGTAGTAAAAATATCACAAATAACCTCCTTTGGTATGAACGTAGGAACGTTTGATGGCGCTACAGTCACGCACGGAGCGAATGTGTGGGAAGGATCACGATTTGAATTAAATAACTGTATATTATTTTCGTAGTATAACTGTATATTATTACCCTTCAGTATCGAACCAGCTACCTTCTAATTTGAAGACAACGTTCTCAACCACTTAACCATTTCTGGCAAAAATGTACAAATCGTACGGTAAGCGTATGAAAAAGCTATTTAAATACAACATGCCATTTTCAGTTCGTAAAAAAGCAAGTAAGAATTGTTGAATTAACGATTCCTATCATAAATGGATTCGCAAGTATTATTGAAGATACGACGATAAATACCTTTGTAAAAATTGAAAATACCCAGCATCAATTTAGATACAAATATTAGAACACCATTATGTTCAAAAGCTTCAATTATATTAAAATTAATGATCAAACATAAGTATTTCGCATCAATACAAAAATGTTTTAGGTCCGTTTTTATTGTCTTGTCAATGTGTACTATGTATATTATCACAGTTAGTGATCAATGGTACTAGTCTGACTAGTGTGATTGATCACTAACTAGATAATATCCTTTGTATTCTTTCAAAACGAGTTCCTAGGTGGGAGCGCGAGCAACGGACGGGTCGTTGCGGAAGTTCCGTTACGACTTCCAATCACTAAATTCCTCTAGACTCCGAATGACCGTCGTAAAACTCTAGCGGACCGAAAACTTTTGCCGTCCGAGACTCCCGCGTCGGTCATTGAATCGCTACGACCGTCGTATATTTTGTATGAGGCACTTTCTGTTGTCGGCCGGCGCCGCGTGCGCCCCGACTCGGACGTGGCTAATGAATTTAAATGAAACCCGGGTGTACGAGGGCGTGCCTGATGATTCGAGTAACGAGCTTTTACACGTATGAAATACGGGGTTAGGCGGCGCGCGGCAAAGGGCGGCGCGTGCGGCGCGGGGCGGCCGTCGCCTCGTCATCAATTACGGCCTTGTCAGTCTAATGGACCGACCTGGATCTCATTTTTTCCCCGATTGTTTGTTCGAGGAACGGCTCCCGGGATTTGGTGCCATTAATTTGTGGACGAGACATTTAACACAAACAACACGACTCCGGTACAAACAATGCCGACGCCGACGCTCATATTAAACTCGACATTTGGACCGATTTCAGCCAAATGTTTTTGTCTTCATTTGACTATTCAACAGTTAGCAGCACATTATAGCTAAACTCTGTAATTTACTTTTTTACAACAATAAAAATATTTTCTTACATTCTAGTAAAGGAAAATCGGAGTTTTTATCCATTAGCGAACATAAATGTTACTTCTATTTTAAAATAGAGTTAGTAATAATCATCAACATTTAATAGAACAATTAAACCAAATTACCAAAAATTATTATTAAAAATTATAAAAAAGCATTGCCTGTTATGCCGACTTGACCACGGGCTAAAAATGAGGTTGGCCAACTGATGAGATACCACATTCTCACAGAATACAGTTGCGAAGTAGCAGCTTCTGCTACCTAGTTTCGTTTAGTGAGTGAGAGTTCCGGTGACCCACACCCTTTCCGACCGACGTGGCAGCGGCTTTGAAAGAAAAACTATATCAGGAGGGTTCCTGTTACTCGGAGAACTTTCCCTGAGCGTTTCTGATCAGGATGTCCGTCGTATTCTGGGGACTACTACAAATGCTACCACAGAAAGCTCAGCGAGACTACTGGTGTTTCGAGACCATATATTTGCTATGGCCATCATAGGGAGTCTTTGCTATACTCACCAAACTTCTGCTGCGGGTCGAACATCACAGTGATGTACATTCGCTTTTCCTCATGTGGACTCTGTTGCCAGTCCCCTTAAGTATCGCCTTTTAAGACATACTTTCCGGTCGGTGATAAAGAACAGTGTTCTTCTACTTGTGTATATAAATGTGGTCAATACCAGCTTTGTGTTATATAGTGTGGATACGCGTACTTCCCTTACGCCCTACCCTTTACACCGTGTTCGTCTGAAGTTGGACGATCATGATTCCTTTGCTAACTCTATTAATGCCGCAGTGCTACAGGCTATGCATTTATATAATCCGAAATCAGTGATGCCGACAAGTAGCAAATGTCAACCATGGTGCGGTAAATTTTGTAAAACGGCTTTCCGTCGTAAGCATGTATGTTACTGAGCCGGACGAGCTGCTGGGAAGTCCAACGCCACTCAAAGTGAAGTACAACTCTGTCTCCAGGACTTATAAAAAGACAACCAGTACGCCTAAATCACTGTTGTCACCTCTGAGCTGGCGGACCGATAACAATTTTTGCTAATAGATCGTATCCAACGTTGAGCATATCGAATCGTCGGCGACTTCGTAATATCCCGCCAGCGCGATCCGTCGACTTTGTGAAGAGATGTAGCATTATTATACATGCTTATCCACTTTTTTGCATACACTATGGGAAATACTCCGGAGTAATATTCAATCTTCTCATTGTTGGAAATACCGTCATGATAATCTTGATGATTGACGTTCTTCCGCCGTACGCTTCTAAATGCGTCAGAACGACAATTATACTATTAAAAACTAAAACAACTAGCTATAACAAGCCATATAAAGGCTTCGATTCCATCTCGACGACGTTACAAATTGATAAAAGCGATACAAACTAGCGAAGCTTTTCGGAATACATAGACGAACACTAGACAGTCGTTTAGGCCAAGCCAGATTGTTAGGTACTACGTGTGCGAATACGAATGCATTCGCACACGTAGCGCCATCGCAAGTCAAGTCAAGGAGGTACTACTCGTGTTCGTATAAAGTGATCGGTCCTCACGGAAAATGACAAGGAGCTGTAAGGCTCATTATTCCGCGTGTCTGCAAAGCGCTGTGGATGTTGCTGCACGCTCTGTGCGTGTTACCGTACTCGCTTGAGGGTATAATCAAACTGAACGTACCGTGTTGCCAGCAGCAGGAGTGATCGCAACCGTAGACCATGAGTAGCCATTTGCACGCCTCATAAGCGGAGCGCATGAGGTAGTGCTCTACTCTCGCCTTACGAAAAACGACTGATTTTTTGAACTTTAAATGTCTTTATTTATTACATGTTGCACTTGTAAAATAAAGTATGCATTCAAATGGCAAGAATAATCAATGATTTTAATATCTGTAATATCTTCAAAACACATTTTGTTATAGAACATATTTTAAAAACTGTTTTAAAAATTTTTTTCGTGGACGTCCGTGTGTCTGTACGTGCGGATCCTGTATGTGGTCATGATAACGAATGAAATACTTCACTAATCGAGTGTTTTTTTTTTTTCATTCGCTTTAGTATGCATCTGAATAGAAGCCTATTGAATTTCACTGTCTAATGCGGTGTAGTTTCATTGATATTTAATAAACAAAATTTTGCCGAGTCTTTTAGTAAAAAATTTTTTTATTTTTTTTATTAAATTTTAATCTTAATCTAGAGAACATAAGAAACCCGAAGCGTGACTGTCTTTTTTATTCTCAATGTTTAAGTAAAAATTTTGACACCACGGTAAGTATTTTTTTTTATTTTATTTCAATTTAAAAAAAAATGACGATTACGTTATAAATTTTTGTTAACATATAGAATTTAGAGTATTGAACAATGCTTACCCAGTAATTTGTAATCATTCATAAAGAGTGAGCTCCAGTCATTCGTCGGAGCTGACATACACACTTTTCTTTAGAAAAAATGGAGTAATCGCTATGAGGCTTGCACTTTTGGATTTTCCAATTTTTTTAATATTACAAGCGCCGCGTTTTAATGCAAAAAAAAAAACACTGTTAAAAGCGGGAAATGGCACCCCATTGTTAATGTGACAAGTTTTATTATTTTAAGTTGAATATTTTTTAATTATCTATATTCGTACATTACCACTTATACAGTTAAAATTAGTAACTTATAGGTACATTTCAAACACAATTTAAGGTACGTTTCTTCACGCTATATGAAAAAAAGGCCCAATTTTTCTTTAAAGTTAGATCTAAGTAATAATCCACAACTCTGCCTCACCAAGAGATATCAGTAGTAATTAAAATGATTCATGGCCGCAGATAGACCAGGATAAATACGCCGGGAAGCCCATAATACAAAAGCGTTCGTTCTCCTTTGGTTTCATTAAATATCCTTAGAGTTCGAGGTGAATAAAATAAGCATGAAACATATTTAACATTTTGTTCTGTCGTAAGTCAGTCGTACATAAAATATCCGTTGTTTCCAGGTCGTCGTTCTCAAAAGCTGCGTCGTTTCCGGTGTTTTTACGGCCTTATCCCGGCACTTTCCGCATTCGCGCGGCGGTCGAGGGCGGGCGCGGGGGGCGGAGCGCGGGCGGCCGGCCGCAGGAAATAGCGCTCGAGATCGCTGTCGGCGTCAGCCGGCCGGCGCCCGCGCCCGCCCGCGCCCCGCCCGCGCAGCGCCGAATGACACCTTCAATGTACATGTATGCGTTCGCGCCTTAGTTATACATATTTTAGTTTATATGCACCTGGATTCATGTCAACGTTATATTTTTAATTTCCGTATACAGGATTATTGAATTTAAATGAGATTTCACCTTAAGACAAGACGAATATGTTTTTATTCTATTGAAAGTAAAACATTACTGTTCATTATGAACTATTTTACACAGTTTTGACGTGAAACATGTACGAGCCGCATTTTTGGCCGCCGTGACAAGCGGCTGGCGCTCTGTCACGCTCTTGTACGTGAGCGAGTAAATACATAATTCTTTGGTTTTCAGTTTGTTTCGTGTTTGTGTTGTGTATATATCATTACAATAAGAATGACATTCACTTTATCAACGAAATTATGTTTTTATTTATTTTACCTCGTATTTATTTATTGGTTTTCTTTGATTATAATTTCTTTTATAATATTTTCAGTATTTCATTTACTTTGCAATAATACCTAGCTTCTTACCCGATTTTATGATTCTAGGTTAAGAAAGTACGTTATAGGTTTTAATTTATCTGTGAATATTCAAAGAGAGAGTTAATATTGCCATACTATTTTTAAAACGTTGAATTCAAAGCTTAATTTTCAACATTTGTATTTGATAGTAGATCTATGTATTTGAAATTCACTTAACTCGATGCCTACATACATTTCTGACAAAAAGGGTAATCATGAACGGTTAGACGAACAGACGTACAAGTAAATTTTTCTGTAAGGATTACTCTTGACGTATAGAACCCTAAAAAATTTGGTTGCCTGTAAAGTCGGTATACGGGCGAAAGTTTTACGTGACAACGACTTTGAATGGTAAAATCATTTTAATGTGAATATTCATTCGTATAGTAGGAAGAAGGATGAAATAATAGTAACAATTTAAAACATTTATTTATACAAAGAATTATATTTAAAACATTAATTTATACAAAGAATCTCGCACTGAATTTCATATTAACAAAATTTTATTTTTACCTTTACACATACATACGTATTTATATACAAATATACATACAATAACTTGCAATACATTTGCAAGCTATGCACTAATTCTCTAGTGCTGCGCGCGCGGCAGACCGATCATAGTTGAGTGGAGAGACGCAAGGCATTCGGCGGGCCTCTCGTTCGGTGACTCATCGTTACGTTACCGAGCGTTACACTTTTCATAAGTGACTCCCAGCCGCAACCTAATTTAAGACGTTGTCACGTCAAAAAATTGATACGTATCTCACGCGTGTTATTTTACATCACTACGAGAGCTACATTTTGTTCTACACCCAGTAACGAGCAATATCAATTTTTGAATTTTGGAAAATCAAAAAACCATGAAATTTTTTAGAGACGCACGCACACCCAATATATTAAATGTCAACTCAATTGGTCCAGTAATTTCGAAGCAAATAGGCTATGACAGACGGACGAGCAGACACGCGAGTGATTTTATAAGAGTCCAATTTTTTTCCTTTTGAGGTACAGAACACTAAAAATAAATGCCGATTATGAATGACCATAAGTACTTTTGCGAGCGGAAAACGATCATGTTTGTTGTTAAAGGAAAGAAAAAACCAAACCGATACATCGCTTCAGTCGTTTGAAGTAATTTTAAATTTGGTTCTGGAGGACGTGGCTGTAAGCACTGCACGTACTGATATAAGCAACTCCACGTATTTTTGTTCCTTTACTTGACTTAGAATAACTTCGCCAAGAATCAACCAACTAATAAAATCTGCACTCTGCGTCCTGAACTCTGCCCATCCAATTTTTATTTTAGTCATCGCCAATACTGAATTCTTCGGATTATGAGTTTTATGAAATAAGTCTATTCCATTTCGTGGATCGGTCCACGCGCCCGCGGCTCAGTGACGACGATCTCGACGAAATCTTTAATAAACAATTCGTAGCTCGAGCGTGTTACCGAGCGTATTATCTCAAAATGTAGAATTCCGTCTCGACTCACCTCAATAATTCGTCCACGGTGTACGAGTATACGCGTAAGTATCTGAAGTCGAAACACATTCTCGTTTTCGTGAAAGGTTAACGAGTCGACGAAAATCAAAGGATTCCGGATTGAAACGTCGTTTACATATTACTTGTCGTTCCGATCGCTCGCCGGGCGCAGCCGGCGGAGGGCGCTCGCGTCGACGTAACACGGGTATCGCTGTCGGCTTCGAGTCGTGCGCTGATAGAATTACGTACGGTCGGTACGGCGCTAACGTGTGGGCTTTGACGATAATTCGTCGACGCTATGCGTCGGTACTCATTTATTTGAGAAATTTCCGAAGAGCGTTTTCGTATTCCCTCGGAGCCCCCGAGCAGGGCGTAGGGCGGGCGAGTGCCGCGCCCCGCGTCCCGCATTTAAATGAGCACCCGCTCGAGTCCCTTTGTCGCCTGGCACCCGCCGCGTCTCGTTTGTATTACATTGTATATAAAAGAGGCGAAATTAAAAACGCGATCCGCGTCGCGCCCGCGCCGTCGTCGAAATAAAGTCAGCCGGTGCGCTGCCCGAGGACGTATTAATATCTGAGGGAGCGAGCGCGCGCCTCCGCCCGCCGCCCTGCTCACGAAGATCGTCCACTTGGGTGATGACGGACACCACGTCCGGTCGAGCGAGGTCGGGCTTAGCGATCACCCTCAGAGTGTCTCGTGCCATTCGCGTAACCTGACATGATCTAATTTCGACACCTATGCACGAGTACAAAAGTATGGTATGAGTTTCCAAACGAATGATCAATGAATGTATAAATTGTATGAATGAAGGTATGAATCGTTTAACAAGCTGTATTCGTTTTCTAACTTACGATTTTCATTTATTTTTTTTTTAAAGATAATGACAGACGTTTACTCTCATTGAGGCGAGAGGCTTACCGTAAACGTCTAATGGTTCCAACGACAACACATTAGGAGAGATAGAATGACTTTAATTCTTTGTCTCTAAAAGCACATTCTTTATAAGCAGTATATGCATCCTGATCGATTATTTCATTATATTTTAAAGGCAATAAGTATTTTATTCTATCCATATTGATTCTAAGCTGGCCATGGATTTTTAAGACACGCTACGGAATTCCTAAAAGAGACTCCGCTCGTGTCTGGATTAGGTTTGTTACGATCAGCCGCACCCTTAGTATTTAAATGTTATAACATGTAGAAAATATATAAATAAATGTGTATGATTTTGTGTATGTGTATGAGATGTAAGCGGACTTAGATTAAGGATTCTTTTGTGCTTAATTATATTTATTGAGTGATTTGATTAAATAGTTTAAATCATTGTTTTCTATTGCCCAGATACGAACTATCGCTAGTTCGCATATAGGTCGTTGGCACCCTCGAGCCACGCGGCGAGTGGCGACCGTTATCGACGTGGCAACGGCTCCCGCCGTAGTGTGCTCGCCGGTGTAACGAGTTTTCGCGGCTTCTTTCGTACGCTTTTTCGTGCGCTTTACGATCCGGTGGGTCGCTTTGATTTAAACAATTTTAATTTAAAGTGATTAATATCGGTAATAATTTTACGGCGTAATATATTACAATAAATTAAATATTTTGAGTTCAGTGTCCGTGCGTAATAATGACAGAGTTAGTGTCAGCATGATGGGCTCTCCACCTGGCCCGACAACGGGCCAGGATTCGAAGCGTCTACCATTAGAAGAACTAAAATCACTCTTCTTTAGCTTCCTAGTTCAGCAAGGGTACGCGGTTCCCGAAGAAGCCAAAGATTTTTTTTACAATAAACCCAGCATGTGTAGTCGCGATTCGTTACCGTATCCTTCGACATGCAGCAGTAAGCGTTTCTCGAGCGCCCTCTCATTCGATGAAGCATCGGAACAGTCAAGAGAGACTATTAAAGTTTCTAACCAAGAAGTTATAGAGACTTTCCAAACGATACATAGAAAGCCTTGTAAATCAGCCCGCCGGCATAAACTAACCAAAACCGATACGACTGACTCGTTTAGAATGAGATTAGATAATAACCCGGCGCTGTCGACGATTGATACCGACTCGTCGGCCTCCGCCCTCCAATCAGGCCGGGAGGCGACCGTCGCAGAGATGACCGCTAAAGCTCCGAGCAACAGCATTAAAAAATTTGGAACAATGCCGAAGGCACCTCCCAGAGTTAAGCCACCACCCTCTATTATCCTTAGGGACAAAACGAAGTGGAATGCAGTTTCCAGAGAATGCTCGAGACTGCATATCAATTATGCTAAAGCCCAAATACCGTCCACGGTATAAAAATTACAGTCACATCAACCGATGATTTCAGACAACTTAATAGTTTTCTAATTAACAACAACCTTCCCTTTCATACGTTTGCGCTCAAGGAAGAACGAAAAATTAAAACTGTTATTAACGGCGTACCTATTGAAATAGAGATCGACGAAGTGAAAGCGGACTTGGTATATCAAAGCTACCCAGTTCTTACGGTGCACAGAATGCACTGTAGGGATAGTACCGCATTAGGAATGACCTTGATTATCTTGAAAGGGACAGATATAGCCAAGGATATCTTCAAAAATCTATTTAAAGTTTGGAGGCTGTCTGGTATTTATGCTGAGGCCCCTTATAAGAGAGGAATGCCGGGACAGTACCACCGTTGTCAACTTTATCGACATGCGGCCTTAAACTGTCATCCGCAGCCTCGCTGCATAAAATTTCCAGTAACACATTGGACGAAACAGCGCAATCGCATTAAGAGTCAGGTAATGAACCCTTATTCTGTAATTGCGGTCAAAATCATACCGCAAATTATGGCGGGTGCCCGAGAGCGCTCAAATCTCGTCCAGTTAAAAGGATTGTACCTAGGCGTACTGGTTACATCAAACAAACTATGGATATGACTGATAAGGCCAGACAGCCTACTAATAGTAAAATTGTCAATTCTAATAGCAATAAAGCCAGCATAGTTAAAAACAAACCTGCCGGCGAGGATGCCGATTTTGAACCAGCGCCCCCTCCAAAAGTCAATCTGTGGTTCAGATCTCAGCAAACGAAGGTTGCGCTGCTAACTAAGGCCACTAATCGGCGAGAGTGTCCTTTAGAACACTCTTGCCGATTAGTTTTTTCTACTAATTTCTACTACTAAAAAACCGGCGTTGCTACTAATCGCAGATTAGTAGAAACGCCGCTCGGTTTACCGAGCAGCGTTTCTCGTAACGCGAGCACCGCGGCGTCCGCTCTTGGGAAGGACATTAGCACCATAATGTCCATTCTTAGGTGATAAGGAGCGCCGAGGTTGCCGATTTGGCGGCTAAGTTTAGGAAGACAAAACACGACATTAATCGCTTTAGGATCATCCTGGATAACCAGGATCTAATTAACAGACTAGAAAACATAGAATGGCTGCGCCCGGACGCCTACAATTAAATTCAGTTGGAGGCCACAAACCAAAAAATATTTCACTAATTTCGTTTGACGCCAACGGATTAATTGGTAGTACTGTAGAATTAGCTAAGTGTGTACTGGAGTACAAAACAGACACAACTATGGTGCAGGAAATCCATTTGAAACCACATTTTTCGAATTCCTGCAAAGTAAGTAACTTAATTTTACTACGGGCAGACAGACAAGGCGCTCCGAAAGGTGGAACCGCGATCTATTACACTTACTACTGTCCTATTGATACTCCACTACTAATTAATATAGAAGCCATCGCGTGCAGGCTTAGTATGACATGATATTCTGATCTCAGTATCAGTCTACTTACCTCTTAAAAAATTATTGCTCCGGAGGGATTTAGAAGCACTATTCGCCCTAGGGGATGTCGTCATTCTCTTTGGCCATTTCAATAGCAAAAGCACCGACTGGAAGTGTAATTATTCAAATAGAAACGGTAGAGAAAAGGAAGTTCTCGCAAGGGATCTCTATTTCAATATCGTGACCCCACTCACTCCAACTTATTATCCTAATAATGATAATTATATGCCTGATATCCTGGATATAACCTTCATGAAAGGGGTAGCTCTGAAGTTGGGCTGCATTGAGCCCCTCCAGTGTCTAAATTCGGATCACTGACCCGTACTCATGAGGTTAGGCTCTCTTATCGGGACTGTCCTCCACCCATTAAAACTATCACTAGTTGACAAAAGTTGTCGGCCGCGCTTGAGGAATTCGACACTCCGATTTTGAATAGTATCCCAAATGACATTGTTTCGACAGACGATATTGACAATGCAATAGGTTCCCTTACCAATCACATCAGGACAGTGGCCGAGAACAGTTCTAAAACAGTTCCAGCGAAATCTAATCGCAAGGAGCTACCTAGAGATGTTATACAAATTGATAAAGGTTATGAATGCTACTTTGCGTCGAGCGGGTAAACACCCTACGTGCGAGAATAAGTCCCATGCACGTGTTCTCCAACGTAAGGTGGTTAGGTGGAAGGAAGTTCGAAACGAAAATTGGAGAGAACTTATTACAGAAATTTTGCCTAGTCACAAAGCTTATTGGAGACTTGCTAAAGCTCTTAAAACGGAAACATCTGTCCCAGCTCCCGCTTTGAAACGACCTGATAATTCTATCTCATTCGACGACCGGGTATAAGCTGAGTGTTTAGCTGATAGCACTGAACATCGATGCTCAGAAATATGTTCCAAGTCGTATGGGGAATATACGACTTGGAACATATTTCTGAGCATCGATGTTCAGTGCTATCAGCTAAACACTCAGTGTTGTGTTCCAAGTCGTATGGGGAATATACGACTTGGAACATGTTAGCAGGGTGGAAGAGGAGGTTCGTCATAGAGTCTCTCTTCCAACCAATGGCGATCTGGATCCAATTATGCATGATGAAGTTAGCAAACTTATTAAAGGTCTAAAAATTAGAAAAGCACCAGATAAGGTCACCATTAGCAGTAAAGCACTTAAATGCTTTTCTGCGCCACCTGTAGCTCTATTGGTCGCGACTTTCAATGCCTGCATGCAAAATTGTTACTTTCCTACAGCTTGTAGTTATAGGCATTCCTAAGCCAGAGAAACCATGCGACCTCCCAGCCAGTTACAGACCTGTAAGTCTTTTGAGCGTATTAAGTAAATTATTTGAAAAAAAGCTCAAAACGCGTTTAAGTTATCAAGTAGAGGAAAAGGCCTTATAATTAACTAACAGTTTGGCTTTAGACCTTATAATTCTTACCCGAAACAAGCCTTCCGTCTTGTAGAATATACTTCGAAGGGTTTTAAAGTCAAAAGAAAGACAGTGGCGGTCTTCTTTGCTGTAGTAGAGGCCTTCGATAGGGTCTTATACATAAGATCTATCAGTTAGAGCTCCCAGATCGTCTTGTATTAATAATACACCATTATATTAGTAATCGCCACTTGTCTTTCAGACTGGACAATACGTACTCGTCAATGATACATATCAGAGCTGGAGTACCTTAAGGCTCCACGGTCTCTCCATTGCTGTACTTCGCGTACGTAAACGACATACCGCGACCGTCGACAGATGTCCAACTCGTGTGGTTTGCAAACGACGCTGCATTTTATCTCAGATCGAATAGTATAGGTAACATTCTCCTTACAGGTTACAGAGAGCCATCGATGAGCTGACACAATGGCTCCGCCTCTGGAGAATCGACGTCAACCCAGACAAGTCAGCATCCATCTATTTCAATTACAGTACATGTAAGGTACAATTCCCGATCCTTTTAATACCCCCTACTTACGTATTTTAAATCAGCCAATTCCGTGGCAACATCATTACAAATATTTAGGCATCACGATCGATAAGCATCTCCAATTTAGAGATCGTATCATTCGTGCTAGGAAATTAGCGTAATTTTATCTATCTTGCTTATACGGTATGACAGGTGGAAAAAGTAAAATGTCGTTACGCGACAATCGTACGATATATCGATGTAAAGCAGGCCTATCATGACATACGCAAGTCCAGTTATTGCTCATGCACAACCTAATATACTTTATGACCTGCAAATAATACAGAATAAATTCTGTAGAAGTGCATCTGATTCTCCATGGTATGTCAAAAACTCTGTGCTTCACCAGGATATAGACCTCCCAACTCTTTCTAAATTTATGAAGTACGCATCGGAGCGTTTCTTCGACGTAGCGAGTAGCCACTCGAATCCTTTATTAGTTTCGGCCGTAACATACGAGCCACCTCCTCCACATCATTTTTGTAGAAGAGCACGGAATGTCCTGTTAAATCCGCCCGACGATCTCACCGTCGAGGTAAAAAAACTTATAGAAATGAATAAGATGACTATAGACTAGGAGTAGGGATTACCCCAGTCAGTACTACCTTTAAAAGGTCATTAATTCGGTGTGCTCCCCGCGCCTCCCGGAGTCCCCCCTTTGAAGTTTCAGTCCGCGCTGTAAACTTCACGTGACATCTAATGCCGAGACGCCTGTTTAAAAGGCACCCATAGGGCAGTCACGCGCCGACGATATCCCTATGCCGAAATGGTCGCGTTTTAGATGAAGAAGTCAAAGTCTTTCACTTTTCTACATTGCAGAAGTAAGTTGTTCAGGAGGTTTTTAGTCCGTGACCGTCGGACACACCCGTGTGCCCGGGCACACGGACGGCCCATAATGGATTTTTCTTCACCTTCCCTCCCATTCGCATGGGGAGAACTACAAAAAAAATGCATTCGTCGCAGTTGTACTCCGGCCGCCACATGTGAAGCTTGTACTGAAATACAAAAGTCTGAATATCAACGCTGTCCTTCATTTTTGCCCACACCGCAAGAAATCTATTCTTCAAGGCGATTGTAGAAAAAATCCGAGGTGCGGGCTTACGTAGCGGTGGAGAAATCGCGGTTACGAGGTTAGATCATGATTTCTCATTCTTCTTAGTGTTACTATCTATTAAATTACTATTCCAATAATTATATGCTCATTTAAATTTATCAGAGTTTTACGTTAGCCGGTTAACACGACGATGATTAACCCTTTTTTCATCAATTTGACAAAAAAAAAGGAAGTTTTAAATTCGACAGGAACTCGAATCATTATGTAATCGATTTTAACATACATATTTTTCTAAACAAACGTACTTCCAGATTAGTCCCGTTTTTGTCAAAACTGAAATTTGGTGAAGGAATCCATGAGGAGTCGACTGAATTCCTCAAATGTTAGTACATATTTATATTATAGCAAGTTGGGTATTTTCTTTAATAACTCATGAATTTGTCCTCGGAAATCATAATTTAGTGAAGTAAAAGTGATAACGAAGTCTGTAGATGACCACTGGTTTACGTCAATGATAATTTTTAGGTCAATAATAAATTCACGGATTGTTGTAAGATTTCTTTGTAGCTGTTAAGCAACTTATGTTCATTAAAACACACGTTGTGAAGTGGAACTGATGATATAGTGCCATCTAAGCTAAGTTATAAAAATTAAATCAGTACTTTTTTAATTGCAACATTAAGGTAGTTAACGACATTGCTACTTACCATCCACAATTTTCTGGTGAGTTGAGGAGAAATCTGGAAACTTAAATATCTTGGAAAGGCATTGATTTAAAAGACGCGTGAACGGAAGTGTTAAGAGGAGGATCTAAGAATTTAAATTAAAAATGAATTCTCTGAAATTTTTATCGGCACCACAATAAAATTTTAGATTGGTACTGGTTCCTCACTTTTTCTGCATAAAGAAGAGACGACAGCCTAACCAAATTAAAAAAAAATTATCATTCTAACCAGTTGGAATAACGCAATGAATATCCATCGTTGATTTTGAGCGTACAAAATCAACGATGGATATTCTATTTTGGATATATGTTATTTTGGTTATCTTAACCAATATAAATTCATTTGTCATCTTTGGTTAGATTAAGCAAGTTAAATTCACTTAAATAATATATACTGTAGTAATTGAGTTAGGTGTAGGTAGCAAGTATGGCATCAGGTTTCCATGCTCGGTCTGGCGAACGTGGGTTCTATTTAGGTTCGATTCATCAATTTGAATTATAAAATACGAGAAGAATAATCAGGGCGAGAAACAAGAGAGTTGGGGTAGGAAAAAATTTGATCAGTGCTCCTGCCTACGTATAGAGAGGATTGAGTTTGAATGAATTTCATGAACAGATAATTTGAAGAACACTCGACTTTCTAAAATCATATTTGAGTATCAGAATTCAGACGGTTGATGTCAATTACATGAGATTATCTGGATCTGTAGTTCATATGGGTGTACGACAAGGATCAATTCTTTCTCCCCCTCTTTTTTTAGTCTTTATAAATGACTTACCTAAGCTTGTTAAAGAAGTTCATGAGGTAGTACTGTTTGTAGATGATACTTCTTTCTTATTGAAAATTAAAAGACAAAAATTTACTTACGATGATATGAACAATGCTATCTCCTTCTTAATGAAATTAAACAAAATGTGTAAAATGTTCACTTCCAAATGAAAAACGTGAATGTGGAAATATTTCAATACGTAATTAAGAATTGGAGTATGTTAATACTACCGTGTTCAAGGAAATCACATTGGATAACAAGCTTCAATGGTGTCCTCATATCAATTAGTTGGCGAAAAGACTTATCTCTAGCGTCTATGCCGTCAAAAAAGTAGAAAAATTATCTAACGTAGAAACTGCTAGATTAGTTTATTTTGACTGTTTTCATAGCCTGATGTCGAATGGCATCTTGCTCTGGGGATGTGCCACAGATATATATAAAGATTTTGTATTGCAGAAGAGGGCGTTCGCGTGATTTACAAGCTTGGACTTTGTGCATTTATTAGAAATATGTTTAAGGAAATTGGAATCTTAACTTTGTCACCCCAATCCATTTACGAAAACTTTTATTTAAAAAAATTAGAGACGTTTAAAACAAAGAGTTACCGACATAAACTAAATACTAGAAATGAAAATAAACTGAGTCTACATGTTAGTCGACTAAGCAGCGTCACAAAATCATTTAGAGGGCTCTGTGTGCGCATGTTCAATAGGGTTTCTGTGGATATACAAGATTTACCCTTATGTAAATTTAAGAGTATTATCAAATAATCACTTAGTAAAAAAGGATATTACACAAAATCCGAATATTTGGAAGACAAGTATCCATTGGCATAAGCGGCGCGACTTCTTACCGGGCTTTTTTATTTATTAATGGTTTTGTAATTGTTTCGGCTACGCATAATGATATTAGAAAAGAACTACCTTTAAGTGTCTTCCTCGTTTTTCTAGAAAGAAAAACTGCCTTTAAAAAAAGCGGTTAAGGGTAAATTCGCAAAATTTTATTACATACTTCAAGTGTTATTTTACAACCTATGAAATAAAGACAATTTGAATTTGCATAATTAGATACTTTCCTATGTCTAGTGAACGCCACAATTTAGGATTAACTATTAATAAAAATGCAAATTTTTTGTACTACAATTTATTTTACTACAAAAAACGATGTTTACAAATGTTGGCAATCAGCGCCATCTAAAGAGATAAATACAATTTTTTTCATTTATTGTAATCATGGTAAGATAAATTTCTGGAGCACTAGATTTAATTAGTTATATCGAAGAAGTTAATAAGGATCTGTAATAATTCAAATAAGTATATTTTAGATTTTTAATAGTATTTATGTAGTCTAAATGATATTTCATTGTTTTTCTAACCTGGAAAAGTAAGTGAAGTATCAACGTCAAAGCTGTCACATCAGACATGTCCGCTTGTACTATGACTATTAATCAAAATAAATATATTTATTTCACGTATTTAATGCTTGTTGAAAATTATGGATTGTAATAAATTTTACAGAGAAAAGACTTATATTTATGTTATCGAAGTATATAAAGTCATATCCTACATGTTGTTTGTACGTGTAACTATTAAATTTATTTACGTATTTGGTCTTAATTACGTTTATAGTACTGCTTTAATAAATTTGTTTGTTTTCATTCAATGATCCAGAAGAAGGGTAATGTTTTCGCGCACACGTATGTATATGTGTTTAGGTAAGTCTCACCTGTTGTGACCTCCTATAGCCTAATCGGCTTTACCGATTTCGAAGTGTGAGATGTCATTCGATTTGTACTTTTTGTTGGAGTCTGATAGATTGTGACGTAAGCAAAAAATAGATAAACGTACTTAGATCTTTTTCATTCATTTTGACGGCGGGGTTGTTTTTGAAATTAATTTCAATTTATTTATGTTTTAGAGAAAAAAGTGTGTATACTAAACTGCAATATTTCTTGAACGTGTAGTTCGATTTTTATTCACTTATCAGCATTTGACGCAACTTTTTAAGCACAAAAATAATAGTCATTCGTCAAAAATCTATTGGATGGAAATTATTCAAATTATCTTAAAAATAACTTTTTTTTTTGACAATTTCACATCTGCGATATCTTTTGAACGTGCTGTTTGATTTTCATTCGCTTGGCAGCATCAGATGTAGTTTTTTTTAAAAAAAAATTGTAATAGATTAAAAATCGATTGGATGGAATTTTTCCAAGTTACCTCAAAAAAAGTTTTTTTGAAATTATTTTGACACCGCAATATCTCTTGAACGCATTGTTCGATTTTTATTGACTTGACAGCATTTGACGCGATTTTTTTGAATACAAAAATTTTTGTCTTAGATTGAAAATCGAATAGAAAAATCTCAAACTGCAATAACTTTTGAATGAGTCGCTCGATTTTTGATCATTTGGCGGCGTTTGACGCGATTTTTCAAGTATAAAAAATTTCGTAATAGGTTCAGGTTCGTAAGTTGGAGAATTTTTATCCAATCGATTCCGATTGGATAAAAATACTCCAACTTATCTTAAAGACATTTATGATATATTCCAAACGTCTCAACCGATGACTTCAAAGTCTAATCAGATCTGAAGACTTGATTGACTCTTTCGGACGCTGTTACTTGTCATAATCAGTTTTTCCCTCTCTTCTTTAATCTAATGCCCAAGCAACTGTGTACCACTCTTCTTCGAGTGGTCTGTATTTTATTACTAGTTTTGCGAAGTCCGTGAGCCGTAGGTTAGACACGATAATATTTCCGAGTTCATTACTATTTCTTTTGCTTATAGCGAAAGCAGAGATTTGAAAATTTCTTTGTGACGTCTGTATTTTTTCCATGTAATTGTTATTCTACCATCCACTTCTTCTGTATTTCTTATTTTTTTTTACAACTTTTTTATTTTTTATTTTTATTTTTATTAATCATTTCATTAATTATATCCTTTACCAAAATAGATATTTCGAGATATAATACGATAGATATCTTGAGACGACAACAATTACACGCACGCACACGACACACACACCCACACGACACACATATACGGACGTGCTGAAATTATTCGGGACATTTTCCTGGGATCTCAAGGCCTCGAGACATGATGATAATTCGATTTTTTTAGAATTGAACCCAAACCAAAAACTTCCCTATTATTTTGAAAATCTTTTATTTTCAAAGCGGGAAGTTAAAAACCTTATTGTGGTGTTTTGATAACCTTATATTTCTTGTGTCTCTTTATATTTTCTATTTATGTCATTGTAAATTAATTATTAGAATATATCATTGCGTATTACCATAAAACAATAAATATACAAAAAATAAGGATGTGCTACTGTTGTGATTGATCTCAAAAGTCAAATTAATTTAGAATTATACACCTCTAGTCGCTGACGTCTTTAAATTACATCTAAACGTCGTACAATACGCTTATTTATCTCTTATTTCATTTTCGTATTATTCATAGTAGAGAGTTACAAACGTTCGTACTAATTAACCTATTAATTCTAAATTCAAATTAGCTCTGAAACTTAATAAATTACGTTGAATAGCGCAAACTCTTGTCAAGTTTTGTTTGTTATTTAAGATAAATTGTTGTAAAACAAATATACATAAAGAATTTTGCTCATTTTCTTCGTCATGTTTCTGTCAAAATAGTTTAAAACTACGGACTACAAAATCTTTATACATCTTGAACCTATGGTCATCCATATTTTTAAGCCGATAGCAAAAATTTTGGAAATAAACTACAGGCTGCACCGGTTTCTAAATATTTTTATTTGTCTTCATACTAAAGAAGAGGTTCATAATCTATTGCTTACGTTTTAATTCCACTGACGTGAAAATCTAACCACCTTGAATGGCCTTGACGTTAGATTCAGAACTATTTTTTGCTGTTTTGTGTGAAAATAATTTGAAGCGTTCGTAGTGTCTTTCAGCACATCGTGATAAAGTATAAACTTGCGTATCGTTTACATTATTGTGTTGTTGTGGTTGTTTGTGATATTTACCATCACACTCCTGAGACACACTTTCCTTCAGTGTCGGCATTTGGACCTTAAATCTCAATTTAAATCCAGCAGCGGGTGCGCTGAGAGCCGATAACGACTGCTGTCGGCACCGGGCCGAAGCCGTCAGAGGTCGACGTCTCAACGCACCCCGCGAGGTACGAGGTGATCACTTTAAATTTGATATAAATTAAAATCCCATCGGTTAGTTTGTCGACAGTCAGGACTCGGGTCTGGTCTTCCGCTTCGAGCCGCACGCTCTGGGCGCGCGGCCGTCGTCGCCCCGGAGCCTCCTTCCCCGATGGCCGTGTATCAAATTCGACAGCAAAGCGATCGTGCCGGTGTTCATTTCATTAACTCTAAATGAGAGCACGGAGGACGCCGGACTCCGATGATGAAAGGAAGCGGCCGAAGGAACTTCTTAGCTAACAATAGAGCTATCGTGTTTCCTCCCCTCTCCTTGACGAGCCGTTACGCAAATGATGCGAATAAGCTAATAATGTAATTGAAAGTTGCCAAACTTTTTATACAATGATTTTACCCATGTAATAACCTTTTTATAGTACTTTTTGTTTTTTTTTTATTCATCTAATCAAAAGCACTTATCTTTCTAATTGTAATGGAGCAACTGTTGGTACATAGTCATTAGCAATTCCTGAAGTCATATAAGACGTTGTTATGAACATATGCGCAATGTTATGTAATGAACTATGTTTTATATATATATATATATATATATATATATATATATATATATATATATATATATATATATATATATATATATATATCAATGCACAGCCTGAAGACTAAGTCTAAAGTTTTGAAATTCTTCTTAGAAATTTCTATTGCATTCTGAACGAGCACTTAAAAAATGATTTTCGCAAATTTAAACCCTAATGGGGTGAATAGACTAAAATCCTGTTTTGTGAAAAATCAGTTATTTATGGAAATAAAGAAATAATTGCATACTTTTTTAAATAACCCTGAAACGGGTGAAATGTTGTATGGAAAATGCAATCACTTAAGCTCTGGATGTTAAAATTTATATTTTAGTTGATCATTACTCAATGAAAACGAATGACACGCTTTGGTACTTTGAAAGGAGTGAAATAAGAGGCATTATAGGAAAACTAAATTGTTTAACCTGTTGACGCTCAAATTCATAATTTGGCTAATAATTACAAATGATAAAAATAATGACGCATCGGTTTTCGAAAAGAAGCTAAGTGAGTTGTAAGGATGAAATGTTATAAGGAAAATTAAAAACAGTAAAGCTATTAATGTAAGAATTTAAAATCAATACCGCTGAAACTATTGTTAATAAAATGTTTATTTATGTTACTCATCTATTCTATTACATAAATCTGTGTGTACATATAATTCAATAATATAATACGTAAGTATAATTTTCTTTATCAAATTTTCTGTTTAATATTCATTTTTATGCCTCACAGACTCCAATTTTATTGTATTTATGAAGTGAAAACTTTAGACGCGTTGGGCATTTCATTTCTGAGATGGGAAAAATCATTGAACTCGCGACACTATCACCGTTAATTAACCGACACCTCTGTGTAAAGTGTGTACACACATTGGCCCCGTTCACACGACGTTTCCACGAGAGTTGAGTTTGGGTTGAAATACATTGACAATATAACTGTATATAAGATAAACATGTATTCTGCATATACGTACAATATAGATATATATTTATGTCGGTATTTTTCGTACTGTATTCGTAAATTTACGTTTTAAGCAATTGATTGCAATTTTTGTTAAACAATATGCATTATTTTTCATGTAAAATAGCGCATTAAATGAAAATTGTAATATAATTTTGGTGGTAGTAGTTTATAATAATGAATAAAAAACACTTAATTTAAAAGTATTTCCTACACAATAAAATATTTCCTGACGATTCAAAAAACACACACGTAATTGTTCAACTTTTCCCTTCTGTCGGTGCTCCCGGAGTGCCACTGTTTTTTTTAATTGCTGTTAGTCTGTTTGTCTCTTTGGCGGTATGTCTTTTAACTTAAGAACTGATAGACCGATTTTGTTAAGTTTCGGTGTACAATAAAAACAAACGTTTGCGCAAACGCTAGAGCTAAATATGATTTTAATAAGCGGTCTTTATATTTTTTTTATCCGTCCTAATCTCCGAAATAGCTGAATAGATTGTAATCAAACTTTGAATAGAAATAAACTACCCCCTGCAATAAGAAACGGAAATCTTTTTATTTATCTATCTATACTGATAAACGAAACCAAATGATATTTTTGGAAAGTTTTGTCATAGATTCTTTCACGCACTTAATTTTCATTTACTGTTTTTAAATTCTTAATCCTATTTTTTGTTCGTCATATTAGAAGAATGAAATTCGAAATATAGTAAAAACATGCAATTATAACATTGTAATATCATATTGATAAAATACCTATTTGTTTGTTTGTCAGGGTTAATCTACATAAAAGCTAAATAGTTGTGATCAAATTTTGCTTTATCTTTAATAGATTATTTCTTCAAGTATATATTTTGTATCTTTCAGAGTGTACCTAAACTATTCAATCGATTATTATGAAACTGGTGATAAAACTACACTATTTCCAAGTGATATCGCCCAAATTCTGCTTCATAACTAGCATTTACTCTGGCTTTGTCGAAATCGGAACTATAACCGGAAACGGAACCAAAATTGTCAGTGGCACGACGAGTAGCATCGGAAGCCGCGGTCGGGCGGACATCGGGACGAGACGGAGATCGAAATCGAGTGTGGAACCAAAATTGGAATCATGAGTTTGACCAGAACCACAATGAAGAGTAATACCTAAGTCGACATCGAGAGTAGGAGATTGAAACCAGAATCGGAATTCATTCATATCGAGCCCGGATTCGAAATCTAAAGTGAAACCACAAGATTGAGAAACAAAACGGTAGCGAGACCGGGACCAGGATCGATATCGATCGGAATGTTTATTCACAGTGTGACCTGTCGATATACAAGATTAAAGAATTTCTTCTATCTCACCACGGGCGGAGCCGCGGGCGTAACACATCTTTATTGATACATATATGTATAGAAATGCATATGAACTTAGCACCGAAAAATCATATTATTCTAGATATTAAAATAATTAATCCTCAGATATCAAAACTAAAAGAACTTATATATTTATTAATGTAGAACAATTATTCAAAATCGGTTTCAATTTATCTTAAAAAATTTTACTCATATTTTCTTTTTTTGATTAGCTTCGGCCTAAATAAACATGGATAATACTACAACAGCGTCTCTCGCGCGCGAACGGCGTGAAGCTGAAACCGAAAGAGAAAGGGGCCCGAGAAAATTGAAGTTTTCGTTTGTTTTAAAAGAGAGTTTAGAACAACATAGAGAGAGAGACGGCGGGACGGACCTCACGTACACCCACGGTCTGTCGAGCCGCGGGCCGCGCCACGAGCGCGTACAGAAAATAAGGTATACGAAGAACTCTCTTTTTATGATATTGTTTTTAATTTAAAATGAAGTGTTGGAATATGAATTATTGCCAGATATAAGAAAATCAATGAACGCAACAGTACTGTAAAGGGTATAAATTCATAGGTGACATATTTAAAAAATTATTGGTATGGATATACTTTGACGTAAGTGACGAACGAGAAATCGTGAAAATTTTTGCCCTATGTACTGTAATGAGTACATTTTAGACACAATTTAACCAGGAGTAATGTACGGTTCCCGTAAGTAAAAAGTAGCGAAAGAGACCAATGTTTTTAAAGCTTTTGTTACTAGTATTTCTATGTATTTCTGTATTTAGATCGACGTGAAAACCAAAACTTATCTAATCCTTGTATCAACATTTTGACGTGACAACGTCTTAAATTAGGTTGCGGCTGGGAGTCACTTTGAAAAAGTGTAACGCTCGGTAACGTAACGATGAGTCACCGAACGAGAGAGAGGCCCGCCGAATGCCTTGCGTCTCTCTCCCACTCAACTATGATCGGTCTGCCGCGCGCGCAGCACTAGAGAATTAGTGCATAGCTTGCAAATGTATTGCAAGTTATTGTATGTATATTTGTATATAAATACGTATGTATGTGTAAAGGTAAAAATAAAATTTTGTTAATATGAAATTCAGTGCGAGATTCTTTGTATAAATTAATGTTTTAAATATAATTCTTTGTATAAATAAATGTTTTAAATTGTTACTATTATTTCATCCTTCTTCCTACTATACGAATGAATATTCACATTAAAATGATTTTACCATTCAAAGTCGTTGTCACGTAAAACTTTCGCCCGTATACCGACTTTACAGGCAACCAAATTTTTTTTAGTTGTACTCGAGCTGCTATTTATGCATCCGGAACTGGTGACAAACAGAAAAATATTTAAAAAGTAGTTAGAACATTTAAAAGTGGAACTCATTGGCTGTAGAATACAGTCCGTTTCGAGAACTGTCAATTGTTTTACCATTGTGGTGCCATTTTGAAAATCTATTGTCTTTACCACAATCGATTTAGCTAGAGAAAGTTTACGTGTGATGATTTACTACGATTTTCGGCATGGGCTAACTCAAAAACAGTGCATCGATCTTCGACTTTTAGGGGTCGACAACCACTGTGTATCACTGCTTTAGTGAGTTTAAACGTGGGCGCTCTATGCTCACGGACGGAATTCAAAGAAGGTCGCCCTAAATCGGTAGTCGTACTACAAAATTAGCTCTGCAGGAACTAATTATGCGAGATCGACATGATATATATTGCTACATAAAAGCGTCCCTGGGCATAACTATGATGAGCATTTATAAGATATTACACCCATAACTTGGTTGTAAAAAAAAATTTGTTCGCGTCGGATTCCACATAACTTAAACATTGATCGAAAACTGGCTCGTGTCGATTGGTGTAAAAAAATGGTAAGAAAATACAATCATGATACGTCAAATGCTGTTTTAAATTTGATGAATCGATAGTGATGAATTTTGGATGTTTGCGTATGACCCCAAAACTAAACAACAGTCAACAGTGTAGGTGTTCCACATAAATCGAACCAACAAAAGTAATTCGTACCAAAATCACTTTGAAGCAAATGATTACCTGTTTTTTTTTGACATAAACGGCCATGAGGTTACATTGCCATTAGACAATCGTAAAACGGTTAATTAAAAGTGGTAAACGACCATTTGTTTGGCAGAAGTCTCTGAAGAAATAAGAAAGTACAACCGAAAACGCAGAATCATTCTTCATCATGATAATGCTAGCTGTCACACATCGGCTGAAACGACGCTGTTTTTGGAAGGTCAAAAGATCAAATTGACGAGTCATCCGCCGTACAGCCCCGATTTGGCACCCAACGACTTCTATTTATTCCCAAGTGCGAAAAATAAACTACGTGGTCAACGTTTTAGCAATGAAAAGGCCGCTGATGCCTTCAAAATGCATGTTTTTAAGACACCTCAATCAGAAATGAAAAAGTGCTATAAAAATTGTTTTCGGCATATGCAAAATTGTATCGATCATAATGGCGAATATTTTGAAAAGCAATAAAACAATATTGAATGATAAATGTTTGTTTCTTTTTAATATTCCTGAAACGTAAATAGCAGCCCTCGTATAGAGTTTTCGGTCGATGATTTAGAACTTGTAACAACATTTTCATTACAAGAATACAGTATCCATCTTTTTTGTAAATAACATTTGCTCTATGGAAAATCATCGTACTAAATAAATAGTAATTATCAATTAATGTAAAAGCGTTTTCATACTTCTCAATACGCAATCAATATAATAATTTTCAAAATTCATATTTCAGATAATACAATCCGAAGTTAATGTGAATAGATCTGAGTTGGGTTTCAAATGTGGATAACGCAAATACCAAGCTTTTGATGAACTTGTCGACGTCATCTTTCATTAGTAACAATTTTTTTTACAAATTAGTGAGATCATGTTCAATTCATTCGAATATGAATATTAACACTCAAGTGACTCAAAACTTCTCCATTTTTTTGCGAAACAAGATGATTTCAGGCGAAAGTGAAGTTTGAAATCGTGTTTCAGCGCGTGTCGCACACTATGCTTTTCATATTATTTAACACTTATTTAATAGAAAACACTTAATGAGACTCTTAATGTCTACATAATGTCTATATGTCTACATGAAATGTCTACATAATATATAATATATATTAAAATATATAATTAATTTTGTACGGAACACTCAGGGTACGAGTTCTATTCGCACTTATCCGATGTTTTATCCCATGAATGTGAAGAAAAGTCAGTCTCATAAAAAATCTTTTATTTGAAGTTGTAGATATATAGTGAGACCACTAGTGTCTTCATTCTCATAGCGCTGAATGACCGAAACCAACTCGCTATATATATACTTTTTCTAGTTCCTTTTAGTAGTTTTATAAACACGGTGTATTTAAAAAGACGTTCTCACCTTATTTATTATTAATTGATTTATAGGTATATTACATTGGTTCAACTTTAAAGATTTAATAAACCTCTGATCAATTCGATTTCATTGCACAGTTTGCACGGCGACTCCGTCGCAATAAAAAAATCCCTTGAAGGTGAGCAATTTTGGTTGCAGGATCGAATCGTGAAGAAAACGTTATTCGTTAAAGGTTAAACTTTCTTAACAAAGTTAAGCGAGCTCGCAAAGTTTTAGCTCAACGCCTGTTACGGACAGATTTAGAATTAGTCATTAGGTAAGACAAAGCTTACATACTTTTAGTTAACATATAAAATAAAAAATCATATTATTGTTTTGTTTTGTAATACCTCAGAGCAAGATGGCGCGAACGAGACACGCCCCGGCTACTATTGTAGGGAACGACAAATTTGTGAGTACAAAAGCGAGGACGAACCGCCAAAACATTGTTTTCTTCTGTAAATTAATAAGACACTGGGCAACACGAATCCTCAAGAAAATATACTAGTTGTAATTGTACATAACTTTTTATTTAAATTGTGAGTACGACAAAAAGGAAACGCGGCCGCACTGGCGCCAGTAGCATCGAACCATCAATAGAGTTTTGATTAATCATTAGTTTTTCCCCGCGACTTTGCCCGCCAAGACATATGTCTCTTCATCTTCACTGTGGAAAAACCTTGCTCTTAACCCCAAACTCGTTCCCGCTGTCAATTCTGTTTCCGTATTGTTCTTGGTTTCGGTCCTGGTCGAGCTCTCGATTCGAATCCCAACCCGACACTCGATCACCATTGCGATCCCAAACTCGATTGCATCTCCGGTTCTGATCTCAATTTTGGTCCCTGTCCTGGCTTTTGATTCTTCTCTCCAAACCGCATCATGGTTCCAATAGATACGAAGCTAGGACAAATGCCAGTATCAAAATAAAATGTAGCCTATGTTACTTTGAATAGTTTAGCTTTCTATGTGTGAAATAATTTCTATACTTTGTGCCTCATTAAACCTTCGAAGATAACTTTTTCCGATACCCCATTTAAGTGAAATAAAACGTAATTCTGCTCTTAACCAAGCTCTATCTACCGGTAAAAACCGCATAAAAATTTGTTCTTTAACATAATTGATGTGCGCAAACAGATAGACAGAAATTCAGACACATACAATTTTTAAAAATAGTTTTCTCTCATATTACGTTTCTCTTATCATCCCCTTTACATTTTTCATACGTACCGTCAACGACGGACACACCTGATTCTATTGTTTTATCACATATATAGATAAAAAATTAACATTTTATAAATTAACTTATACAATCCAAAGTCTATGTAACCAACCATTAAGGTGATCTTTCAGTTCTAGTTGCAGGATCAAGTCGAGGTAATCGAGCTCTTTTATCGGATATGCATGAAAAATTTTAATTCGAAACACGAGAAGAAGCGGTTCTAAATTAACTTGTAATAGTTGAACTAAGCAATCATTAACATAAGCTGACTTAAAAAGTACACACAAGCACAGACAAAAACGAATACATCGTTCGAACTCGGACGAGAAATGAGAAATGGCCGGCCGGGGCGCGACGTCGAGGGAGGGGGGTGGCGCGGGTGGCGCGGGTGCCGCGGTCAGCTAATTTTTCCATAATGAACGATCCGATTGAAATTCATGTTTGTCGGTGTTTGTGTAACTTCGGAACTCCCGGGGCCGTCGTTTCGTGCAGTAGCGTTATGAGCCAAAGTTAAATAATAGGTCCGTGCGGCGAGCGGGGCCGGTTGGGGGGCGCCGAGGTTTCGACGTCGCTTTGTATTTACGTAATCTGGCCCTCACCCTCGTTTCTCAGTTTCACCAAAATTATTATTATGTGAAAAGTTGAGAATGAAGTAAATAGGTTTATTTTCGTTGTTTATTTTTCACAAAACGAAAAAAGTTTCGCCCCGCACCCGCAGCGACCGCGGAGGTATTACGAGGCAAAGTTACATTGAAAACTTATTGGCATACTTCGTCGATTCTCAACATTAAACGAAACTTTTATGTCACCCAAATTTAGGTGCATTTAAATGAAGTAAAATAATCAATTTTCTTTAGATCCTGTGCCTTACAGTAGGGTACTGCATGAATAATTTTATACATTAAGTGCCTTTATTCTAATTGTATAAATTACCTGTCGACTTATATACTTATATGAAATCTATTTATACTTCGATTGAATTCTTCCAAACTCTTCTGATAGCTTGGAAGAACTTCAAAATCAATTTGTAGCTGAAGGGCAACACTTGGTTGAAGTAATTATCCCACAGATCATGGGGTATTACACCATTTTCGGAAATGTGACTCTGCTTGATCGTTTGATAATAATAAGCTACTAGAATTATAATTTACACTTTAATACGCCCAAAAAAACATGTTTTTACATTTTAAATATCCGCACGGAAACCTTACCTGCTGCTGTAGTTCGTACAACCATTAAATAAACTACAATTATTAAGAACCGGAAAGCCTCAACGAGAATTCATTTTAGCCCCGCTTCACGTGACGAATGACACCGCGACTGAAACGTCTTACCTCGACGCGCTGAATTTTTGCCACTAGATTCCAACCCGCTGTAATATACATATGCAGATGTTTTTATACAATATTTTGCAAACTTAATTAATCCACCGACTACATTAATCTACCGACTCATTTCAAAATATAACCAACTATTTATTCCCTTTAAAAAAAATTTTAGTAGTTGAAAAATAAATCAAAATCTATTGATTTGTTCAAGAGATATTGTTGGAGAAAAATTTTTGTAAAGTGTTTATTTAGAACATTGTTTTAACTACTCCACCTATTAATTCTAAAATCAAACCAACTATTTTCTATAAAAATAACGTCGGCCGTTGCAAACTGCATAAAAATTGGTTGGTTTTTTCGACAGATATTATTAAAAAAAATAATCTTAAGTTCTTGATGAATTGAGGTTTGCTATCTGTTAATTTTCTTTGCTTTAAAAATCTGAATCGAATGTTGTAAAACGGATCATAATCTAACAACGCATTTGATAGATCTTGTAGTATAAATAAAAATAGCATTTTTCTAAAAATAAATGTCGATGTATGAACTCGAAAAGCTGAAAACGTATAGAGATTATATTTTAGAACTCAGAGGGCTTAAAATGTCACTAAAATCGATCTATTGAGCTCAAATTCAATACAAAACCAAATGTACTAAAACTAAATATATTTTTAAAGACCTTTAGCGTGTAAAATTTTTTTCGGTTCAAGCGTTACAAGCTTTTGAAATTATTTAATTTAATAGAATATTAAGTACCTACAGTTATGTATATTACAATCCTTGCGTAAAGTAATTATTTTTACTTTAGTACAACTGAAATTTTGAATAAAATCTTGTTTTTATAAACGTTTGTTTTTATTAACAATTTTATTTTCAATTTTTCAACTTTATTTTATTCTGCGCATTTCTAGTAATACATCATTATTGTTTTATAATGCGTTTTGTTTCAAAATCTTTTTATAAAGTTTTTCTTTGTGTTTGTTCTTGCCTTTTTCTAGTTTTTTTTTTCTGTAAATGTTTCTTTTCCCTTGTGAACACCACGGGAAAAGTAACATCTGTTACCGGACGTATAACGAATATTGGATAATTAAACAGTCATCCTCTCGATAGAAGGGCAAGGGTTTAATTACAACAGGGTACGCTCTGGTGCCCTGAGATGCCCTGGTGTTCGTTCGTGGCAATATATTTTGCGACAACCTATTTGCAGTTCAGTACGTCAGCACGACCTCATCTTCGTTTAGGTGCATTACATTCCGCCGCTTATTTCAAGTTGGATTTCACTCGGGCCTAACGAAAATTGTAGTCCGGGTTTAATTTTAGTTTTCCTTGTTTTAGATAGGTACTGCCACCTATTACCGGTGCTCACGACTCCCACCTCATCGATCTCTGCAATTACAAACGAGCCAAAGTCTATAGCGATGCGACGTTTTATGACAGGGTTATATGATTATCTTTCAGCTCTATCTACAGTCCCTGGAAAGTCTCCAGAGTACTTGCCAATCCAAATCAACCGAGCTCAAACACGATGGGTGTTTTGTTCAATTCTGTTGATCTATGTTCAGAAGTTTTTATTTTATCTTTTGCCTCCATCTTCAGAACCTAAATATCATACAGGACCAGAGTGTTTACCAAGACAAAACGAATGACCCCAAACTATATAAGGATGCTCAGTTTTATTATAGTGATCTCTTTATAACCTTCCGGCTCCATCTTCAGGACCTGGATATCGTGTAACACCATATTGCTAGCGAAGATAAAACAAATGAACTTAAACTCGATGAAGTTATTTTGTCTAGTTTAGGAGTTCTTATAGCCACCTTCCGAACCCATTGCCAGACCAACTCTATGCTATCACATTATTACATTATCACTAAAAGTACACAAGTATACCAAATTTGAGTCCAATCGAACGTCAGAAAGTGGTTCTAATTTAGCTTCGAAGATTTGTCCCTGTAATGGCGATTTCAGTATCGCCACGTACGCCCGCACTTCGGATTTTCCTTCAAAGTCGCCTCGAAGTACGGGTTCTTGAGCTGTGTGGGCAAAATGATGGACAGCGTTTCAATGTTCAGACTTGTTTTTTGCAGCACGAGCTTCACAAGTGGCGGCCGGAGTACAACTGCGACTGAAGCACTAATTCCAATGCAATTTATAGATGGCGCATCCGCCTGCACATATAAGCTGCATAAATTATGATTGAAGAAACCACAACACGACAAGTTAAATAAAAACTTGTAAAAATAACTAAGTGATCCATTTTCTTCGAATTCATGTAATGGAATTCTCATTTTTGGACTTTTTTCAAATGTTAATTGTTGCGAACAGTCGCACACTTAATGCCAAAAATATTGTTTTGTCTTATATGGGCTTAGGTGAAGGATTATTTGTAATTTACTATATATGTGTGTGTTTATTAAATAATTTTGTTTGCTATGTTTTTATTACCCGGGTAGGGACTAATTGTAAGGAATAATAGTTTTGTCTATGTTTTTGTACATTTATTTCGTCATGTATATCAGAATTCGATTGAAATGTAATATGCGTGTGAGTTGCATACGGAATTGTGCTTTGGTGGGGAGGACTAATAGTAGGCTTAAAAAGCGGCGATCGTTACGGTATGGCCGCAAATCGGTGTTCCGGGTGCTAGTGCCGCCAATGCAAATCGGGGTACACTTCCTGCCGGCCACCGCTGAAGAATTTAGAATTACGCAGAGATACTTACAGTCGATGTCCTCCAAGGACCCGGCTGTCACCTGGTACTGCTACACGCCTACAAACGAGCATCCCATGAAGGTAGGCGTTCGCGGCCTACCCGGAGATACCAACCTACAAGAGATTTTGGTGGCTCTACAGCAGCTAGATTTCCCAGCGACGTACGCGCGTCACATCCCTCCATGCAGAGACCGTTCCGGCTGTCTTTTCTTCATACAGCTGGAGCATCTGAATGAGGAAGAACATGGCCACGTCTCCCCAATTAAAATGTATGCAACCCACATGTGCAACGGATGCACCGTCTATAAAATGCAATTAGAGTGGTGCATCCGACACAGATGCACTCCAACCGTCACCTGTGAAGGTTAGCTGAAATAAAGAAGTTATTGTTATGCCTGAAAATAACGCTGTCCATCATTAGCCCACCACACCGCAAGAAATCCGTTCTCCGAAGGTCGTGAAGAAAAGCAATCCGAGGTGCGGGCTTGCGCGGCGATAACATAAGTCGCCGTTATATTAATGGTTGATTTATTTCTATCTACGAATTACACACGCAACAACGTCTTAAAAACGCAAGACAAAATATTTAAAACAAAAGAGTTTAGTTTTGAGCTTTTGTTTTATTTATTATATTTTTACACCCATGAACAAATGACAATATTATTATTTTTTTAGATGTACACATGAAATTAAAAAAACAAATTATTAGTTTTCTTCAAATTGTCTATGGCTATGGATGTCTGCATAGAAGACAAAATTCCTAATCTATTTAACACAGTAGGAAATCGAAAATCTTCAGCGTTTCATAAAACTTTTAGTAATATCTAAGGCGCTAAGGAATACATTTTCTAAAGACTTTATCCTATTATGTGCCACATAGGCTCGACTCTTATATGCTTGCTTCGTGCGAGAAGCGGAGTACATTCTTATGTGTCTTATTATTAGAAGCGAAGCTATTTTGTTACTAAGTTATACATATTCATAATATACTTTTAGGCACTAACTTTCCTTTTAATACCAAACACAACACGTTTATTTCCGATTAATTTTTCGTGGTTGCAAATTTATTTATGAGCTCGTCTATATTGGATTTAATGAAAAGTGTTGTACCTCATGACACGCGGAGTGTTAAGACGTGTCGAATGACGTCTTACATGTAACATTAAGATAAATATCTTAGGAACAAGACGTAACAGATGAACACACCCACATACATATACATTATTAAAATTATACTCTTTTTTGAATTTACCGTAGCCGAAGAAAAACATTTCGTGTCACGCATCAAAATTGTCTATGATATATCTCGAATAAAATTCAAACATTCTTTTTTTTTCTTTCAATAACAACATCAATTGTTTAAGTCATTAATAGTACATGTGCCTTGAAAATGACGAAAAAAAAATTAAATATTTGAACTACTTTTTACAATCGCGTTTCACGTTTTTAACGATTTATATAAGGGCTTTGGTAGCTAATAAATCGCTTTAGCTAGGATTTCATCAGAAAATTGTCTCATCTCTGAAAAAACTCGTTTTCCAGGACATTTGACTAGCATTTTAAGATTAGAGGATAAATTTCTGAACGTAATAAGAAGAAAATAAGGGAAATCTAAATTAAGTGTGGATTACGGTTGTCGTACAAAGGCGATGGTTCAATTGTTAAGCGCGTTGGCAAATCGTCATTACTCGTTATAAATCGTTACAAATCGAGTTAATACTCGAATTAAAAGTATTCGCCGCTCTGTACCTGGGACAGCAACTTAAGCCGTCGGTCCTGGCGGAGTCGTCGCGTTAAGGGTTAACGAAAAACGTCGATTTCGTACAAACTTACATCGCCGTGTGATTTTTATTATAATATTTATGATAATTTTTATTATAATTCTATAATAAAAATAAATCCGCCATTGACATTAAAAAAAGGTCAATAACTTGAATTCCGTTACGTGATTCTTAGGAAATAAAATCACTTAGTAGTTATTTTTATATTCAGTTTTAAAATCCATGAAAAACCGACAGTTTTTAGTCCTTATTAGTGCACTCATAAATAACTTAATTGCGTTTGTAAGCACATATATGCAAGTGTATATTATTATTTATTGGTCTAAATTGAAATCGACGCAGAGTATATATCTTGGACACTTGTTTAAACAAAAATGTAAGAAATGACTGATGTGACAGCGTAATATAGATATAGGTGAGAAAAAAAATCCTTTACAATGATAACAGCTTTCGCGTTCTTTCACTTGCCGTTGCCGCTTTGGCTTCGCAGATCCCGCGTACAAGCTCGATAAAGACAGAATGATTTCCCGTCTCTTACTGTGAACAAACCGTTATCGGTTCCAGCAAAATCGACCTTAATGTTTGCTTACATCTTTGACTAATAGATTCTATTATGTTATCAATTGATCTACACATCGCTTTATATGCCGTCTCTAATCAGACACTATTTTTTTTTATTTTTCGACTCGTGTATTGATTGCGTTTATTTTTAGGTTTTGTACATTTATTAAAGAAATTTAAAAACCATGCAACGCAGATATGAAAAACATGAGTATGGTGGTTCTAAGCCAAATAGTAAGCGAAGTAATTCAATAAGGAGCCGTTTTTACGACGTTGAAACGAGTTTAGTTCACTATTTGGCATGTTAAATTCTACTATTCGTTTAAGAGTTGATATGATAATGTTTATGTCTTATTAATTCGTTTATTGTGTTGGGTCTGCAAGAGTAAACAACGACGCCTTAATAAAATCACGTGAAAGTAATTCTCTATGGAAAAAATTTAGTTCTGAATACACAGTATTTGGTCACATAGAAAAATATAATAAAATTATTTATATTTTTTAAAATTATATTGATTATAATAAAATCATACGAAGAGCGGAATTATATATCTGTATCCTGGAAGCATAGTGACCTAAGTCCATTTTTACTTTGAAACCGTCTTTTAGACTATTGAAATCCCTTTCTAATGAAGCTGATAGAGATAGATGTATTGCACTAAGTCCAAAATAAGAAAAAGGCCGAAATCCCTAAAACAACTTTGCTATAATTCCATATTTGTTTAGAAGCAAATTGTCCAATGAGGACTTAAAACTGTTCCATTCTGAGCGACAAAAACATCATGCATCCTAAGTCCAAACGAAATAATATCCCGCAGACACCTCCGTCGTTTCAGCGTGTTACGACCTCTTATTTAATAGAGTTTTATTACGATGTACCTGTGGATATTCTTTAATACCTTTAAAGAAGCTCGGCGTGCGAAAGATGCTCGACGCTGTCCAGCGCAGCGTCGCTCTGAAGGCATGCTGGCTCACCGCACAGTGTCCCTGCATTCCGCGCTCATCCTCGCGAGGCTTCTCCCTCTAGACATTAGAGTGAGGGAAGTGGCCTGGTTATACGAGGTTAAGCGCGGAAAAGATTTAGGGGACACTTTTGTCGACCGGGAGCTCGAGAGACCCGTGTATTTCGGCGATTTGCCTCACCCCGCGCACGTGCCCGAGATCGGGTACGAGAGCGTCGAGGACCTCGACCCCCAGACGGTGGACCGTCTCGCCGTCGTCGGGCCGCGCATTTTCACCGACGGCAGCCGTATTGAAGGCAAAGTCGGAGCGGCCCTGACGGAGTGGCGGGACGGAGAGGAGACGTGGTACTCGACGCTACGACTCGATCCCTTCTGCACGGTCTTTCAGGCGGAGATGGTCGCGCTGCAAAGGGCGATACGGAGGGTGAAGAATGGTAAAGATGGGCTGGTCAACATTTTCAGTGACTCCAGGTCCTCCCTGGAGGTATTGGCCGGCCCGAAGACCTGTCACCCTCTGGCCCATGAAGCTAGGCGCGACATCTCCGAGATCGTTGCGGAAGGCAGGGCTGTGCGCTTATTTTGGGTTAGAGCGCATGCCGGAATCGCGGGAAACGAGCGTGCGGACGAGCTCGCCAGGCGCGCCGCCCTCACCAAGAAGACAGCAGCGGACTATGATAAGTTTCCGCTGTCGTACGCGAAAAGGGTGATTAGGGCGGCGAGCCTGGAAGAGTGGCAGGAACGATACGCCGAGGGAGGCACAGGTGAAATCACCAAATGCTTCTTTCCCCGAGTGGAACAAGTGTACCGGGTCCTCCGAAAAACAGAAATGACGTCCCACTTGCGCAAACCCTTACGGGACATGGCGGGTTCTCACAGTACCTACATAGGTTCAAACTGAAGGACTCGCCATACTGCGCCTGTGATCCCGCTAAAATCCAGGACGTGCTGCACGTTCTCGAGGAATGTCCAATGTTTCTGCAGGGCGTGTGGCACTGGAAACGGAGATTGGCGTCATTGTCGGGAGGGAGTTTCAACGATAGTTGAAGACGACCAAAAGGGGCAATTACTGCTGCAAAGTGGTAGAAAGATGCTCGAAATTAAATAGAAATTAAAAGGCAAGGAATATAGAAATATAGGAAACTAAAATGTAAAGATTAAATAACAGAATGATAGATTGTGCAAGGGTAAATGAATAGGGATGGTAGGGAAATATGTGTAAATATTATAAAACAAGAATAAGCATGTAATAGAATAAGGATTATACAATAAAATGTAATAGATTACAATTTATGTAAAAGGGTTAATTAAAAAAAAAAAAAACAAAAGAAAAAAAAAAGAAGAAAAAAGAAAAATAATAAAAAGTAAAATAATAATACATAAAACATGAATAAAACATTTAACCCACACCCTACAAAACTGTAAGCGAGGTATATCGCACGATGAATGCATCTAAAATGGTATACAAGGGCCGTGGTTAATAAAAAAAAAAAAAATACCTTTAAATATGTCGTTCCGTTCATGTCAATAGTGGTCTTTAGCCTTAAAACATATGATAGATTATAAAAAAGATGAATTCATTAGTGTTAATAGTTGTGATTCTTAAATACTGTGTGCTACAGATAAGTTTTTCGATACGAATGTCCTACTGTACCGTGATATTTTCAATACGAAATTCAAATTGATATTCAAGGCACCAGAAATAGACACTTGTAAAAGTTATGACTTGTTTTTAGTTAAAATTAAAGTTGCCTTAAGTAATGAAGAAAGGATTGGTAATGAGTACCAAAAAATTTGCATTTACAAGAAGCTGAAACCGATACCTGACTCAAATCTGTCAACACAAATGAAGCGAAAATGAACATCAAACATTAAGTATTTACAGCCGATCTCCAAATATGTCGTATTACACCGTTTTTTGACAAATTCTATTTTTTGTACAAGAGAAATCTTTGGACACTGAATTATATATTATTTGATTCTAACGATAATACAATATTTTGTTTAACGTAGGACGATTCAAAAGCAAAGAGGCAGATACTATTCCGCCATGTACCAATATCGATAAAATTGCTACTTGATCTGATAATTGCTTTGGCCAAAACAAAAACATGTCTATTGTAGTTTGTTTGTTCCTCCTACTTAAGAAACATTTGACAACTGATGACAATGGACTAAAAATTTTCTATTGATTGGTCATAACAACATGCAGACCGGTACAGTACATGCAACAATATAAGAAAACAAAAAAAACTTCCTACAATGGACATTTTAACTCCATGAGATTGGCAACAGGTAGTAAGACAATCTTCTACAAAATACAATGTGATTAATTTAAAAAGAGAAGACTAAGAATTTACAAATTTTATACTCAGTCTCATGAACGTCATCTTTTATTCTGCGAAGATGAAATCAAAACATAAAGCCGTCTTTAATATCCCAAGCTGCACATCAGCAATGTAGATACTATCGGCGTTTTATATTATAACATGTCCTTTGTTTATGAAAGTTATAAAGCTGGAAACTTACGAAGAAATACTAGGAGAGCGCTATTCATGGTACCGATTAACTTAAAAATGTTCCACGAAGGATTAATTCCAATATCTAACAAGAAACACAATGACTTCATCGATTTGTTACAGTTTTTACTATCTTACGATTATTATAAAAATTGACCTCATTCTGCTAATGTGAACGAATATGATGACCAAATTAATATAATATATACTTTTTCAACGAATAATCGCTTAAAATAGTTTTAGTACTTTATTATTTTTTATCCTAAAGGACTTGTAACATATTTTGTAACCACTCGTAAAATAACATAAAATAAAAAAATACGAAGCACACTGTCCTTAGTCCTATATTATTTACATTATAATACATTTTGTTCTTATATATGCAATTTTTAATATATTTAAATAGATACTTAACAATAAGCAAAAATATACAAGCTTTAATAATGAATTAATAAAAAACTGATAATAGTTAAAATTACCTTTAAATGCCTCTGGTGTAAAATTGGGAAATTGTGACTTTAAGACACTGTGCTCCCTCCGACACTCAGACATTGACTCGGAATATAATTAAAAATTTGATTTATTTATATCTTCAGGAGACGGTAGACCTAAATTTCTGATATTAACTTCAATTTGATACCTTTAGGGGGAAAGGGGGCACAATGATGCAAGGAGCACATAGATACATAAGCATTATCCAATAATTGATTGAATGTATTCGAGCGGTGAGATCTCTAAAATGTTCATAGAAATGTTTGAACGCATCCTATGCGTCCACGTCGACAACCACTCGGCCGTTGGCGCTCTACAAGTCATAACGTGTTTCGAATGCGGCCAACTAAGAAAAAACATGAAATGTGAAAATGTTTCCCCGGTCTTTTATACCATCTTGGGAGAATCTATATATACCAAAAGTTAAGTTAGGGTATCTAATATTTTGGACTTAGCATTTTTTTAAAAATAAATCAGTTAGTTTCTTTAGTATAATTTTCATTTTGAAAAAAATCTTTTGAGCCACTTAGATACAACAAAGTATGGGGCACATTGATGTGCATCAAGGTGCCCCCATAAATTTTGTAAAATATTTTAAATTAAATTATATATTTTATGTTGTCATTAGAAAATAGTGCGTACATGCAAGCTTAAGACTGAAAGACGTACTTTAGATAAAAAGGGGATCAAAACCGCAGTGTCTGAAATTACTTTGTAGGTATTGTCTATTAGAAAAGCAGCTGAAAAATTTGGTATCTGACCTGCAACTCTGCAACATCGTGTTGAAAAGTTTAGAAAAGCTTCTGAGGTAATTCAATCGTCACCTTCTAATTTGTATGGATCAAAGTATACTGTTGCTCAAGTATTTACTGCTCAGCAAGAGAAAAGTTTTTCAGAATATTTGTTGACTTGCAGCAAGATGCATTATGGGTTATCCTTGCAGCAACTTTCAACATTAGCTTATGAGTATGCAGAATATTTGGGATGCAAATATCCAGAATCATGGAAAAAAAATAAACGCTCCGGGAAATATTGGGCAGCAGGATTTAGAAATAGGAATCAGAAGTTCAGCCTAAGAAAGCCTGAAAATACAAACACCACAAGAAGTTTTGCATTTAATAAGACTGCAGTGGCTGAATTTTTTGATAGTTTTGAACGTATAATGTTACCCTTTAAATTTAATCCTGACCGTATAGTAAATTTGGATAAAACAGGCATGAATACAGTCTTACCAACGCCTTAACTTTTGGCTGAAAAAGAGGAAAGTAGGACAAATTGTATCAGTTGAACGTGGAGAACTAGTAACGTTTTGTGGAATAGTCACAACAACATGTGCTGCTTTTCCTCCTGTTTATATTTTTCCTCGAGTCCATTTCAAAGACCCGTTTTTAAATGGAGCTCCCCAAAGCAGTCTTGGTTTGGCAAACAGGAGCGGCTGGATGACAAATAAATTGTATATATAAGTTCTTCAATACATTTAAAGACAAACTTCTTGCTCTAAAGATAACCCAATTCTAATTATTTGTGACAACCACGAATCACATATTTCTAATGAAGCTATCGACTATTGTCGTGATAATGGGATTATCTATCTTTCTTTGCTACCACACACGCCACATAAGCTACAACCGCTGGATGTCAGCGTTTTGGTTCATTTAAAAGTAAACTGAAAATAGTATTTAATGATTGGCACATTCAAAATATTCATAAGACTTTATCTATATATAACATTGCTGAACTTTCGAAATCTACCTTTTTGGAGACTTTTAAACCCAAAAACGTCACATGTGGCTTTTCAAAGTCAGGTATTTGGCCTTTTAACAGACTTGCATTCAGGGATGATGATTTTGCACTTATTGAAATTTTCAGTTGAAAGTTCTCAAGAGGAACACAAAGAATATAATCAAGAAATAGAGAGATAGGAAGTAGATTTTGTGGGTAGATTTCAGAATAATAACACACTGTCTCCAGTAACTGCACGACCATATTAAAAAAAATTAATGAAAATACATCTAAGAAAGGAAGAAAAAAGGAAAATCCAGGGTATATACTGACACACCAGAAAAAAATCGGTTACAAATATTACACGAAGAAAAACGAAGAAAACAAGAAGTTAAATGAGTGAAGCAAAAAGCAAAGGAGCTCGAAACGGCAAAAAATTTATTAGGACTTACAGACACTGAAAAACCCAAAAGGAAAAAAGTCTGTCTTTGTTTGAAGTCAATGTCAGATTCGAATTCCAGTGAGAATGAGTTATTAAAATTAAGTGACGATGACGATGATAAAGAGTCAGACGAAGGAGGTGGAGAAGAGTTTGACATTCGTAATCCTGAAAATATAAATATTGGGGATTTCCTTCTTATCAAATTTGAAAGGAGGAAATCTGTAGTTCATTACGTAGTTAAAGTCATTTCTAAGTACTGTTTGACTGAATACCAAGTTTTATAGTTAAAAAAAACCAAGGTCTCATATTTTTGTTTTTTCCGATGTAGAAGACCAAGGAAGCGTTTATTTTAGAGATGTTGTGTAACACTTGCCTAAACTAAATTTTACAAAAAGCACAGCTCGAACATCTTCTATGTATACTTTTTCAATTGATTTAAGTGCATACAATGTGCAATAAAATTAGCAAGAGAAGCGTTTCTAACAATACTATTTAATTTTACTATATTGTTAACGTACTAAAGATTTTTTTACAATTGTTTGTGTTTGCTTTCTGAGTTTTATTTGTTTAATAAAAGAACAGTCTTGGCAATCCTATTTTGAAGAATTAAGATATTCTTAATTGTTAATTTAGTTAAGTTACAAATATTTTGTAAGACTGATTACAATGTTTTCACAGTAATAAAATATTATTTTCATGAAAGTGTTATAATTTATCCAATTTCATGCAAATTCCGATTTATATTTAAGTACCCCAAGTGATATTTCTAAGTGACCCGTTAGTGGGGCAAAATGATTCAAAATCTATTTTTTAAAAACACATACTAATCCTTTTTTTCACATCTTTGACTATTTTTATCCTAGACATTATAATATTTATACATTTGGATTAATGTCGACTTCAAAATTAATCGAAAATATAACATTTATTCACATATTACACATATCAATGTACCCCACCTCCCCCTACTTACTTAAAAAAAATGTCTTGTCAAGCTAGCAAACGTACAAACAGACAACAGAGTGATCTTCTATGGAACGTAATAATTTTATACGTGTAGTAATTAATGAAAAGGCAGTAATTGAAATTAAAACATACCCATCGTTGAAAAACTGGAATCATAAAAAAATCGTTTCAAGATAAAATAAAAAGAAGTAGAAAAAAAGAGGAATAAAATAAATCTTAAAGATTATACGTGGCACACGCTCATACATAAGGCAGCGTTTAGCGTCTAATTTTCCACTTCAAGTCAACACGGAAGGTCTTTTGAAAATAAAAAATCTGTAAAACAGTTGACCCTACAGTCCATCCCTGAAGCTTTGCGCTATGATATTTATCTAAGTGTTTTTGAGTTTTTGAATTATTAATTTTTCAACAGGTTGACCCTTCAAGCCATCTCTGAAATTTCTTACTACTTTCAAGCTTACAGTATTAAAAATGAAGGAGCAGTAAATTATTGAACTCATCATGCTTAAAAGATCGATTTAATTGCTTTTTTAAGTTTTTCATAGTTTAAGAATATGGTTTTATTACATTTTGAGCTTTTATGATTAAAAAATCTATATGTACTAAAAATTTGCAATTTTGTAACTACAATAACTTTGAATTACGATGTTTGATTTTGATCTGTTTTATGTCATCTGACGCAGTTTTTTAAACAGAAAAAAATGACCGAGTATCTTACATCTTTGAAAAACGCACATTAAAAAAAAAACTATTTATCGAATTTTTCATTGACTGTATTTTTCGAATGAACCAACCGATTTTGATAAAATTTGCGACGATAAACTTACTTCTAAGAAAAATACGAGGCCCCAGCCCGTAAATTGAACGAATGGCCCGCTTTTGCATAACAAAAATTCTGTGAACATCAGCAGCATGTTTCCAAAGCAGGATGCCATATGACATCAAGTCATGAAAACAGCCAAAATAATATAATGTGGCAGTTTTTATGTCGGACATATTTCTTACTTTTTTTTAATTCTAAATATAGCAGAACCAAGCCTTTTTGGCAACTCGCCGATATAAATACCCCACTAAAGTTTATAATCTAAAGTAAAACCTAGGAATACAGTAGTGTCAACAAGCTCTAATTCCTCATTTCTTATTAAAATTGAACCAGATCCATTTTTTACATTCGGAAATGAGAATTTCACACATTTTGTTTTCATTTTATTAAAAAGTATTTTATTATTATATTTTGACTTTGAATAATAAAAAGGTATCATGTGAAAACGATACTATCTCATAAATATCTTCAATAAGGCTTGGTAAGTCATTAATATAAACTAAGAACAGAAACAGACCGAGGATCGATCCCTGTCGCACTCCCATGCGGATTATGGATTCAGACGATCTCATCTTATTGACATCGACCTTCTGAATCCTATTACTTAAATATGATGCTAGTAGGTCGAGTGCAAGACCCGTACCTCCATAATTATGTAGCTTCCTGATCAGTGTTTCGTGATATTCGTAGTCTAACAGCTTGGAGAGATCGCAAAATGCTCCTATTGTAATCCACGAATCCTTCCAGGCTTCGAAAATTTTTTCATCAAGTTCAACACCAGCATCGATTGTTGAGCGACCCCATGTGAAACCAAACTGTTTTTGGACATTAAATTATCACTATAAAAAAGTAGTAGAAGTTAATTTAGGATCCAATTTTCAAAACCTTTACTTGTCGACAGTACAGATATAGGCTCAAAGTTAGTGGAATTCGATTTACTACCGTCTTTGAACATGAGAATAATTTTTCTTAGTTTCATCACATCTGAAAAGACGCGATAAACTTAACCAAACACTTATTAAAGACAAGTGCCGAATGTAGTGTAGTAGAATCAATAACCGAGTTTAAAATTATAACTGACAGACCATAGAGATCAGCAGTATTTTCATATCGAACAACGTGAACGCTTTAATAACGTCTTCCGAATTTACATATTTAAATTCTAAATTAATGTTAAGAGACGAACTATTTCTCGTCAACAAGGATTCAGCAAGAGCGGGAGATGAATTGAGAGATTCGGTAGTCGAAATTGGAATGTCAGTAAAAATTGTGTTAAAGACTTCGGCAATTTCTATGTCTTTAATTTTGTCAATTTAGAACTTTATGACACTCCAAGTTGTTTTCATTAAATTTTTGCTGTTCTTTATTTTACTATTAATATAATTCGTTTTAGTCGCGATACAAACACGTTTCAATGTTTTTGAATAGTTTTTAACATACTCAGCAAATCTCTCGCTTTTATTTTATATTTTTTCGTCATAAAAGTTATACAATATTTTTCTGTTTATGTGTATTCTCACTGTTGTCCAATCACTGAACGACAATAACTCATTTACTTTACAAATACACTTATTTGGGAAATATAGTCGTATTCCCGTTTTATGACATGAAATATTGAATTGCACAAATCACTGGAATTGTTACAGCATTGTAGTTCTGGAATTCTTTGCACGACACATTTTCTAAATTCACCAATCATTTTTTGTTCACAGGAGAGAACTTCATAAGTTTTTTTAGATTGATTTTAACTGGTATTTTAAAAGACGCTATTTGACCACTGTGGTCTGATTTTAAATTATTGATAATATATTTCTGAAGAGGTTCAAAATTTTTATAAATATTACCAAGACATGTCTTAAAGACACGTGATTCTTGTGGCTCCAAAAAAAGATGTGATATATTGTAACATCCAACGAACACCAGAATTCTACCACTGTGATTGATGACATCTAATAAGTTTACATTAAAGTCGCCACAAATTACAATATATTTACATTTATCACTTATCTTACACAAGACTCGATTCATTATCGATTCAAAAAATTTATCACCAGCAAAAAAAACCCTGCCAATTTGCTAACTTGGGGTGTAAATTCAAAGGCATTAAAAGGATTAGAGCTTTAGTGGCACGGCTTAACATGGTTGAGGACTTCAGCTTCAAAATGGTCTGATTCTAATCTAAAAAACCTTCTCCGTTCTTAGACTAAAAGGATTAAGACTAGGTGGGAGATTAATTAATATGTATTAACATTTCATACAATCAAAAATTCCCAATAATACTTCCAGCTAAGAACCATATAAATGAACTTATTATTAGGCGATATCATGTATCTTTATTCCATTCTGGCACTCAGATAACCTTTAGCAATATACGTTTAAAACACTGGCCAATCAATGGCAGAATAAAAGTAAAGAAAATTATATATAAATGCGTAAATTGCCTCAGATATCGCGACATTAACTGCCAATAAATAATAGCTCCTTTACCAGCCTCTAGAGTTAATCTGGAATGCCTATTTTTACATATTGATATGGACCTTACCGGTCGTATTAATAATGTTACCTCTAATAGGTTACATAACGGTCATAATATCAAAGGACGACATGTGTTTGTTCATTTGTTTAAATGCTCGTGCCATACATTTGGAATTAGGTTCGAACTTATCTACAGAATTTAGCTGGGAATTATTTTAGCTCTTAAAAGATTTATTTCTCGTAGTGGTGTGTACTGCTTTTTATTCTAATAATAAAAAAAGGTTCTCATGAATTACATCATTTAAAGAAAATGATTAATGATGATACATCTTTCACGAAAATATTAGAGTTTACTCATCAATTCCCGCCAATTCCCGCAGCCTAGTCATATGGGCGGGATATATGAGACTGGAATTAAATCAGCAAAAAATTTAATGACCCATCAATTAAGTAATGTAAGGCTTCTATATGAAGAAATTAATACAGTTATAATCCAAATTGAAGGAATTTTAACTCTAGACATTTATATTCTTTAGCTTATTTGCCAAATGAATACTTTTGTTTAACATCTGTTCATTTTTTGATTGGAAACTCTTTGAAGAATATAGCTGACTTTGAGTTGTTAAATATTTATTCTAAACTTAACATTTATAAAAAAAAAATTACTTCTTTGAAAGAACAGTTTTGGAAGCAGTGGTATTTATGTGAATTACAATGTAGACCTAAATAGTATAATATTAAATCAAATGAAGAAGACGGTAATTTAGTTATAGTTCTTAAAAACCCAGCTTAAAGTTAAATTTGACTGCGTTTTGAGGGAGTATTTGTACACACTGAGCACTATTCGTACATAGATTACAGGCTTTAAACACATGATAGAAATAGGCAACAGATTTTAAACACAAGTATCGGAACGGTGCAGATCTTCATCGCGTTGGTGGTTCATGGGGCTGAGAATAAAACAGCGCAAAACCGCCAATACAATGCTAATAAAATGAATGAATCGTGATGGAAAATAGCAGGTTTAAGTGCAGGAGGTAGCAGAGATGGAAATCATGTCCCCTTATACAAATATTTGGTTGTCGAAAGACTTTGTGCTCTACAGGCAGGGCCTTACTCGTATTTCGTTTAGTAACATAGGACGAGAGATACGTTAGTATATGAGACTAACGTGCGATATAAACTGCAATCAAACAGTGATGAATTTTATTCAAAAAAAGCTGATATGAGATTATCGGTTGGCAAAACGATAATGAAGACCGGTAATGTCGACTGGAATGTTCGTAGAGTACTATACCACATTGTTTTATACGCTATGAATTACATAACCTATGAAATAAAGATACTTTGAATAAGAACAATGTATTTCTAAAAGTGCCGTGGTAATGCGCATGCGCTGACGTTTATACGTATCTAGTGAAAAAGAAGCGTAACGACTTTGGTAAGTAGGACATATGAGTCACAAAATAAATCTACCTAGACGTTATTCGAATGCATTTTGCATTGAACTTATTATTTCCGAATTAGACTTTTTATTTAATTATACGTCCACAATGTTCGCGCCATAGTCGACGGAACCGAGCCGAACGATTCTCCAGACGCGCTACGAGAGATCGCAGCGCGGCGGACGCGGCCGGCGTCGAGGGCGCGCCCGAGTTAAGGCCCCGCCGCGCGGCGCGCCCGCCCCTTCGCGCTCTCGGGCTCGGGCTCCGGCTCGTAAACGCGAGCACTACTCGGTAACACGTCGACGTCGACGTAAATTGTTTTATTCCGGCTGCCGGCTCACCGCCGCACTCGCCCACTCTCGTGCTGCACGTCCCGGGCGTGGTCGCAGTCATATCATTTAATGTATTACGTCCGTATTCAAATCGACCTGGGTCTCTGATGTGTCTTCCAAATGCAGTAAGCATTTGAAAGACCTTGGCGTACTTAAATTTCCTGAAAGTCTAACATCAATCAATTATTCGGATTTTGTGAAGTAAAACAATTTTAGTAGATTTTTTCAAATAATTTCTTACCGATAGATTCCGTTAGCTCTATTTTTAATAAAACAGTGATTAATGATGAAAATTTAATGGAAAACGGTGAATTGATTTGAAAAATATCCTAAAAGAAAAATTAAAATAAGGTGTTTTTTTTTTAAATAAAATCTATTTGACCTCAAAAATTTACGTCGAACGATGCAAGTTTCGGTATATTTGTTAAATTAATCGAAAGATATCGTTGTCGAGAAGTCATCCAAAAATGTAAAAGTTTCTAAAAAAATCTGTGTGTTATTTTTCAAAAAAATGCCTTAAACGATAAAATGTTAAAATTTAGTTTTAGAAATTAAAAATTTACCTAACATGCCGCAAGTTTTATTTAAATCGATTACTTTGTTCAAAACATATCTTCGATAAAATATTTTCAAAAATTACACTTAGTTCATCTTTTGAACTTATAATAATGTTAAAAGAGGATACTGGCGATTTTTAGCTCAAAAATACAAATGTTAACGTTTTTTTTCGCTTTCCAAGCTGAAAACATTATTGCTCAAAACGAAGCTGGAAGTTGTAGGGTTAACCTGCCACATCAACCGTTGTCCAGACTTAATAGTTACATTTACATTGAAAAAAAAATCGTATAAGACTAAATTCGCCACAAAAGAAGTACCGGTGAAGTTTACTCGTAAATCTTGATAGCCGGCTAATCTTCCACCGAGAGGCAGCGCCGGCGACGTGCGTGCGAACCGACTGCGATACGTGCAGAAATCGAGTCGGTCTGTGTGTCACAATTAAAGATTCGAATACCACTAGGTCGATTGAGCTCAAAATGGCTGTATTCAACTATTGTGTTTTTTAGTTTCTTTAAACTATATTTATTTTTCTCTTTTAGTTCGATTGGTTGTTAAAAATTTGTAATTCATTACAATACAACAATAGATGAATTAATAATAATGCTTATTACTGTTACTAAATTCTATTACAAAACAGTAATAGAATTTAGTAACAGTAATAAGGCACTTGCCCTCACGCAGACGATACGTGACGAAATTATTCGACCCTGGCGATTCTGATCAGGATAATGAGATAAACTTATCAAACTATTGTATTGTCACCGATTCTTGATAAATGTGCAAAGTTTGAATTAAATCTGTCCGATCACAGTGCGACAAAATCGACTCCAAAGGAGTTGGTTACAAACAAACAAGCACCCAAACTCACAAACCCACCAACTCACAAACATACAAGGGAAACTAATAAAGCGTGATAAAATCATCTGCCTCCGTTGTGCTCTGCCGAGTGCCCGAGCGAAAAAGTAAGTACGAAACTGCAGGCAAGCGCAGATAGCGTGCTAGCTTTATCTCTCTACTCCCTTACAGATGATCTATAAAAGAATTGATTAATCTTGGCGGTCCTGATAAGGATAATGAGAAACTGTTATACATGATACGTATTAAAAGTTTCAAATTAATCAGACTTTTGGAAATTGGTGAAAATTCCGATACACACATAGATACATACAACCCAAGCTTATGCCCAACCCAAGATAGAGAACCGCATTTGCACACAACACCAGAACAGTCTACGAAGCCCGCGCGCTCTGTGTTATTTGTGTTATCTCTATGAATTTAATAGGCCAAAATTTCACTCGTAACTTCTACCGCGTGTAATTACGTAAAACATTTTATCTTTTAGTACGTTTCGCATATTAGATAAACCTGAATTATTTATTATCCGTAAGCGATAGCATCTCGTCCGCGCCGCCTGCGTTGCCGACCTCCGCATACGTGCTCTTTGAAAAGTTTACCGTGGCGCCGCCCGAGCTCGGTTAAAGGCCCGCGCGCGCCCGCACAATGGCGTCGTTAGGCTTAGTCGACTACGAAAACTTTCGGCACCGACAAATAAGCGAGAACAGATCGAGAAGATAAATATAGTGCCTCACGAGTTCGGCCGAGCTTATGTAATAACGTGTTACAAGAAAAGCTCCGATACCGCCGGCGGAGGGAGCGGGCGGTGTGGCCGGAACCGGTTACAGCCACTAATTTCAGGATTAGCCGATGGTGCGCTGCCTTCGAATACGAAACGCCTGATTATGGTCGGCAAGGATCGTTCTAGTTGATTTAATGTGAGGCGCAGGGCGTGGAGGGCGGGGTCCGGCGCACGCGGGCGGAGGGGATCGCACGTGCTGCGGCTTCCTCTATTATTCCAATGGGTGTACCGGGGCCGCCCGCCTTCGCCCGCCGCATGCGGCGCGGACGTCCACTCTCTGCCGTTTCTCTTATGCCAGACGAGATTCTCCTACTATTCAAATACTACGATAGAAATGATAGGAAACCCGTTGTTCTTGTTTTTGTTTGTATTTCTTAACATTAACTTTTTCCGATATCGTCCTCAAAGAACTTTATATGACTTTCATGCTATTAATCTCTGCACCTTGTTCACTAGAAATCCACTTATTTGAGCATACTTTTGTTGTATTTCGTCCGTAGTATTACCGTTATGGTGGTGGGACCGTCACCTGTCGTAGAATAATCAGCTGCTCTTTTCCTCTCCCCCCTAGTGATTACAAAACGTCAAAAGATATCGTTTATTTGGTTGTAAGCCGTGATCTGGCTTGTGATGATTCTTTGGATCCGGCTGTAGGTCTCCACTCCGTGGTAAACTCTTCTAGAGTTTTACAGCTGAAGTAAAAAAAGCAACCCTTATAGTTCCGTTTACTCCGTCCTAACGCAACCTAACCTAACCTTACACAAAATATTTTCTTTTAATTATACAGGCAGAGATCTTCAAAATGAGAAATTATCATTGCATTTAATAAAGAAACTACAAAATAAAATTTAAATAGCCTTCCATGGACAAAATTGAAAATAGAGATTTTCTTTCACGCACTGCATTTATGCGCCGTCCTTGAATATGTATTTGAAATACACTATAGGCTTTAAGTGAGTTTTTTTCTAAAATATGGGTATATTGTGCTGTCTGTTAGGTTGCAAGATTGTTCGCTTTGCAACCCCTCTGCTCTATCTTTTCAAAAATCCAGCCAATTTTTATTCACAACAGGCGATCGGCCAGCGTGCCACATAGCCTGATCTCTTTTCCGCGCACAACTCTCGATAATTATGCCAGTGAGACATTGCTCCTCGATTAGTTTTGATTTTTGTTTCGATTCACACACACTGTATTCGATAACTTTCTGGGAATGTTACATTGTAAACAAAATTGAAGAATTTTTGATAAATATTTCGTCAGCTATTGTGGCGGAAAATGAAGTAATACATGTTTTATTTATTGTAGGAATAACTGAGAATATTTTATTTTTATACAGTTTATTACTGCAATAGCTAAGCTACAATATTAGCTTTTGCCCGCAGTTCCACATGCGTGAGTCAAATGAATTTGTCCCTTCTATATCAACCGTTCACGCTGTTACCCACGCCAATGTTGTTAATAAAACTATGCGCGGTTTTATTTACATTTTATACATTTCATATCTCTCTATTATCTAAGGTGAAAATATTTTCCGTGAGATACATAGACTATATCCCGCATTTGCTTACTGAACGCATCAATTTTATACATGGATGATTTTTGTAGAATTCTATGGAGCCCTCTATAACATCGCATTAATTTAAAAGATTTACCTACATTTATTTTAGACCCATACATCACCATCAAGTCTCCTACGCAAAACTTCGAAAATTTCTTACCCCTATCCTACCTATTTTTCTGTTTTGTATATTTCTTTCTAATTTTTATAATAGCTTTCACAATTATGTTCTTTATAAATGCTTGTCTCTGTGCCATGTTATTGTAAAATCTATTTGTATGATATTTTCTAATTTAGCATTATTTGAAGGGGAGGTCGTCTCACAATCATACATTAATAAATACAGAGTCATCCCTGTCTTGCTCTGTGAAGTTATATTATAGAAAAATATTACTAACGGTAAAAGATGAACCAGTTTCTCTGTTTCTTACCAACGTACATCGATAGGAGTCGCAAAAGGGTCCGATGAAACCTTTCCATCAAACCATTTATTTGCAGATGTAACTCAGTAGCAAATAGCTCTGATGGTGTCTCACAATCCTTGAGAGAAAGACAGTACCTCGGTTGGATATTATTTCCTGTACGAAACCAAACTTATTGTGATAACATACTTCAAGGCATACTCAATACTGTTATTATGTATTTATCGCCATGAATGGACCTTCTAACAAGACTGACTACATCTATACTAAATTTTGTCTAAAGATCTTGTATTGAAATTGGTTGCAATCTAGCCTGGTTGCTCACTTTATTTCTTTCCTAACATGCATGATACAATCTGACACATTTTTTCACTCTTTTCTCAGTATTTTTCACAAGCTACTTTTCTCTTAGCTTTCTCAACGTTTCGGTTAAGGTAAAATAGTCCAAGACTCATTGTGTACTTTTTTCAAAATCTCCTCTAACGTGCACTTAGGCAAAACTGTTACTTTTTTCCCTGTTCCTACCAATATATTCTTTAACATAAAATTACATTTCTTACAAAAAAGTTCCGATATCTACTTCCATTCCTACCTAATGCTTCTACAGCAAACCTACAAAATTTTCCATCCCACTACATTTTTACTAAAGTCTCCGCTGAAACTATTCTCTACACCGATAATTTTATCTCTTCTACCGACTTTATTTCATTGTTTATTTTTAAGTGGGTTTCTTAACAGAAAATTTGCCTTTATATTTAAATGTCCCGATGTATGTACAATCTCAAAATTATACTGCATATTATAAACAAAGTGCCCACCTCACTAACCTACCGTTAATCTTTATTCTCTTTTAACCAACATTACGCCTTGTGGTCTGTTACCATTTCAAATGTCATTTCCGAAGTATAAGGTCTAAAATATTTCAATGCCCACAAAATTCCTATACATTCATGTTTTATCGCTGAATATTTATTTTCTAAATTGCTCAACTTTTGCGAATTATAAGCTGCCGGATATATCAGCAAATTTTTCTCTCCTAATATCAATGATACACGTAATGCTTCCTTGTCGGGATCCACAAATAGTTGTGTTATTACCCTATCATCGTTTTTCTCAAAGTATTTTAAGACTAAAAGATCACATAAATGTTTTTTTAGTATTTCAAATGCCGATTGACATTGCTTTGACCAATGAAACTTACTTCCCTTTTTAACAATTTCGCTAACATTAACTAATTAACAATTCCACTTCGTATGCCGGCATAGGCGGCACAAGCAGTGCACACAATCATTTCTTACTGAAAATAAGGTCAGCTCATTGTAATCTAGTATAACCGCATTTTGCCTAATAAACTTCGTCCGCAAAATCATATCTAAATGCAAATATTTTACAACGTAAAAAGTATGTCTAAGCTTAGTTTGATTTATATACAATTATACTAGCGTAAGCCCGATAAATTTATAAATTAAACTTTTTACCACTTTTAACACCACACAGGAGTTTGATAGTTCACCTATCTTATAAATATTTATAATGTTTGCGTCTATGCAGTTCACATCGGCTCCGGAATTTAATTAAGCGTTCACATTACCGTCATTCAGCGTAACCTTTACGTACGTGCTACCTCTGCTCGATTGGAGCGTGGGTTTATTGGACTACGCGCCTTGACGTTGGTTTAACGCCACCACCCCCTCGCATTTTCCTGGTAATTCGTCGTAGCTGCGTCTCCCCGGTATCGTTTACGCTAATCTTGAGCCACGTTTGGTTGCGGGCCTCCATTGTTGCGAAATCATTGGTGCCAAACTTCTGTCACGTTTTGTCTCGACTGTGTTGTTGCTCATCGGGCATTCTTTGGGAGCTTTCTTGCCTCTACACTCCATTGGTAACTCTTAGTTAGAAGCCCAGTTTTCTTATTATACTTGTTTACAATTCGTGATTGACCTTTTCAAGTCCGACAGTGAATTATAAGTTCGTGCTGCTTCATTTGAACCCCGCAGAAATGTCATAAATAACGTATTTTTGCTCAATCTCTTCTTTGTACTTGGTTGTGATATTTTCAAACGTCACTTTATCGCTATTAATAGTTTTTAAGAAAAATTCTCCTGGGTTTACCGTATACAGACTTAAGCCTGCTTCTTTTCTGTTGGTCGCTTCAATTTTTCAACGCGGCCTACGTCTCGCGGTTTTTTTATTTATCTTTTTTCTTATTCTTTTTATATTTTTCCTTTTGTTTTATTTATGCCTATGTTTTTAAATTGGACTCTTATTTACTGTACCAAATCAATTTCCGTTTCTATTCTTTTTTTTATACAGTTTCTAATTCTATTGTAGACAATAACAACAATACGGCATATATATACATACATGCATACATAAGGTCATAGAAATTTTTTTTTCATATTTCATATAAAATTCAAGATAATTTTTCATCATATTTCATTTACATTTAACTATAAAATATGTGTACCACTTTATTCAACAACTTGTTGCTATTGTAAGTAATCACATAATCCAATTTCTGTTGAGGTTATGGGACTTCTTATCTAAAAACTGCGACAAATAGTTTTGACAGTCCTCTCTTTATGTTAACCTGAACAATTCTGAAGAAACCGAAATAGGTAATAATCTAACATTACGTCAGGGCCATATGGTGGTCACATTAACCCTCTCCATCGAAACTTTCTCAGTATTTGCAGAGTGACTACGGATGTTTGTGGTTTAGCGTTATCTAGGTGAAAATGCACATCCTTCTGTAGATCAAATCCGGCCGTTTTTTGTCTACTCTTTACTTGAGTCTCGACAGCTGTTGTACTAGTGATACGCATTGATGTATTGCCCGGAGGAAAAGCTCATAAAGAATAATACCCTTCCATATTCACAACATCAACTTATTGCAAGTTAATTCGCGTTTTGCTATAGTCTGTGCAGCTTTTTCATCTTTTGACAATGATTTTTTTTGTAAATTTTGTCGTAGGTAATCCATTTTTTATCACAAGTGATCAACTTTTTAAAAACGGTTCGGTTTCATTATGTTTTTATAGAGGATCCTCTGTACTCAAGTGATACCCAAGAGGATACTCAAGTGAGTACAAGATTAATTAGATTTCTTATTTCCAATCCTATCTTACGTATAGCGCGAATCCATTCTCGATGGTGCCATCACTTCACAGAATAGTTGGAGAAATTTTGAATCACGATTCTGACGCTGGTGCCCGTCTTGATCTCTACATATTCTTTCAGAGGGATTGAATATTGTTCCAGGACGTGCAGTATGACTTGGGTCTTGTCAGCGGCGCATGTGCAGTATGACGGATTCTTTAATTTGAACTTATAAGCGTACTGAGCGAATCTGCTGTGTCCCATGAAGCTTTGCGCTAAAAAAGGCGTCATCTGAACCCGTAGGAAAAACTATACGCCTCGTCCACCTGAGGGAAAAAGCCATTGATTGTTTCACCTATGCTTCCATAAGTGTACTTGCTACTCCTCCAAGCTGACCGCTCTAATCACTTTTTTCATATACGGCAGCGGAAAACGATTATAATCTGCTGCTGTTTTTTTCTTGAGAGCCACGTTCGTAGCGATTTCGTCATCACGCTAACTGCCCGTGGCCCCCACGTGAACCCAAAAAATGCACCTCTCTGCCTTTCACAACGATATCCAGAATGTCACCTTTTGCTATGCAGCAAAACGCAAAATGTATAACACTCTGGATCATACCATACGTTACCATTTTTAATTCTCTTTGTTGCCCGATAAAGCGCGAACATTTCTGCCTGGAATACCGTGCAGAAGGGCTCAATTCAAAATACGGATTTCCCGAATTCCACCTTGTCTTACCATTCCGCCAGGGCCACAACGATTTTGCCTTCAATTCGACTACCGTCGGTGTAGATGTGCGGTTCGACGATGGCAAGTCGGTCCATCGTTGTCGGGTCCAGGTCCTTAACACTTTCGATCTCGAGTTCGGGAATATGCACAGAATGTGGCAGCTCTTAGAAATTCACGGGTCTCTCGAGCTCTCGTTCCCGTTCAGCAAATATGTCCTCTAATTGCTTTCTGCTATTTACTTTATACAACCACATTGCTTACCTTATCGTAATGTCTAAAAGAAGCACCCTCGAGAGGATCAGTCCACCACCTTCCATGGCCCTTTTGACATTCATATCATATGGGCTGAAACGCGGAAGCGCCACGGGACACAGATAAATCTAGTCCCGCAGTAGTCTTACATACTTCTTACAAGTTATTCTTTGCTCTTTTTCTTGTCTCTAAAAACAGCTCTCCCTTAATAGGACTTTTAACGTCATAACACCTCTTTCATCGCCGAGTAATTCTTGATAGGATCAGCGCGGGATGAAGGAACATTTTTCGATACATTCGACATGTCTTAACTGCGACGCTGCGCTATAGAGCGAGCAACATTTTTCGCACGCCGAGCTTTCTTGCCGCCGATGCCCAAGCACATGAAGCGTGCATGACAATAAGCTCTATCACGGTGAGGTAAATCATTCTCATTATTTCCGGACTCAACTCTCAAGTCGCTTTGGCCGCCCTGGCTATGCTCTTTTAGATAACGACAGCCTTTTTACACGCCTTGGTTACATTGGTTACATTGGTGTGAAAGTCAGCCTCCTATCGATTATAAGACCTAAAAGGCAGATATTCTCAACCAGGGCAATTTTTACATTGCCCATGAGTATAGTTGAGATTTTTTGTATCAGCGCATTAGATTTGGATGGGGTAAATCTCAACTTGTTTCGATCTAAGGTAATATCTTTATATTAAGGTAATATCTTAATATTTAGTGTAAGTATAAAGTTTCAACTAATTATCTTAAGCCTTTAAATACGGGAGTTAGTAATAAACATCTAAATGTACAAATTTTCACATTTATAATAATAGTAGGATAATGATATTTGGCACCTTAAGACAACTGGTAGTACTGCCGCTGAAGGACGCACAAGTATTTTTGCATCACTGTTCTAATATTATTATTAATTTTACATAATTAGCCATTATTGTTAGCAAAATAGTGAAATAGATTAGTTAATACATGCAGAGCATATATTGACACTATTTCTCACTGCACATTAAATAGTACAAAAGTGCTGCGTGCGAGCATAGGCGACCGCGACGCCATTTGTTGTGTTTGGTTTGTTTACTTTGTAAATCTGTATTGTGCTCAGATGCACGTCGTCGATGTCAAGGAAATGCCGGTAAGATCACTCCATTTATACCTAATCATTAAGTGAACAATAAACGGGTTATTCGATTTCTAGATATATTGTCGCTATACCATTCCTCAACCACAAAAAACTATTGAGGTATTCTCGGGCCGGGCCCGGCATTCTGAGTTGTACATAAGTTACTTTTGAAATAAACATAATTCAAACTAATATTAAACATAAAGCAAAGGGTCAATTACTGCATTGTTTTGGCTGTGAGAAAACCGGCATTTTCTTTATAAAATCTAATTTTTTAAGCAAAATCTTAAATGGTTAACATCATATTTGGTAAGACCCGTTAATTATTATTAAAGATCATATCGATGATAATCACATACACTTAACTACAATTTTATATTTATGAGAACAAGGGCTAAAATACAAGAAAATGTATTTACTCTAATAATACTCAACCACATAGCCTTAAGCATTAGTAGTATTGAAAGCTTATACTAATTTAGGATATCATAGAAGTATAGATCTTGAAATATTTATTATCCAAGAAAACCAAAATACTTAAACCGATGAAATAGAAATAATAAAGCACATTCTATAAACAGTGACAAACTATTAGGCTAACAATAATCACACACAGAGGGTAGAAAGAACATTACAAAAAGATAAAATTCACAATAACTTTTTATCACTTACTTAATCTAAATACGAAACTGGGCAACAAATATCATTATAGAAAAATTGATATTGTATATATCATATCTTTTCTTAATAGATCATTTTCATATAGAACCTGATCGGCCTGAACCATGGAGTAAATGTATGTAATCTCTTAATACTCAATAGAGTGAATACCTATGTATATACATGTGTTTGTGTGAATGTGTATATTGAGTGTTTGTGTATGCAAGTGTGTGTGTATGTATGTACATAGAATATAATAAAAGTACTGAATGCACCATCATATTCTAAACACTAGTGGATTTAAGCTAATATCATATAATGAATACTAAGTAATAGTTATGATTAAGCTATATGAAAGAATGTAAAGCCATTCATACCTTTAAATTAATTATAAACATATTATACATTTATCGCTTATCACATACATTCATTGCTTATTGACACTGTGTGGGTGTCTGTAAATATATAGAATACAATTAAAATACTGTATACACCGTCATATACTGAGCAATAATAGATTTAGGTTAATACTATGTAATAAATACTAAAGAATAAATGTATTATTTGACTAAACTTGTAAAAAAGTGTGTAAATGGATGGATGCCTTTAGTTTAGTTATAAGCATACACATTTATTGCTTATCACATACACTCCCTCTCTCATTACTTATTAACACTCAACATTTAGAATTACATTTAGAAATCCTATACTGTCATGAAGCATAGAACACAATAAACATACTGAGTGTATCACTATAAAATGGGTCATAGGTAAATAATCCATATAATTCTTGGCTAATATTGAGAACAAATATTAAGGAGTAAGTATAGTTTTATACAATTATGTAAGGAAATAAAAAAGTGTGTAAACAAGTATATGCCTTTAATCTCATTATAATCATGCACATTTATTGCCTGTTTACAATGAGTACTTAGGATTATTACATAACTCAAAAATACACATACAGAACATACTTTCACAAGTCAAAGCAGTTATAAATGAATAAATAACATATCCTTAGATTAACATTACACAATAATTACTAAAGCACTCCACTAAAGTTTAATATTACATTATTAAGTTTTTTAATGCAAATTGATTAATATTATAACTTCTTGTAATGTTAATTGTATAGCAGTTGATAAAATTAGAAGGTAAAGCACTATCTTACTGAGCTATGACAAATTAACTGGTAACATAATCTTTAGAATACCATTGTTAACCCATTGGTGTCCACAGAATAGAATAAAGCTAATAATTACGTACATTTCATGTGAAACAAACACCATAAACTGAATATTAGTATAATTTTTAAATTTCTGTTACTGAACACCACGGGATAATAATAATAAAAAAAGCAATAAATATATTACTATTCATTAAACCTTGTGCGTTGACTGGTAATAATATTCAAAAATACTGTTATATTACCAAAGGGTGAGAAAGTCAATAAATAGGTATTGTTATCTGATGGAATAATTGTGAATTCTTCCATAGTATAACCAATCAATATAATAAACTAATTAGTGAGGTAACTCTTATGCTAGGATTATTAAACACTATAGAATATACATTTGTGTATAATTAAGTCACCATAAATTGAATGATAACATAATTTTTTGATACTATTATTAACCACCAGAACACTGACTAGTCAATAAGTAGTCATATTACCATGTAACAAAACTGCTTTCAATTGATTAATAGCACTATACTTATGTTACTATTTTACTTTATTATAAGTTAGTGCACAGCTATTTAATGTACTATTACATAAATAAATTATTATAAATTTGTTACTCATAAATTTTATTATCTAGAAGCTGTTACAAATTTCATTATCAAGTAGGAAGAGTATATGTCATCAAATAAAAGGTGGTGGTCACTCTCTTTGCAGGGCAATAACGTATAATATAAGTTAATTATTTGAGCTACCTATAATTCAATTACAAAATGATTAAAATAGAGCTCGCCACACTTGGCCAAGAAAATTGAAATGATTACATAATCAGGTTAGTCCTTATCTACTACAACCTTAAGTTACATACTAGAGACTCGCTCAAATAGGACACGGACTATTAAACGTCATGAACTAGGAAGAATTAATGAAAGAAGACAACATGAGCACAAAGCGAAGTAAGATTAAAAAAGACAGCAGATGAACTTTACAAATCTTCAAAATGAACACTGAAAATTTGCACCAAGTGAAGAATATTAAGAATATAATAGTAACAGAAGAAATAAATTTGTAAAGATTTTTTTTTATCGAGAAGCGTTGAGCGCCATCTACTTAACACCATTTCAGAATTCACTACAACAAAAAGGTTGGTTCCTATTACAATAGGAACCAAGAAGAATGGACTTTATTCACTTAGAGAAAATAAGAAATTAAAAAGATTGTTGATGACGTTGATAAATTCTCAGAAACGTACACTAAAAATGTGCACCAAGAGAAGAATATGGAGAAAAAAAGAACAACGGAAGAAATATATTAAGAAAGAAAGATTTCTTTTCAAAATAACTGGGCATCATCTATTTAGTATTGCTTTAAGATTTACTTTAACAGAAAGAAAAGTTAGATGGCCTAGTTACACATAATAGACTCGTGTAGAAAAGACATGAGCCATTTCAATGTCAACAAAGAGGAATGGACTGTATTAGATCAGAAAATCAGAAATTAGAAAGCCTGATGATGAACCTCATCACCTCTCAGAACCTGTCACTGAAGAATTGCTCCAAGCGAAGAATATGAAGAATAAAAGAATAACCGAAAAAATAAATTAGAAAAGAAGGGTTTTGTTTCAGATGAGCTTGACATCATCTACTTAGCACCATTTCACTACCTACACCAATAGAAAGAGAAGTTGGATAACCTAGTTACTCATGAGAGACTCGTGTAGACAGCGCATTATCTATCACAACAGGAACAAAAAAGAATGAATCGTATTATATTAGAGCGAATCAGAAATTAAAATTCCTGCTTACGATCTTCATCAATTTGCAGATGGATACTGAAAGCCTTGCACGGAGCGAAGAAAATAAAAAAATACAAGGTTGACGTAAGAAATTAAATAAGAAAGGAGGATTTACTTTAGGGAGAGCTTGACACCAATTAACGTCGCTCGTAGGATTTCTACAACAGAAAGCCAACTATACTTGGGAGGCATGCTTAAACAAGATACAAACTATTCATTACAACAGGGACCATAAGACCAGGAACCACATTAGCACAAAGCAAAATAGTAACTAAAAAAGCTGTGGATGAACTTTACCAACTCGTAGAAATGGACACTGAAAACCTGCACCGCGCAAAGGAATTAGAGAATGAAAGATTAAAAGAAGATAAAATTAGGACATAAGAATTTCTTTTAAGCAGAGCTCGACACCATCTAATGGATATACATTTAATGTCAAACACAAAAAAATTGTTGGACACTCTAGTTATACATGAGAGAATTGCAAAGACAAGAATGAGCTATGACAGTAGTAAGTAATAAAAATGGGCTGTACGAAATTAACAAGGTTGTAGCTGAGCTTTGTTGATTGGCTAGTTGAACAAACGGACATTAAAATGTAGTTATAGTGGATAAAGTCACTCAGACAGGACAAGAGTGACTGTTACAGGAACTAAGAAAAATGAACGATGTTATCACAGAGCAAACTAGAGATTACAAAGATTGTGGATAATCTTTACCGATTCTCAAAAACCGATATTGAGAATGTGCACGAAACAAAGAAAAAGAAGAATGAGAGATTAACAGAAGAAAGACATTAGGAAATAAGGATTTCTTTGAAAACAAAAGCCCGACATCACCTAATGGACATCGTTTTAAGAGCTATTATAACAATAAGAAAAATTAGACGTCCTAGGTACACATGAGAGAGACTTGTGTAGACCGAGCTACTACAACAGGAACCAGGTAGAAGAGACAACTATAGTACAGAGCAAAGCGGAAACTTAAATGGCTGTCGATGAAATTTGTCAACTTCTTAACGGATGATAAGACTTCTCACCAAGCTGTGAAAGTAAACAATGAAAGATTGACTAAAGAAAAATTCAGAAAGGATGTGTTTAAGAGCTCGACACCATCTACTCAACTCTGCTTTAAGTTCTTCGTTCTTCTACAATAGAAAGTTAATTACACTTTGGAGACTCGCTTAACAAGACAATAGTTTTCACAACAGGAACCAAGAAGAATAAATAACATTAGCACAGCAGGGTACAGTAGAAATTAGAAAGGTTGCAGATGAACTGTTCCAATTCACAGAAATGGACGTTAAAGCCTGCACCAAGCAAAGGATACGAAGAACGAAAGAGAAATAGAAGGAATATACCTTCCTCACTATATTTATTGACACACTATGGTATCTATTACCTATCCCGAATCTAGTTTCGAACTAAAGGTTGCACGAATACCGGCTGGCTCTACACTCCTGTCACTCCTAATCCAAGCTAGAACCTACACTCTCCCCTATTCACTCCCTTCGGTGTATCGGAACTTGTCCCTTTCAGTCATTGCGATTAGCTGAAGGTTGAGTGATGATGAAGACGATAATGATAGTTGGCACCTTAATTCATAACGACTTTATCAGTTTTATTCTAAATATCTACCCATTTTATGATTATAGGCTCAAACAATAGACGATTCAATTCCCAAAAGTTTATTTTATGATTTTTTTTTATATTCTTTCAGCTTTGAGATTTTATAAAAAAGTTCAAAAAATAGTTCCAGAATTAGTGCTTTTTTAAATTCCTAATAAGCTATTAAAAAAGGTTTCTGCATCTTTTTCAATAACGCATCTTTTGATACCATTTTAATTCCTCTATCTTAATAACGGAGGATGCTAGGTAATTGTCGCACTTTTATTGAAATTGGGTACACACTAAAGAGGTCGAGTAAGAGTTATAAATGCTAAATGTTATTTTATGAAAATGTTTATGTTTCCTTGGCGAAAATATGTTTTCGCCAAGGAAGGAGTTAATTATCCTTTACAAATCAGATTTTGATGTAAGTTATTCTTAAATGAGAACTATGAATTTTGGTATAACCTAAAAATAAAAAAGGTGAATTCTCGAAAAAAAATATGTAAGTTAAGAATTACCTAATTCAACAAATTATTTATTATTGAATTTTCAAAGCGGCCGGGTCCTTTTTTTTATCGCGAGTTAAGGGTGACCTTACTCGTAAATCCAATCAGGCAAAAGTGATACAAAATAAAACACTAAGTATTAGGTTTTGTCGAGTTTATTGCCCGAAAACAGAGGACGGTGCACAAAAATAGAAGTGCCGAGGAGGGGGCGCGCGCTCAAACAGGAGTGCGCGTCTTGTTTGTTTCTAGGCACTTCGGCCGAAGGGCCTGGACGTCGGAGCCGCCCTTAGGCCGCGCCAACACAATTGTGTTTTGCTGTATTTTAATATTACCTTATATTTTAAAAAATAAAGGTGACAATCTCAAATTATGATTTTATTATACGAGAGTCAATTATGCCATGCCAATGGCATGGCATAGTTTTCAAAATTGTTGAAAAATTTCCAAAAAAATCTAACTTTTCAAAATTGTTGAATTTCAGTCGAATCAGTCTATGAAACTGATTAATGTTTAACAAAATGTGTGTAACAAGATATTATGTTAATCTCGACGAAACGAAATTATGGATTCCAATGAAACGTACTTAAAAACCCTTTTCATTACATTTTTCTTAGTAAATATATGAATATAATATATCAATTCTTCTAGGTCTAGTTCTAGTTTATGAGCGTCGCGGTTTTCGTGCGGGCTGTAGGGCCGGGTCGGGGCGGGGACGCCGCCGGCCACGATTTAATTTAGTGGGGCGCCGGTGACAGGCGTTTTTGTATAGATTTAATTCAAGATAGGCGGACGTTGGCGGATTACTGTAATTACTTGCCGGTGAAACGACATTTCCATAATGAGGGCCGGCGCGGCGCGGGCCGCGGCCGGCGGCGCCGGCGGGTTGACGGACGGCGCACACGATACCCTCCTCAGACTGCGAATTGCCTCTAAGCCTTCAAATACTAATAAGATTGATTGTATTATAGTTAGCGCTCGAATAATCAGTTGATCTTATAGTTTCCATGACATTAAAGAATTTCTACCTCATCTTTTCTCGTTGATAATATAGTAAAGTCGGATACAAAAAAAAAGTGAGAAATTTTTGTATTTTCAAATTAATACTTAATTCAAATTCAAAAATATCTTTATATCATGAGGTATACAAAATGTTTGAAATATGTCATTGTACAGTATGTAAATAAAAGGCACAGCATAACTTGTAGATAGAATATAATATTTCTATTAAATTAAATAGTAATATACTTTTAGTTTTTAAAAGATAATCTGGTTCATAAAATACAATATAAATAATTAAGTATCACAAAAAAATCAAGCTCCGTATTATAAATGTCACCTGATTCGGCGCGTTCTTTGGCAGCAATGCAAACCTCGAGTCAGGGAATGTTGACGCCAAATCACTGTACTAACATTCGTGTTATTTCACACTGGTATCGTATTCACACTGAACGTGACCAACACCATATCCAAATATTCACTGTACTAAATAAACTCACATTCACGTTGTGTCCTGAGGTTCTTCATAAACGAAGTATGCATGTATTTTTATGCTGCGTTGCATTCACACCGTAGTGACGGGAGATCGAAAAAGGAAGAAGGTGAAGGGCGGAGGGAGCAGCGGCAACGGCGCGCAAAGCGCGCGTGTGCGCGGTGTAAATATTGGTTTGTGAATAATAAACAAAGGTTATTTGTATTTCAAGAAATTGTGATTACTTTTATTGTGTTTGTTGTAATTAGAATGTGATACTCTGTACCGGGAAAAAGTGGCGCGATACTGTCCATTTACGTACTTTGTTGTATTTATTTTTCGTTCGGAAAGCATTTTTTTTTTCAAGAAGAACGATATTGAAACTTAAGGGTAGCTCTTTTAAAATTAAAGTATACACATACACAATTACATTTTGAGTATCACGGACAAAAGAATTCAAGCTGTTTATTTCCATGGAAACCTATTTGTCCTATAAATAATATTGTTGCTCGTTCCTTTATCTAATTTTCTCTTTTATTTTCAACCCGCCTTTTCTTTCTTTATCGCCTCCTTTTCGCCCCGCTCACGATAGACACGCTCTTCGCATCGTCCCTGTAAGGGTCGCTTCTTCGCTATTCACTGTTCAACATCTTTCATTAAAAACAATTGTGACCAAATATATTTGTTATACAAATTATTATAAAAACATGTTTGTGTTGATTTCATGCACCAAAGACAACACCGAGGAATTGTAGCGTTAGTAGAAGGAGATCGACGTTGTGACCCGACTCGAGAGCGTCTAAGACTGCAGCTTGAGAAAACAAGGTATCGTGACGGCAGTGGCGGCGCTAGGCGTCGGCGACGTCGGCGACCGCCGACGGCCTCGCGCCTGAAGGGGGGCCTCGCAAACAAAAAAGTTTTGCCTACAAGTTATTAAAAAGAGGCCTCGCAAAAAGTTTTGCCTACAAGTTATTAAAAAGAGGCCTCGCAAACCTGATGTCGCCGACGTCCACGAGTGGTGTAGCGCCGCCACTGCGTGACGGCCTGTATTTCTTCTTAATGCTCCCAAACGCACTCCGTTCTCGATGCCGGCCACGTACAGCTGCGATTGAGAAATCGTTGGGCTTTTGTAGCAAATAACTGTTTAATAACGATCTCCGATTTTGTGTAAGGGTAAGATTTGTACATCTTTAGGGACTAGACATGCAAACACAGAAATCTTTAAGCGAGTTCCTGACTTCATGTAATAAACTAACTTGTAAACACAATTTATTTTTATTTCTACTTATACTAAGTCGAGGATGATTACTGTTTTATTTTCTCATTTGTAATTATATTTTTGAACATATAAACAAAGTTGTCAGAGTCAAGATTTCAATTTCCTTAATCTTCTTACTTGAAGAAACCCGAGGTCCTAGTTTGTAAATTGTCCGAACGGCTCGCTTTTGCAAATAAAATTTCTATTTATACCCGCAGCATGTCCTCAGAGCCAAATGTCATATGACATCAGGATATGCAAAATTTGACATCAAGCTATGATAATATCTTTTTTATGTTTACTACTAAGTCCACCTATAATATGTGATCTCTATGATTGTCTATATGTGATTGGAATATGTCTATGATTAATAAATAAAATAAATTAATAATTTAAAAAAAAATAGAAAAAACATACCTTTATACAATGTGATTAAAGGCAAAAAATAATTATTAAATTTGTTTTCTGTGCCTTCCCCAAAAGAGCCTGAGTGTAAACCATATTTGTAGTAAGGTATGATTGAGTTCAAAACGAAAGGAGCTTAAAAAAATATTACCTACGTGTTCTTAAGGGGCAAGGCTATTTATAATAGGGTTGCATCCCGGTACCCTGAGCTGAGCTTTATTATCGAAAATCTAGCTAAGTAACATCGGTAGTAACAGGCTTTAATATCTTAGGTGAGTTAACACAATTTTAACAAAACTTCAGTAAACATCGTCATTGGGAACTAAATATCCCAACAACAAATACGAGTTCCTCGGGCCAATTGTCTTTCGCCAAACTTTTCATTACAATCATAAGTTACGTAAGAATAACATAAATCGATATCTGAACTACATTTATTTTTTTTTTGAAATGAGACAACAATATCTATGGATGAACCTCTAAAAATTTGGTATTGAGGCTATATATAAATTCCATCGGGCCCGGCGGCGGCGGTGACGCCGCTCGCGCAGCGTGACGTGGCGGTCGATATTGGCCTATGTATGTTGTGGCCTTTATTTACGCCTCTCCCGACGTCGTAATAAGCTTAAGTAATGGGCCGACGGGTTTCACTTTATAAATATTGCCGACAATATGAAAGCGTTCGAAGGAAAATAAAATTGTATTCGGAAAATAAACGGCGGACGAAAGCGAGGGCGGGCGGGCCGCGGGGGCGCGGGAGCGCCCTCTCCCGGCCGGGGACGAATTCCTTGAATGCGATCTTATTTGGCCGTTTGTTTTCTCCTAATTCCCGGAGCGAAAACACTCGACGTGTCGACGAATCTTCGTGACGGCTCCGGAGGCGAACGGCTCGAGTGGATGATCGTGCTGAAAATTACAAGAAATACCGATTTTCTATAATAATACTACATAATAATAATAGAAATACCGACATTCTCATCGACCTGGGCGCTGTGACGTCGAAGAGGATTTTTTGGCGCTACATGTGATTCGTACGCCGGCTTGCGAAAATGAAGATCGTTATTTGGCTACACTTGTTACAGATAGCTTTACCGAATATTGTTGGCGATAAAGATTTTGTCACATCGTAATCTATATAACTTCATCGTAAAGAGGGAAAGTAAATTCCGACGTGCGTTCGAAAACGGCAGCGGAGCAGAAAACGGCTCAGAAAAGATTCGCCCGAAACTCGGCCGTACTTCATTACGGAGGATTATCGATCGTTCGAACACAAAAGCGAGCGGGCGCCGTGATTACGTAAACATGAGTCGATACTAGGCGGCTCGGGCGCGGCGAGCGGGCGCCGGCGGCGTCGTCCGCTGCAGCGCACCCCTCCTCGCATGAGCGGCCCCGTGCGTGTCGCCAGGGGCGACGGGGGCGCAAGCGGTTTCGCATAATGCCACCATTGTAGATATCGAAGCTGAAATCTTCCGGGAAACGAATATCTGAAATTCCTCAAACAATGGGGTGATTACCGAATTAACTGAGGCGCGCGCCGCGCCGGCGTTCATTAAATTATAGAACGACAGTTTCAAAGCTGCGCCCGTATAATCATACGATTCGGGTAGCCGTTTTTTGACTCGAGGAATCGTACCGAAATGAAAATTTTGCGTCCACGACGTGAGTATACCAATCATAAAATATAAAGAAGTATAAAAGCTAATTCTGAAATGTTGATCTAATGCGTCCAAGAAACCGATCCGACCCGAGCCGGCCGCGCACGCCCTCACCTCGGCGTCTCCGAAGTCGCTTTCGCTTTCCAAACTAAATAGGGCAAACTTCTTTATTTCCTTCCACGAAGTCGAGTTACGGTAACTAATTACATCGGAAGGAGCGACGCGGGAGCTGGTCCGCCTCGAAGCTCGTGTGTTTCGCGTTCGATAACTCGATTATAATTTAATAGGGTTGCGGTCGTAAATACCGCCAGAGGAATAAGGAATAACACCGGATAGCGGCGGGGCCGGGCCGCGCGCGCGAAACCCGATACGCCCCGGCGCCCTGTGGGCCGGGCGGCGTCGAGGGCCGCCGCAGAGCGCGATCCAATTAATATACCTAAATAATTAGACGGGCGCGGCCGGCGGCTCCCGCTAGGCGCCTGTCGTGTCGTCGCTCTCCGACGCGTGAAAATCGTTCCCAACGACGCTGACCGGTGAACGCAAACGCACCCCTGTCTGTGGCAAAGTATTGCCTGATGTGAAAAAATTATAGAAGCTCTTATTTGACTCTCAGTGTCCATAACGTTCGCCATTTCTGTTCAAATGTTATTTTAAGTGAAATTTCAATCAGATACGGTAGAGCTAAAATTCGGCTCACGCCTAAACTTGACCCTGACGATCGATATTACTGTCTATTGATATCGATATAATCGACAATCAAAAAAATTGATTGTCATTAAAAAATAAATAAAACCATGTTTATATGGATTAGTCGAAATCGTTTGCTCCTCAGGTAATCGCTTAATGGGAAACAAGGACTTACTATTTTATAAAAACGTGCGATTTTTATAAAATCATTCTAGTATTGAAATACATTCGAAATCATCTTTTGACGAAGGATATGACTATACTGATATGAGTAAAAGGTCACCGTAACTGCTTAAAAAGGAAATAAATAGGTAAAATTAAAGAAAAACTTTAAATTAAATATTTTGGCAACGTACAGTCGTCTAACCTAACCTAACAAAAAATATATTAAATAAGGGTGTTTCCTATACAAAATCAATACAAATGAAATCAAAAAACTTGTCCCTATGATATCAAATTGAGTAAAATATTGTATCTCCGAACTTATCGCTCTAAGATGATAAAGATATCGAACTGAGATTTACTAACAAATGGCATCGATTCTTCAATTTGTTCGTGAGAATAAGTCCGACAGCTGGGTCTTGTCACGGATAATCAAGAACTTGCAAAGCGTCGTGTGAGTCGTTTGTTTAAGGACCGAATGCACTGATAGGTCCGAATATAAGTATAATGATCGGACATTGTAACTATCGGAATTATAACCTATGATGTTTCACTAGATCTATTATCGACGATGACAGCGAGTGAATAGTCTGGCCGAGTGAAGGAAGAGAATTGTATACTTACGGCGTCCACGTACGTCCTCGGGATGCTGCATCGGATGCAGGAGGACGTGCCGATCGCGCTGGAAGTGCACTCCTCGCTGCGCTTTCCCATCGCGAAAGTCTTCGCATTCCTTAAATTTTTATACTATTTCTCCTCAGATGTTTGCACTTGGAGTCTGTTCAAAGTGTCCGAACGCTGAAACGTTTTTATGTGGGGATGCGAGAGATCCACGGAGTGGGTAAGTCCCCGGGGCGGCGGGCGACCCGTCACCCCCGAGAGTCTGAAAAACAAAGAAACGTCGTTCGGCCTCCGGGCGCGCGCCGGCACCTCATAACGCGCCGAGTGAGGCGGATCGGTGCGCTCTACGGCCCGTCTCAGGCGCCGTGTGAGTGCTCGATTCTCCGGATGGGACTCGTGTGCGCGGGCCGCGGGGGTGCGGTCGAGTATGGGCGGCGAGCGCGGGGGTGCAAAGACACGACTTAATGAATATTAATGCTTCACACTGCGTCCACAGTAAACAAACTTCGGCTGAGCAAAGAGCGATTTTGTCGAGTCACGATGTAAACCGGCCTCGCCGCCCTGCCGGCTCCGCATTATTTTTGCGACCGCATTTTGTGGCCGCCGTTTGTGATATTAAAGAACGAGCGGGGCGGGTCTTCCCGCCCGCCGCAAACATTGCGGCGCCTACGCGGGGGTGGCCGCGGGCTATCTTCACTAAGAATGATTTACATCGGGAGTCCCGTGTACCAGTCGAAGTCTCGTTTACACTATATTAAAGATGTGTACGAATTAAACCGCTTTTGCGTTGAATCCTAACGAGTCTGTATCGCGTTTTATCATCAAAGTTCTGAATTTCGAATATTAAAGGGGACGTTATTATAAATAAAATGAAAGCAAACTTAGACGAAAGATGTTAATATTGTCAGGTTATGAATTTGATTTTATTAAAAAAGGATCAGGACAAACATAGTTGAATTTTCTAACAACTTTTATTAATCAAAAACTATGCCACGGAAACCATTCAACTTAGGTATAATATTACTACAACACAAAATCGGTTGATTATTTAGTAGTTTATTTGTTTTTCTCTTAAATAAACTAGTTAATCTAACGTTATTCTAACCTTTATTTATGTGTACGATCTAAACTTCAACGTAATATTTTTGGATAAAGCTTGAAGACAATAAAAAATACTATTTAAGCATTTTTTTTCATTGAAGGAAAGTTAATGTAATATATATGTAATATTATTCTCCTTTTGGAACCGTGTTTTGCAGAGCTTTTATTTGGCACCCCACCCCTTTCATCAAATCTTCTAGAAAGAATAATTGGATTATTCAACCGGACTTCAGCGCTTCTTTGTGTCGGAATTCTTCATTTAGCTATTGCTCATATTACTCTACGCATCTGCTTTATACAATATGTAGACAAACAAACGAAATACAAAAGTAATTGCTAAATGAGGAAATCGTCGACAAAGAAACATCACCTCTGTACATCATATATGGACCTATATCCGAAGGAGCTGCCAGAGAAGTAAGAAAACCGACGACCGAAATGAAAAATTGGAAAGTACTTCGCCCAGAGGAGATACGGTAGACTGGTGGAAACGATATGGCTCATTGTCCGTAATCTGGTTGATGGAGGCTGTTGAACAGTTTTTTTAATATTAACCTGACTATCAAACGAATCATGAAGTCATGACGAAAAAAAAATTTATTTACTTCCGTATTATGAAAACAAAGGTGATGTGGTTGAGTGTAAAAACTACAAAGGTTAAATTAAATTAAGTTAAAATGTGAAAAAGAATCATAAACAAATGTATCACTGCTCTTCTATTATTTTTAATAAATATCTCCAAATTATTTTGGTTTTACGGTATCTAGATCAACCAGGCACTTTAAACTGGTAATCATAGTGTTTATAGAAAAACAAAAAAATTGAAAACAAGTACCTACATCTAGCATATATAAAGGTTAGACGCCTAGTACTAGTAGTGAGTAAAAAATTCGAATTCAAAGTAGAAATCCATTAAGTTTCAGAGCTTAGCCACTTGGTGTTCAACCGTATATGTTGCAACCTCGTGTGCCGTGGACCCCGGTGTATGCAGATGATATTGTGCTAGCTGCTAATATCAGCTGCAGGAACTCTTAATATGTAGATACAATCTTTAGAGAAGTTCAGTACGGCAAAAATAATAACGACGAAACTATTTACATTGGGATAACACCCATTTTTGCAATAAGGATATTCAAATAATTGGGCTCATTGCTCACACCAAATACCAACATAAATGATCACGCCAACCATGGAGTAAATGTTGTATGAACAAACACTTACCTGGACTATTGGGTGATCATCTTATGTCATAAAAACAAAAGGAAAGTATTTAAGATTTCAATCTTTTTTGCAATGTTATACAGTTCGAATCTTGAACAACAAAAACGATTCATAGGCAAAAAGTACATGTTAACAAAGTTACAATGCCTAAGTGGGCGACAAGTATAATGCAATGGGTATAAAGAGATAATTAGTAGCTTTAAAGTCGCACAAGTCATTAAAGAAACTTACTAAAATTTGTCTCAGGTGTTACAGGCATGTGAAAAGGAGAAACGGGGACCATGTGGTACGAACCGCAATAAATCTATCAGAACAGAAAAAATGCAGAGGACGCTCGCCATTTACCTGACGGTCCAATACAATAAGAGACTTAAGCAAGCTCAATTGTCAGAGTCGATAATCCGGGATTGACTGATCTGGCGCAACAAATTAAAAAAGCCCCAAATAATGGAAACAGGATAAGGCAACGAACGAGAAAAAGAAAATAAACTGAACCCCAAAATTCGGGTGTGACAGCTAGGCCAAATATTAATAATTTACATTCAGGACTTTAACAAAATAATATGTAAAAAAACAGATAGATTTCGACGAGATTCCAATGGCTATCTGTGAGGAAGGCTCCGTAGTCAACAAAAAATATTTATAGTTCGCCGTGTTTATCCTTCAGTCCGTCCGTTCGTCTTTTTGTTCGAGGCGTAGCATAAAGTTCCTTAAGACGACAGGGAACTCAATTTATGTAATTTATAGATTTATTTATAAAATAAAAAAACAAATGGAATTTGATTGTCTATAAAAATTTACTCCAAAGGATATAAAATACATAGGCCAGTTCACGTTTTGAAAAAATATAATAGTTTATAAGTGATTCTGCGAATTAAATACAAAAAAGACTTAAGTTTCAAAATAGCCATTCAAAATTTTATAAAAAAAAATTTGGTTGCCTGTAAAGTCGGTATACGGGCGAAAGTTTTACGTGACAACGACTTTGAATGGTAAAATCATTTTAATGTGAATATTCATTCGTATAGTAGGAAGAAGGATGAAATAATAGTAACAATTTAAAACATTTATTTATACAAAGAATTATATTTAAAACATTAATTTATACAAAGAATCTCGCACTGAATTTCATATTAACAAAATTTTATTTTACCTTTACATACATACGTATTTATATACAAATATACATACAATAACTTGCAATACATTTGCAAGCTATGCACTAATTCTCTAGTGCTGCGCGCGCGGCAGACCGATCATAGTTGAGTGGGAGAGAGACGCAAGGCATTCGGCGGGCCTCTCTCTCGTTCGGTGACTCATCGTTACGTTACCGAGCGTTACACTTTTTCATAAGTGACTCCCAGCCGCAACCTAATTTAAGACGTTGTCACGTCAAAAAATGGTATTCGCACAGAAACAATACCAAAGTTATGAACAAATAAAGAGTAAAATAATTTGTCTATTTTGTCCAATAATTCTAAATGTTAATATTAAAAAAATAAGATTCATAAATAGAAGAAGATTTATTATATAAAGTATTTCCTATATCCGGAATCCGTATTCATTTTATTAATTAAAAACTTAAAATAGCACTTTGCGCGCTAAACGCATTGTTAACATGTAACTGCATTTTTAGCCATGGGATACACATATCCCTTTTTTTTTTCTTAATTAAAAATTTTAGTAAACTATAAAACTGCCTAGACATTTCAACGAAAAATATAATTGTCGGATTTTTTTTTTATCTCTAACTAAAAGTGTCCTTTGTTAAGTAGTTACTTACGAGATACATTTTACATTCCACATAGTGAGTTGGTCAAACAAAAACTTCTAATATTATTTCACTTTTTTAGGCAACTATACTAAATTAAGTTCCAACATGGCGTTATTTGAAATAATTGCTTTTAACAATTAAGTACCAATTATCTTAACTAAAAGACAAACAGAAATTCAAGTAAGTAATTAAATTCCTATGAATTATGTTCTTGTAACTGAATATATAAAAATAAGCCAATAAATTTTTTTTTTCTTTAAACTATAAAAATATGTTAAGCAATGGAGCTGAACATATTTTTATTTACAAACAGACTAATTATATATTGGATATTTTTATTCTATGTATTAGGTGAAACAATGGTTGTTCTTGATATGTTTTTTTAATTCATAATTATATAAACATTTTTCGGTTTTCTAAATTATATTAAGTTTTAGACACAAAATAACAATAAGGCTTAATTAGTCTATTTGTCTAAAAAAAATTGTTTATTCGACAACTGAAAATTCTTAAACAAGAATTTTTATTAAGTTTTTCTGATGTAAAAACAGTAGAGTCATAATAACGTAATCCGCAAAAAGAAAATGTAATTTTCTTAACGTTAGTTAAGTACGTTGATAAGTAAAATTTATAACAATTAGAATGTATGCATTTATTAACTATAGTTTTCAAAATGAGCTTAAAATAATTTATTTGTTTTGTTTAACAAACACAGAACGTGAAATATAAATTACGGTTTCTAAATAATTATTCCGTTTATACGCTTAACACATACACTCCTATAGTTTAAACTTCATCAAAAAATTTTTGACAAAATTTTCCCTTTAAAGTTATAATGCTATAAAATCTCTCAAATCCTTGAGTAAAACAGCAGGAACATCTCTCAAATACATTTCACAGTCAGAATTGCGCCTGCCCGCTACCGCCGAGTCGGCGCGAACAACTATTTTTAGCGTTATTGTTATTCTCTTCTTTTTAAAGAATTATTTATAGTGCTTTTTGAGGAATTTCTTCAAGACAGCTAGATTCTTTTTTTGATCAAATATGCTAATTGATTGCAAATATCCACTTATATATAAATATTATAAAATTGATCATAAGGTTTTTATTAACGGGAAAATCAGCCATTCCTAAAAAATTTATAATATTTATTTATTAGTTATTTTTCGCACGCTTCGGTATAAGAGAATTACATCTGACAACATTTTTTTCCGATTTCGATCGCGCTCTCGATTTTGGCCCCGGTTCTGCCGCTCATTTTGCTAAAATTAAATTATATCGATACACTTCGATTGCGACATCAATATCAAATCCAATCGTTCCTAAACCGGAATTTTGCTAGCTAAGTCTGGGATTCGAAACTGGATAAAAATTTCAACTTGTATCGGACCGTCATGGTTTTTGTAATGTTGACAAAAAAAGTTCCAAACACGTAAAACCATATACAGTTTTTTTTTAAAAACTTTATTAAATAATTTGTATTTTTTTAATTCTAGCAATATATTCTCTCATCTTTATGTAGCCATGTCTTCACGAGTTTAACTTTAATAATACTTTTTTTCTACTAATTCTACTAATACTTTTTTTTTTAAAAACTTTCACGTCAATAATTTCATAATAATATAATGAATGGCTTAACGTAAATAAAACCAACAAATTACACACTCATTGAAAATAATCTGTCCCTATGCAAAATTTGATTACAATCTATTTAGGTTTTTTGGAGATTAGCTATACTACGCTAGTGGTGAGTGTAAAATATTTAAAAATATGTATAGATTAGGTATATCAAAGAATAAATATTTATAATAAAATTTTATTAAAATATCGTACTTACAGTTTTATATGTTAATAGTCTGTTTTACTAAGCGGTTTAGTATTTGGTTCAATAGTACAAATACGCTGACTAAATCGAGTATATATGCTAGTTTGTGTTTCTTTTAGAAACTTTCACGTCAATAATTTAATAATAATATAAAGAATGGCTTAACGCAAATAAAACGAACAAATTACACACTCATTGAAAATAGTCTGTCCCTATGCAAAATTTGATTACAATGTACTTAAGTTTTTTGAAGATTAGCTATGCTATACTAGTGGTGAGTGAGAAATATTTAAAAATATGTATAGATTAGGTATGTCAAAGAATAAATATTTATAATAAAATTTTATTAAAATATCGTGCTTACAGTTTTATATGTTAATAGTCTGTTTTACTAAGCGGTTTAGTATTTGGTTCAATAGTACAAATACGCTGACTAAATCGAGTATATATGCTAGTTTGTGTTTCTTTTAGAAACTTTCACGTCAATAATTTAATAATAATATAAAGAATGGCTTAACGCAAATAAAACGAACAAATTACACACTCATTGAAAATAGTCTGTCCCTATGCAAAATTTGATTACAATGTACTTAAGTTTTTTGAAGATTAGCTATGCTATACTAGTGGTGAATGAGAAATATTTAAAAATATGTATAGATTAGGTACATCAAAGAATAAATATTTACAATAAAATTTTATTAAATTGTCCTACTTACAGTTTTATATATTAATGTGTAATATTAAAATAAACTGTATCATATTTCTTATTCCAGGAAATAATTTACTTTTATTCAATATTTGATTTAAATCTGTTAACCCGTTTCGGAAATTAGTCTCTACGAAAAGGCAGAGCAATTATCGTTATTGTATATAATTTTCTTACTATGTATCAATTTTATCAAGTACGGTCAAACTGTTCTTAAGTTATAAAAAGATAAACAGATAGACATGAATGTTAAATTAGTAGAATTGATGTCATTGAGACATAAATCGAATATTTACTACGAAATTTGACAAAAACATGTATGTATAGACGCTACAAATTTATATAGTAATAGATACATAACACTACTTATTTTAGCTACTATGCGATCTGTATATGTAAAATAGTAAACTGACTACATCAAGGCACAGCACAAACTAATTGACGATTGAGTTCAGTTTTGGTTAAATGCTTAATTTGTTTATTGCTTAACGGAGAATAAAAAAGATTAGAAGTGTTCGTGTTGTATCTCTAGTATTTTAAAAAATTATTTTTTTGAAAATGATGAAAGGGAAAAAAAACGGCAAGTTTAAGAGTGCACGAAGTTATTTAAAACTATACAAAAAAAATATGTTTTGTTTCATAATAATGATGAAAGTTTTCAATACTTTTTTAGTATTAAAAATATATAGTAGAAAAATTCATTTACTTATAAAAATTGTTTATTCACTAATCAAATAAAAAATGAATAATTCTTTTTCGTAACATAAGAAAACCAATAAAAAACGGTTAAAAAATTATTCCGTAATATTAATATTTAACAAAAAAAAATATGCATTTTTAGTAATGAGAAAAATAAAAAATGCTTTTATTCTTAAAATCCATTGTTTGAATTAAGCATTAGATTTTCAATAAAAAAACCAAAAAAAAAAAAATAAAAATCTTATAATCAACGAATTTGTTTATAACACTTTTAATAGAATAGACGTTAAAATGCTTAAAAAATCGTTATTATATGTTACAAATGAGAAAACAAAATATTCCGGATAAGATGAAAAAAAAATCTGATTGCATTATTAAGTTTTTTAATATTTCATATCTTAAATTATTAATAAAGAAGTGAAAAATGAGAATTTTACAATTTCTCCAACAGGGATATTTTTAAACCTCTTTGAATAATAGCTCCAAGAAGTTTATCTGGACTTTTATATTAAGTTTCTATTCGTAAAAATTAACTGACCAAAAGAATATTTGAATGAAAAATTGCGCTGAATATGTTTTGCCCATGGATAGTTTATTTATGTGTCTAAATAGTACGTATTTTTGTTTCTTTATATTCATATCTAATCCGTTTAAATTATTTTCTTTTGTTCAAGTGTCGGTAGACGCGCACGTGAGCCAAATTGCCTTTTTTTTTCGCCGATAATTAAAATGTAAGTATTGCCTCTAATGGCCTATATAGTTCCAAGACGCTCATTTCTTTTAGGGAATTTTCGGCTATTTAAGGGTGGTTCTACATTTTTTTATATGTCAATAAATTTTGAAATATCTGGAAAAACCAAAGCATTTTTTTTCACTAAATCGTATAAAACTTTTCCATTCTTTTAATCGAATTAGAGTATTATTTATACAATTAATCTAGATGCTACACAAATCTAATGACATTATGATCATAATTTTTGATCAGTCCCAGCCCGAACTTCTAGAAATGGCATTATTTTGTAAACTATTCTAATCCATGATATTCAAACTAAAAAATTAATGAATTCAGGTCGAATTATTTCGACTACCGCTAGTTATTGGTTAGTTAGTGACATAATCAGCCTAGAAAGTCATAAAGTAATATTCAATATTAAAAATACTAGCAGGGACATAATCGACATACAGTCGCAATTTAAAAGAACAAGAATTCTAAATAATGAAAACAGGAAATGGTATTTTGTCCATACCGTTAGAATCTTTTGTACCCTGTAGGTTTAAATCCAATATCATTTTTTCTGTCGAATTCTACGCGCGGCGTGAACACACGACCTATAATCTAAAAACGCAGCCAAGTGGACTTTACTATAAAATATCATCCTGCAGGGCCTCATTTCGTCACCGAACTCGACCATCATCTTTTAGGAATGTACTTCGATGGTCATCGTAAAAAAATAAGTATAAAAATCAAAAATGCGAGCAGGATAACCAACATTCACGTTTGCATTTAAAATGTTGATCAATTTATATGCGCTTGTATGTAATGTTGATACACTTTGCTATCACATATATACCCGTATATAGCCTTGTTTGATTCAACGGTTTGACTTTAATCATGATCAACATGTGATCTTAGAAGTTTCACTAAGAATACATTCAGTGCTAATAGTATATATGGATGCAATTTTGTATTTTCAACCGATACGTTTGTATCTGGTAAGCTTAAACCTATTAGAGTAAATGTCTTTGAATAAAAAACGACCATCATCGGATACACCGAAAATCACAGGTACAACTAACTCAGCAAGGAGATATATAGGATGTACATGTTGATGATATATGATGATATACCTGGCGCCTCCACCAGGATACCGATGTCATCAGCATACGCCACAGCCTTCACACCGGTTGGGAATGGGAGTTTCAGCAAGTCATCTAGAAAAACGTTCCACAAGGTGGGGCCCAGAACGAAGCCCAGAGGCATCCCATTGTGGACCTCTTCCACACAACTTCCGATCCGACGAAGAACCTACCCCTACTGTCAAGAAAATAGTCACACAAGACTGTATAGGTTCAGCAGACAACCAACCCGCTTAACCTTAACCAGTAACATAAGCCACCACGCATTTTCAAAAGCGCCGCAGATGTCGAGAAATATCAGCTGCACGTATTTGGCAGCAGATCCCTTCGTCACCCCCAGAATGCTGGACAGCGCAGTGGCCGTCAACTTGCCTACCAGAAAACTGTACTGACATTCACTCTGCTTCTTTGTCATCTGCGTCACCAAACCTAGGAATGCCGTCTCAAGTATTTTCCCCAGAATCGGAAGCAGGGTAATGAGGTGGTAAACTTTCGGATCAGTCACCGGCTACTGTTACCGTTAGGAATAACAAGCAGGCGTTCGCTCTTCCAGATTTTCGGAAACACTCCCTCTTTTTCTCATATTTCATATACCCTAACAAATCTCGGTAGCGCCGTTTTCCATACATGCATAACTATTGCAGCACTGATCCCATCCAGATCCGGAGCGGTACTGGGCAAGGACCCGACTATTCTTCCTAACTCTCCACTATTCATAGGCATCCTGTCCTTTCCAGAGGGAACCATAATTGCCGCCAGTTTAACTAATCCATGGTACGATGTGTCTCGTTCCGGATCGTCATCCGGGCAAAAGATCCATAACATTCCAACCATAGCCTCGTTGGTATCTGTGAGTTTGTTTGTCGTGTTCGTTTAATTGAAAATAAAATGACTGACTCAATTTAATTTGTTTAACATTAGCTATCACTTGGCCGGTGACTTTTGGCGAGGGGCTGCCTGAGAGGGACTCTGAACTAGACTGAAGATGCCGGTCGGAATCGCCACTGGCGCTGTGGCGCATATAGGTGGAAGCGAGGGCTTTGCTATTGGCCGCCGATCACGTCATAACTTCCCTCAGAACATCGGCATGCGCTTCTCACCATATAAGGCAATGAATTTGTTCCCGGGCCACGCTCTGGGAAAGTGCCGTGTGCAGCCTGAGTCCATCGCTCGATCGAGCGCGATCGCTGACGCATCGTCCGTGTATGCGCCACAACCGCTACAGTGTCCTCCGCAAAGCCTTCGGCCAAAGCTAGCCCGTTAACGATGTTGCGTGGGACAGAACATCTGTCTGACGCAGCCTTATAGACGAGTCCCCAGGGATTGTCATTACCACTTTCTGCAATTCTAATAAAATATAAACGCTGATTTCTCGCATCTTCTATCGATACTTTACTTTAGATAGCTCAAACTCTACTCCAGTGGCAGCCTCTCGGCTCCTTCCTTCTACTTTCATCCTCTGCCATATCTTTCTCTTCCGTGCAGTCAACACTCTTAACTTGTCTAATTACTCATTCCACCATTCGCACCAGTATTACGTTCTCTGCTTTCTTACCCCTTGGAATTCTCTTGCCGTTCACTTAACAACATCAGTGAAAGATTCAGCCACTCTAGTGACCGGGGCCCCCCCACCGAATATTGCCAAACCTAACCTATATCATTCATTCAAAAACATCTCAATCCACGCCACGGTCTCGGTAGCGTACAAGCTTCTTCACAGGTTCCGCGCGAGTGACGGTTCCTTCAGCATCTCCGAATCAATAGAAGATCGATCGATGATTACAAGGGCTGGTCATCCAGGACTCTCCAATCTTTCACCTCTACTCCGTACGTGGACAGTGTCTGATCGACATTGGACTCCCTACGGGGGCCAACGAACGTCGTCGGCTGGTCCTCACAATTACAGAGAACAAGACCTCGTCCCAAGATGAAACCCTCCATTTTCTGTCTTCAGTGTTCGCCTTCCAATCCTCTTCCAATGTAATGGCGACACTCGCAATAGCACATCGTAGAGTGGACGTTGCTGTTCTGCTGATCAGAACTAGCCGTCCATGTAGGGTGCTCAACACCAACCTAGATGGTTCAAATGTAGGTCGATTCGATGGCCATATTGATAATACTACGAGACAAAGACAGTGAGAGGTCGACAGATGCACCAGCACAGTCAATGTAACGCTCGTCTTTGTAGGCAGTATTCCTGCCTTTGGTTCCGAACCAATTTGAATCAGATTCTAGGCTTTTAACCCCATCCGCTGGGCGACGTTAGGGAGCTCCTGCATCGCAGTAGACGAACCCTCTAGATTCAACTGCCCGACAAGAAGTGAGATGAGTTATTTATATTGGGTTACGGATAGGAATCGCTATTTAGGCCAACCGCTCCTGGCCGGACAATTCCGAAACGCAGTGCCTTGGGATTCGACATCGCGGCGCCTAAATCTATGGTACGTGGCGCAGCGCGAAACAGTCGACTAGCATTCGTCTGCTTTGTGGCCCATTTTACCGCACTTACCACATACGGTCTTCCTGGACCTGCAGTGTGCTACTGGGTGATCGTACTGCTGGCACTTGTGACAGCAGTTCATAACTATGCAGTCGTATACTGGCATGACTTCCCACCCAATGAAGACGCGGTCCAAGGAGACAAGCACGTCGTGAAGTTCCGAGATGCATTCTAAGACGATCGTAGTTATTGGTCGCTCACGCTACGACTTCTTAAAGGCCACGACTTCTTAAAGGCCAATCGAACGTCTTGAACTTTTCCATCCACCATCCACATGAGGTGCTTCACTCTTAGATTCTATTCGAAGATATCGTTTAGCAGTTCTTCGTTCGGAGGTTTGCCCAGCATGTTTTTCAGTGCAGCTAATGACTTCCTACTACGCGGCTCCGTTATCCGTAGGGTGAGCGGCACCGTGCGCCTGATTTTCTTCGCCGATTCTCCGAAATGTTTTGAACCACAACACCCGCTCGTCCCTCTTACGTACTTTCGTAGCCTGTATTTGCATTGATATCGGGTACATAGTGTTCTTCAATATCTTCTTCGCATCCTCAGCCGACTTGATCGTTTCCTCCTGCTCGGAAACAGGGTATATGGCAAGCACTGGGCCGCCTTCTGACTTCTTAATTTCAATGCATACTCTATCAGTGCTCGCCAATTTCAGAGCAGAGGCATATGTTCGCCTCTGCCCTGATATTGGCTTTGACCCCGAGCCGGTGACCAAGCTAAAAATTATTTAACCGCCTCATAAGCACGATTTAGCAGTTCCTCCTTTAAGGTTATTCGCAGAGCCTGTCCCGTGCTTTCGGCCTCCTCGCCTTGATTATCTTTACGCCTCTCGCTCTTGCGTCGTGAGCGTATTGCCGGGACCACATCGCCAGGGCTTTCACGTTGATGTTTCCTAGCGCCAGCTATCGACCCAGGGTCTTCCAGTATCGTCACGCCACTGCGTAGAGTGAGGCACATTGACTCGCAGCGTGAAAATACTTGCGTTGTCCTTATTGAACATGGTGTCGTGCAAAAATAATCCTACCTATCCAACAAAAAATATAGCTGGGTATGGAGAGCCAACACAAACAAACAAACAAATTAATACACAAACAGAAGAGAACACAAAAATATAAGAATAAAAAAAAACCTGAAGTTAAACATAACCTAATGTAAAATTAAATTATTTTTAAAGAGGACTTAATAACAAACTAACGTAACAAGTTAAAATTCAAAGAACAGCTATCTAACTTAAACCAACTACTTATGACGCCGGATCACCGGCTCCTATACGTTCAGCCAACTGAACGTATAGGAGCCGGAGCAGTTCAGTTAACGCACATGGTACGAAGAGACGTAAAACACGTTCGTTTGCATCAACGGTCGCAACGAAGTGCTGCTTTTCGATTCCACTGCTTCATTCCGCGCTGATCCTCTCGAGGATCGGAGGAATAGAGGGAGACTTTGCGATGTGCTCGGAATGCTTTGATGACAACGTTGCGCTGAACAGCGACAAGCTTCTTTCGCACCCTGAGCTTCCTCGTCGCCGGTGCCCAAGCACACGATGCGTTTAGGACGAAAGGCTCTATCACTATGATTTATATAGTCCTCACGACCTCCAGACTCAGATCCCACGTCGCCTTGGCAGTTCGGTCTAAACCGCAATAGATGTTAGTGACCTTTTACAAGATTTGGCTACATGAGGAATGAAGGACATCTTCCTATCTATGATCAGACTGAGGAGTCGATTTTGCCAACCGGGCTTATGTGCTCGCCGTTCATGTGCACCACTGCGTCGTATAACACAGGAAACAGACCTATGAGCCGATAAGACTTTGGACAGGTATAATCATTCTTGCCCGGCTTCTGGATTACTTTAATAGCAACTATCTTCTAGGCACGAGGAAAGTACCTCAGCTCAAGGCATTTGTTTGCCATCACTAGGAACAATTCCAGGTTTCGGAAGATCGCCGCCTGGCATATGTCCGACGTGAACCCATCAATGCCCGAGGCCTTTCGAGGATGAAATGATTTAAGAGTATTTTTGACCTCGGCCTCGGTAAAAGGTGGGTCCACCCGGGGCATATCCCCTGAAGTTATGGGTGATTGACCCGTCGGTTCGTCTTCTGAATTCCGTATGATATTGATCGTTAGTATCGAATTGGTCATCAGGATGAAATGTGTCCTCCAGGAGAGTCGCTGACTCGTTCAGACCTAACACTTGTCCCGAGATAGTTTGAAGTCGGACGGTCACCCTGTTTCTACCCGTTTCCCTAATGACCCTGTAAATACCGTCCCAGGCTCTCCCGGGTTCTACCTTCTGCTATTGACCTTTTGTAATCCTCCTTAGCTGGCACATATTCCCCAATCACGCGCTTCCGCCTGCTGGGGGCTGCGTTTCGGATACACCGCTTCTTGATGCGCAAATCCCGTTTCAGCTTTTTTACCTCGGAATTCCACAAGAGGGTTTTCAGTTTATACTTCCAGCTTTTACATGACATGGCAGTGTCGTTGTAACTTAAACTTGGTGTAAGTCTCCACAACCTCGTCGAGTTGATCGCACGAGCCCAGAGATTTCACCATCTCGACGGTCAGAGCTCAGAGCAACGTCCATTGCTGTTTCGAACTCCGACCATCGAGTCATTATCGAGTTGTAGACTCGTGTACCAGAGAGAGGACGAGGGCTGCGCCGTCTCTCTATCCACAAAGAAAACGCGACCGCCTTATGATCCGAGAATATTACGTCTCGGACCACCTGCCCTCCTTCCGCTTTATCCAGAGCGGTCCTGCATGCAGTCACATCTACTATGCCTTTAAGAAAACGGTACCCCCTATACACCTCGAACTTGGGCGTATTGCCCACGTTCAAGACTTGCAGCCCCTCAAAATCGAGAAAGTCGCAGGAATCGATACCGTGTGCATCATCGTGTTCGCTGCCTTACCATACGCTCCACGCATTGATGTCGCCCCCTCGATAATTTTATCAATTCCTAATTTAGAGCAAACATATCGCACGCGGTTTGAAATACGGGTCGATGGGGTTGTCTCGAAATACTGGCACGACGCCAATTCTGCAGTTTCCGCTTTTATTACGGCAGATACGACATTTTTGTCGTTAAGGATTTTAATCCTCTTCGATATCAATGCCACTGTTCATAATTATTATGGTGGCTTTGACGAATCCCCTTCGCAAAGTCGTCTTTTGGACGATTCCGCACCCCGGGTGCCGTTTTAGCTCACCAGTGTTCCGGATGTAGGGTTCCTGAACTAGGGCTACATTAATATTTGGCTTTTCAGTCTCAGCAGCTCGGCTGTTGCCATTTTACTTCGCTGCAGGTTGAACTGTATGAACCGTAGAGATTGGCGATTAGTTTATACTTTAGTCAACGACCCCACGGCCATGAGTGTGCGGTCGATGGCAGCCAGGAAGCCTGCTGCAAGCGACACGTCACCTTTGACCGAGCCATACAATCTTATTTTACTCGGACCCCGCATTCAAATGCATTTGGGAGGCTTTCCTTCTTTTCGGGCCAGAGGCCATGTTAAGCCAGTGTGTTTCCCGCTGCAGTGAGCGTAACTCTCGGACACGTCCTTGCAAAATCGCTTGCCGTGTTCATATCTGAGGAAGCACGAACACTGCACTAACGGTGACTGCTCTCATACCGGGCGCCTTTGGAGCTCCATGTAAACATAGCCTTCTTTTGTGAGGGGATAATACAGCTCCGCGCTGACCTCGTACACGGGGTTGCACTTAAGGTCATTACGCGCTCGTCTCTGGTAACATACTCTGGCCCTGACTTCGTCCCAATCGAGACTCTCTGCTATGTGTCGGTTTTGGTTCCTCAGTGACGTGACATTGTCCTCATCCGTGTTGATCTTTAAGAACTCCCGGATTATCACGATAGGAAGTCGCATTTCAGGTTTGGCTACTCGTAAGTTCAATATTAATCACACACAATCCTAGTTTCAGAAACGACAATATCGTAAACGTAACACTTATAACAAAAATACTTAAACTTCCTTGGAAGGTTAACGACCGCATACGGGCGCAATTGATGTTTAGCATAGCCGCTCTTTGCGCTTTAGCTCGCGGTACGCGGCTTGACACGCGACCTTCAGCTGTTGCAAGGTTGGAACATCGTAAATTTTTAGAACAAGTTCTAAAGAACTATTTTAGTGACAATAGTTTCTTTGGCAAAGAAAATTATGACTATTTATGGAAAGATGAGTGATCGATTCCAAACGGTAAAAAGGTTGGATTCTAAAATGCATGTTATAATTTACAAATTGTGCAGAATGATATTATTAGTGGGTAAAAATATTTCCCTTATATTTTTTTATTTCCATATAAAAATCACTTAAATACGATATAGAATCTGGAAGAAAAGATTCTATTCTTTCCAAAAGACTCGTAACACGCTAATAATTCTTCTGATATTGCAAATGTCTATGGACGGCGGTGGTAACTCCTTCTCCGGTGGCTTGCATGCTCGTTTACCCCTAAAAAAAAATGTGCCTTATAAATTTACTTTAAATCTGAAAAGAATTGATCAGCCTTAATATGTAATCATGTTTTATTTAATAGCTGTAGTTGTATTAATTAAAAATTACGGTTAAATGAATATTAATAAGCGATTCTGGTATCATTAAAATCTTGGAAGCACTACCATCAGACGAGTGCCAATATTTTTTTAATTTATAATTATTAATACGTTATTGCTCGTAAATATTACTGATCAAATTATGAAATATAGTGAATAGTTAAATTTATACTGTTTATGATCAGGCAATCATATCATATAGTTAAATCAAAACGAATACTCTGGGCTGTCGAAATGTTTTGGATGAGTTTGAAAAGTGGTATTTGAAAAAAGGAAACCTGTACGAACTTTCATATGGACTGACTTTTTCTCACCAAATTAGTGACAAGTTATTTATGCGAGCTGTTTTAAAGACAATATTTGCACTTTCACGGTGCTATTGTCGGGTAGGTGTCACTATTCTTATAAGTCCGTCGGTGTACTCGGCGCTACAAGCGGGGTGCTACAAAGCGACGCGGCCCGTCGGCGCCGCTCTCCTAGCGTATCCGAGAGGAACCTCGATATGAGAAAAATAGGCCATTCGTTGTCGGAGTCAATACGACGATATAGAATTCATGCCGAGATACTTTAGGGGTTCGGAGCGGCGCTCGGGGCGACCGAATTTCGGGACACTTCCGGGCGGTGCGCCGGTCCCTCGAGCCGCGCCGCCGAATATTGGGATCGTCCGACCGTGAATATTTAAAAATGAAGCTTTTCCGATCCGCACCGTGGAGTCGCTCCGCAAATTGGCTTTATTGATGACCGAATTCGAAAAGACCCAATAGACGAGATGGACGAGTTCCCGAATACCCGTCGTGCCGCTCATCCTCACCGATGTTATGGACGCTCGTGGAAATTTTCAAAAAATTCTAGAAAATATTCTTTTCGTCCCGAATTTAAAAATAGAATTTCCTGAGACGTCGGTACTTTAGAGAAATTTTAAATTGATGTCCAAATAACCGTACTGTTATATGTATACTGACTGACTGTATGTTTATATGTACATTCGTGTGTGCCGGCATGCGTACGTGTATGCGAATAATATACACGTACGTATAAAAATATGTCCATAAGTGCACATGTGCGTGTTTTTGAGTACATATACATGTGTAAACCCTATTATAAATTATGTAGTTTTAAAATAATTTCGAGCTGATTAGTATTTGGTTCAGTTTTAAACAATTTAGAAGTTCTGAAAATCAATTTTTTGATCTTTTAACATCAGAAATATTTTTTTCGTATAATTTTAAACTAACTAACCTGTCAGTTCCAAAATCTTTCTTCAAAAACTACAGTGAATACGGCGCAAACACCATTGAATTCGAATAACTATTAATATTGATATTGGCAGTAATTAAGAAGTATTTTTCAAATAATGTCTAAACCAATGAACTGATTAAGGTTGGATTTATACTATTCAGAAGCTTTTCTCACTTTGGAAAGTTGAATATTACAAAATCTAATCAACTTCGATAAACAAAAAGTTTACTTTATGCTAATGTACTGCATAAGTTCGAAAAAATGTTAATTATTGCTACTGTTGTGATAAATAAAAAGAAAAGATCAGATTGATTCAGCGATTAGTGGAAGTGTGATAGCCACCAGAATATACAAATTAGGACCACCACCACAAGTCCAACTGGAATTTACTGAAATGAAATTTGGAATATCTACAACTGATCATAATAACGCCATGAATAGATCTGAAATCGCACGTTGGAAAATTGATGCTATCGATAAAAATAAAATTTGACAGTCAACATGCAGAGCGATACGCTGAATGCTTGTTAGTTGGACGGGATGGCAGTTATTCAATAGAGAAAGTGGCAAAGTTCACAGAATTCATTTAAGAAATCTTTGTATTTCATAATTCATTTCGTTCCAAAACTATCAGAAACGGAATTCTAAAATAATAAAGAAAATTATTTAAAATGTAGTTTTGATATTAGAGAGACGATAAGAGACGTCTTCTACAGGTTAGAACTTCTTTAATAGAAAAACACCAGTGCGAAAGGAATATTAAGGTCAACCGACGAATCCCTTCAGCAGTAGTAATTAACTTGCAAACTAAAACTTATAACAATAAATAAGAAAAACTTTACAGCAAACAGAATACAAATTGCACATGCCTGCGTAACATCTTCGTCAAAAGTAAAATATTTTTATACCTCAACTATCCTCTATAAACCTGATTTCGTTTTTAACCGACTGCCAAAGAGGACGATATCAATTCAACACATGTGTATGTAATATTATTAGAATTCTAATGTATTCACATACGATAATCTATAAGGACTTTCATACAAGTAAAAAAAAATTATTGGTTTATGTATGCTTGTTCACGAATTACTCTGAAACCATTGTTCTAATTGTAACTCTTTTTCAGTGACTTTTTAGATTTATTGCAACTTAGGGAACATTGCAAATTTAATTAGAAAGAGTTAAGTAGTTTTTTAGATAGGAATTAATACAGACAAATATGACGGCTTGGTTTATTGATACGAGCTACGGGTGTGATATTAAAGATAAAACATCATAAAACAGGGCCGTCTTAGGCTATGAAACAGCCCTTGGGAACACAAAGGTTGGATCTTTAGGCTCACATGGTCGGGTCCTAGGACACAGAGCTTTGTCTTTGAATACACAGAGTTTAGAGCCCTTTTCGAAAACTAAATAGTACGTGAATGGAAATAGAATGTAATTTTACGTGTAAGTTTAACGGCTCCCATCCGACCAACGGCTCTGGGCCTGTTCCCCGCGTGCCCTTTTGGAAAAAACGGAACTGTCTCAAAATTTTGGTCAAATTTTAGTGCATGTCAGAAAAATCAAAAAATCGAAATAACCAAAACAATACCGGCCTCACGATTCAAATCCGCGGCAAGAACTAAAGATTAATAATATTGCCGGGCCATCGAATACGAGCTACTGGAGTGGAATATTGATACTCAATGGCAATTCCAGGATTTACTTAAAATTGTAAATTACGAAATGAAAAAGAAAATTAAGAAAATGAAATCGTCTTCAAAAAAATTAACTCAATATTATGACATTATATCTTTATATATAGATAGATAGTTATATACGAAGTTAACCAACAAAATGAAATGAAAAGTAGGTAAGAATCAAAATAAGGGCCCACAATTATTTTTTAGATCTATACCTATTTTTAATTACATCGTCCCATCTTGTCATGGGTCTTCTTTTGCCCCTTGTGCCAGCGGACCTTTCCATGACGTCACTCTTCTAGTCCAACGTTGATCTTCAAGGCGTGCTACATAGCCGACCCATTTCAATTTTAATTTTTTTCGCATATTGTAGAGTATCTGTAGACTTTGTTAACATTTTTTGTATGCATTATCTTATGTATTTTTCTAATATTAAGCATACCCCTCTCTATTCCTTGTTGGTGTGTTCTTATTTTTTTTTAATATTGTTCTTGAACTTCCATATTTAGTAGCCATATGTCAGAAATAGTGGCTTACCACCCATCCTTAGATGAGTTCAAGATCTTGGTTTTAATTATATGGGCAGTGTACTTTAAAATATTTATGTACATATTTTCCAAAATTTGTTATAAGTATTGTGTATGCTTGAATGTCTTTCCATTCGCTCCTCGCTGTTATTATTATTAAAGTTTGTTTGTTTGTCTATGTAAATGTATCGTTCAATGTATTTCAGGGATTTCCTTCCAGAATATAATTATGTCTGTCCTGTTTGTCATTACTTCACATTATTTGATAAGTTGATTTCGAGGCCTGCTTTTCCACTAGCTCAAGTGAAACAAATCATCTATGAAGCAGAGATGGTTGAAGTATTTACTTTTATATGTATATTGTAGTTCTTCTAATCTAGTTTGTCTAAAGATGGATTCTAGAACAAATATGAATAATCGGCCTAAAGCGAAAATGCTACCGAAAGTTGACTAAATTTATAAACACAACAGTCGCCCGTGGTTAGGAACTAACCTATTAATTCCCGGTTCAAAGACAACACACAAGCCCTGAGCCATCACCACTCGTTATTTAATCGACTTTAATTCACCAAGGCCTATCAAGTTCAAATGGTTAGTTATTATTTTAGCCCGCTTATACAATTTAAAAACGCTAATTTACAGAATTAAATATGAGGTATAGTGACATCAATGAACCAGTTTTAGGCTTTTTTTTCCTTTTTCTTGTGAAAATGGGATTTTTTTTTAAATTAATATATTCAATTGGGACCATTATAAAAATATCTACTAACAGTTTTCTGCATTATTTTTCCTTATTAAGAAATTCGAAATGTTGTCCATTTGATAATCAAAATAAATCCGTCAAGTATGAGTCGCACTCGCACACAATGGGTTCCGTACTACCGTACAATATTGAACACTATGTATTTTGTTAATTAAAAATAATTAATGAAAAACAACAAGAAATATTAAGGTTGAGCGAAACACGACGATAAAAACACTTTTCTTGTATGGGGACCCCTAATAATATTTAACTATGATTTGTTTTTATTATTTGCTTTTTTTTCAACATTTTAGAGTGGCAAATAAGCTTGCCAAATACGATAGAATAGAAGGTTATCGCCGCCCACGGACACTTGCAACCTTAGAAGAGTTACCAATGCGTTTCCGACATCTTGTGTAGAAATAGAATATAATATAAAGAACGATGGAGTTCATATTGAACCAGAGACAGTGTGACGATGGACGGAGGATTTATAGATGGGGAAGTAAGGTGATGAAGTGAGCCAACAGAATTCTCATTCACTGGACGAAACGCAGCAGAAGTTGTTGTTACTTCACTGTGATAGTGAAAGTATGGTATTGAACCAGTTGAGCCGACTCATTTTCGTGCCGCAAAGTTGACTACTATTGTAGTCTTGGCTCTACTACTTTCAAATTATTTTTAAAGTGACTATAGTAGTATATATCGTATTGTGTAGAGCCATGCTGTGATGACCTTAGGTGCAGCACGTAAATTGCGTTTCGATCAGTGAGTAAGAGTTCCTGTAGTCCATTACCATCCATTAGTCCATCGGATGTGACTGTTGTTTTAAAAGAAGAGAAATTACCACAGGAGTATTTCAGAAGAATTCTTCTCTGAGCTTATCTGCTCGGGCCGCTCGTCGTATTGTAAAGAGGGCACAAAGACGCCAAAATCATCTGCTAGAAGCAAACAGAGCAGACCGAGAAGGATGCTAACTCACATGCTGTTTATGGACTTTTGGAAAATTAGAAGGGTTCATTCGAATTTAAATGCCATCCATCACCACGTTGAGACGACAAAACAAGCCTTATGTTTTATAATTAAGACACAAATATCTTCTCCGGCTGATGTATCTTACTTGGACTATCCTGGCTATAATATGAAACACTCTTTTGAGCCCTATGCAGATGTATGTATTTACGTCCTGAAGGATTCCTGCTGCAGACGGTTTGGCAACCTTGAAGTAAGGGATATCTGTTCATTCTTTGGACACGCGTAGATTGCAATAAGTACGTCCACGTCTTTACCTTCTTTTAGAAATCCTATAGCAGTAACATCGAAATAGACAGGCTCATTGAAAGCATTGAAACGACGGTTCACTCTTTATTCGAGTGAGTCCCCTTTTTAGAGATCGTAGTTCTGGTAACTTTAGTGCCCACCACGTGGAAATGCATTATTATTATTCTCTAAAATAATGTTATCCATTATCAACTGCCAGCTTATGAGCTGTTTAGGAGAATACCAGTTATTTAATATCCGACAGTACGATTTCTAAAGTGGCCACTTAGCTAGTGATCTTCTTAATTTATTTACTCATGTTTAGATGAAAGCAATTGAGAGTACGAGGGACGTTTTGGCTATTAGTTAGGATATGGCAAAGGCCTTCGACAAGGTTTAAGATAAAGCATTTCTCGTGAAGATTGCTTCTTATGGGCTTCCCGAGAAATTGTGTAAGTCAATTGGCAATTTCCTCAACGGCTATAGCAATAAGGTCGCAAATGACGTTATATGTCCAAATCCCACACTGTTGAATGCTTAGGCTGTGTATTCTCTTCTACGCTGTTCATCGTGCATATTGATGAAATTCTAAAAATCGGTAACGTTCGTTGCTCTGCGGATGACAGTACTTTGAACGCGTTATACCGTGACTACACTAATATTTTTCGGGAACGTATCAATGAATGTCGAAACCAAGTCGTGTCTGAAATCGAGACAGTTTTAGAGCAAACCTTAGAATGGGGTAAACCTCGTTAAACTTAACTCTCAAAAGACACAACTATGCGCATTTATCGCTAAATAATCATTTTTGTCCCTTTTCTTCTCTTCAGAAGAACTCCCTTTAGGGCCACGCACAACATGGAAATCCTTTTCGTATACATATAATGAGCAGCATTCACTTTTGCAATCATTTAGAAGGCAAGTGAAACTAGCTGCTAAAAAGCTCGGAGTGCCCAATAGAGCACGACAGTACTTCAAGTACAATCACCGCCTCTTAATTTATAAGGCACATATTTGACCTTCTTTAGAGAGCTGTTGGCACGTCTAGGCTGGGACAGTCTAATATCAACTTCTGCCTCTTGATCACACCTAAAGAAGAGCATATGAAATCGTCGATAACCCTCCAATATCCAGCCACCTCAACCCGGTCTTGCCAAGAGATGTAGTACCACCTCTGTACATGCTCTATGGGAATATACTATGGGGAATACTCTAAAGAGCTATTAAATCTAATCCCTGTCATATTTTTTTTGTTATCTTTCTGCTCGCAAGAAACACCATGATCACCATCTTGATGGCTGACATTCTACTACCGTACGCTGCACCCGCAATTTGCTGCCACGTATGGTGAACATTAAAACGATTTATTATCAGTGATGTTTGCAAAGAACTTTGACTAAAGGATCTTCAACAAAAAAGCATCTTCCTATTTAAAAGGCCGGCAACGCACAAGTTCTCCTCTGGGGTTGCACGTGTCCATGGCCAGCGATGACTTAGATAGTCATCGCTGGCTTTCCGATAGCCCATCGGGCTCGATTGCTTCTTATGAATTCTAAAAAAAACACACTATATGAACATTTTATGCGTTTACCTATTTCCATTATTAAAATCGAGCAATGAACGCCAAAAAGAAACACGTTTCTTGTTTTCTTGTGTGGAAGCCCCATTTAATTTTTAACTTTATTTAATCTTTATTATTTATTAATATAATGGTAATATTATAGAAATACATACTCCGATAAAATATTAACTGTCTACCTGTTACGGTTCATCAGATACAACCCCGATAGACAAACAGACTGGCAGATAAAAGGACAGCGGAGGCTTAGTAAAAGAGTCCCGTTCACTCCCTTTGGGTACAGAGCCCTAAAATCACGACTAATGTTACATTGAATAAGTTTCTAAACGTTTAAACTAAAAGAAAACAAAGAAAGAATTTAATAAATTTAATTACAATACATTTATTTGTATTATATACTGAGAATATATAATTACAACATATTTATGAATAAATGAAATAAAAGTGTTTAAGGATTCTCAACAATGAAAACAATTTTCCGTTTGTAAATTGGATATCAAACTTTACTGCCGGTCTGTACAGAGTTGTTTAATTAAGTCACCGTTATATGATCTCGCTTATGTATAACAGTTTACAGACAATGACACTGAAATTAACTGATGGTAAACGTACGTATAAAATATAAAGCCTAAAGGCGTAAACGTTTAAACATTTTGTTGAAAAAAAATACTTCACCCATTCATTCTCAATAGCGCTGCAATTGCTTCATGAAATTTAATAAAATATTAGATAGTTTATATAAGCACCTACTAAGAAATGAATTAAACATATTAATTCCTTGTGATAAGAAGTTTACAGAGACACAGCCAGACATGTATACAAAATTGCTTATAATTTACCCGACTATTTGTGAAAGGTCATGCAAACTAGATACTTCGTCCAAAAAACATTATGCTTATGTTTTCCAGAGTTCAAACCATCTAATATCAAATTATCTAACATCAAATTCTATTTAGCGATAGATTTGGATTTCGTGATGAAAGCTGCAAAAATCTAATATAAGGATATACGATAATTACATTTATATTATAATCTTAGTATGAGTATTAAAAACTATGTCGCGGGAGTCACCTGAGAAGTGAAGTAAACAAAATAGTTCTAATGTCATTGTATTTAATATCACCGATAGATAAATGAAGCCGAAGAATTTGGTAATCATTAAACTAGGACTGGGATTAAGAAATAAAATGGAATTAAAGTTTAAGTTGTAATAGCAATTTGATTTGGCCTAAGATCGGAACAGTAATTAAAATACGAATGAGAAACGAGAACACTAAATATAGCGGAACCGAGACCGGAACTAAGATCGAATATACGATGGGATTGATACAAAAGATGTAAGAATTGAATTACATCATGCTGTTGAAGCATCGAATAAAGTATGAAATATAATGTCATAAAAAAGTGACGGTATCTCCGTGCTCCCGCTGCGCGGACGAGGAAGAGAATTTCCATCAGTCTAATATTTACGAAACGAAATAATTAAAAATTTTCAGGTGGGCGGTCTGGGAGGCGGGGAGTCGGTGCCCCCCGATCGAATTGAAGCGTCCGCTTGTTTTGAAATCGGGCGGAAGCCGGCGGCGATGGCGACCGAGTCCCTTCGGATCCGAGGGGCAGGGCGGGGCGGGGGCGACAGGCTAATGTTACAGACGTAGAACCGGCGACCGGCAGACCAATTCTATAAACCTAAACGATTCGGGGGTATCGTTATTACGTAAAAACTACGTCGGGGTGAGAATGGCAGCCGCCGCACGCTTTCGATGGAACTTTTAAGTTTACAAAAGTACTCTGCTGGACGGCCCCAGATGCGGCCGCTCGCGCGGTCTCGTTTTAAGCGTAGAATTCTCGCGCCTCAGTCTACGTACACGACTAATATTGCCTTTACCATTATAGCCTAAAATAATTATTATCTACCCTTTTAATGTTTATTTCATTAAATTAATTTTTAATTTTAAAGTAAATAAAATTTTCTGGGTCCGCTTACACACGCTTTTATTTATTTTATCTTATTCGAATACCTCCTTGATGTACGCTATCTATTTTGATAGACATCTACAAATACATCAGTAAAATGAAAAAAAGTCAAGTCAGATCTTACAGTTACACAAATTGTGCGGAAAAATGGTCAAAATCATTGCTAAGCTTCTTTAGAAAATGAGAAAAAAAAAACCAAAGAAAAGACCCATATTACTATGGATTCATTATTATTATGGATCTTGTAAATAACTATTGGTCTATTTGGTTGTACAAGACATGAGTTCGTATCTAAACGGGATAAGACAAGCATATACTAGCATATATAATATATACTATCTGGGTTTCGTAGACCTTAACAAAGCGTTTTATTCCTTAGTACGAGATTATATTTGGGAATCATTAGAGCAACAAATGATCTACGAAAGGACATATATATACTGAAGATCATTTAGAGAAAAAGCACAGTACAAATAAATTTGGAAATAACAGACAACAAGTTTCCTATTGAAAGAGGTGTTTGTCAAGGTGACCTATTTCTCTAAAGATATTCTCAGAAGTTCCGGAGATGATCTTTAAGAGAATGAGTTGAGATAACTTTAGACGTAACGTAAACGAAGACAAATTAAGTCACTTGAGATTCACTGACTATTTAATATTTTGTGCAGCATGTCCGAAGGTCTTGCAAAAAATGTTACAAAGACTATGAGAGAAAGGTACAAACCAAGTTTCACAATGAATATAACTAAGACAAAATTAATTAATAATTCTCCAAGATATTAGAATTAATGTTCATCAATTAGAATATGCTATTAAATACCTTTATTTAGGACAATTAGTGTCACCAACAAAAAACATGAAGAAGGAAATGGAAAGGATAATGAAAAATAAAGAAATGCCAATGTCAAAGAAGCGAAACATTTTCAATATCTGCACTTCAATGATATACACTTGGGACTTATCGAACGATAACAAAAAAAATATTCATTAGATGGAAATGAAAAAAGCGTATTGGGAGTAAGGGGAAGAGATAAAATACAGAAAAAAAAGTATAAAAGAAAAGACTTTTAATAGTATAAAAAAATAGTTCAGGAAAGTCCAATCAGTATGCAGGAAACTTAAGTGGGTCCGAACGGGATATATGGCGAGAGAAAAATTAGAAATGAACTAGAACGATAATGGAATGGTACCCTAGCGAAAGCTGAAGATGTACAAGCAGACAGTCAAGGCGATGAGAAGACGATTTGAAGAAAATAGTAGGTCCAGAATGGTAACAAACATCAAAATATAAGAACAAATGTAAAAGCCTTAGAGAAAGTCTTTGTCGAACACAAGCTACCAGGAAGGGGGAGAGTAATCGAATTCCGAGCATATCATTTAGTTTAATTTTAAATAAAGTTGAAGTAATATTTGCTAAATAATTTTAAGAGCAATAACGGCTTATTATTCATTACTTGTATTTGGTTAGACAAAAAGTGAGTTCTTGTCTAAACTAAATAAGACGAGGAATCGTAAAACTACCGAAAGGAAGTGACAACAATAACTGTGACCGCGAATTGCTCACTTCATCCGAAACGGTATTTGCTTATCTTGTGCATTTAAAATATCCACAAATAGAATGAAAGCCTTTCATTTAGTAATCCTGTCGTAGCACACCCCTCGGGCAGCCAAGCCAATAATGCTATTGCACTTGTATATTACATTACTTGCAGCGAGAACCACTTAATTTCTAGCATTTTATATAGTGCTAACAAACTCTTAAACAATAAAAATAACGATTCATATTAAAACATGCCTTATTATTATTGTCTTTTAGATAAATAAAACGTTTTTGAATTAATGTCCAAGCGTCTACATTTCGAAACAGTGGTACTCATGACTTGTATCATAATAAATCCGTGCTACAGAGTTCTCTATAAAACACATCGTCGTAGGGGATGCTGGCGATCGGTCACCGAGAGTGGTCAATAAAAATCGACTGATCCACTTATATTCTTAATATTCTCTTAATCGATGGCTATGAGCGATGGCAGGCTTAAAAACTATATTACAAACCAAAAAATATTCACTGATCTAATTATACTTGTATAATATTATTTAGCATTTACTATATTTTTTATTGATTATAAATCATATTTATAAATCTATGTTAACCCCTCAACTAATAGCTTCGCCACGGCGCCACCGTCGCCGCCCGCCATTTTCACTCTCGCCGCACCATGCACCCGAGACACAAACAATTTCATTTTTCGTATAGAACTTGTACTATGACTCTATAGATATTAAACATTTTAGAAACTTTGATAAAATTCACGAATTTTCTACAAAAAAACATTAAAAAAAATGTTTAATTAAAGATACATTCCAAACTTTTGCTAAATTACAAATAAATAAAATAACATTTTTTGTTTGTATTTATGTTTTATTTACTCCTTAATTATTATTTTACTATAATAATCAGTTGAAACGGAGGTTCTATATATTTTTAAATCAAGAGAAAGATTTTAAAAAAGGTGTCAAGGGATCGCAGATCAGGTAAACTTTTATTGCCGGACCTGTTTTTTTTTTTTGTAGAAACATCTTCAAATGGAGTAATTCGTTGTTTGAAATTTCACCCGTTTATTGAAGAATCTGAAAATTAAGTATTATTAGATTTTAATGAATATTTTATGAAAAATAAAATAACAATCTAATACATTCGAAAAAACCGTGATTCACAAAAGAATATTTATATATGAAATTCAAATGAATTTGTTTTTTTTTTCTAATTCAATAAATGTTCTGTTAAGTGCATAGAAAGCAACAAAGTTTTTGTAGAAAAAATATTTAAAATATGTTTGTAGGAAAATTTTTTAATTATTGTTTCTTATTTTCGCTAAATACGACATTTAAATTTGTATGGAACAAAATTTCTAGATGGCGTACTTTCCTTTAGTTATAAATAATGATTTTGTTCACTATTAATTGAGTCAAACAGATTAAAAAACAAACATATTAAAAATTCATGTAATAAATGTGGACTGCAGATAATGTCAAAGATGTGACATTACATGTGATTATCATACATGTAATATTTTCATCTTAGTAGGCTCATCACATTCCCCCTGCTTAAACTTAATGGATGTCACGTGTTCAGCAGTATCATAAATCGTCTTTTATTTTTTTGGTAAATTTTAGATCTTTTTGATCAGTTCTAATAAAAACTTCTTTTAAGCAAATGCGAGTCGAACTTCCATAGAGAGAACTGCGTTCTTCGAATCGTCGCATTAGACTTCGGTGGATTTTTTTTATAGAATTTATAAGGGACAAACAAACACTGGAAACTAGATGGACACCGCCGCCCACGGGCTCCACAACCCGAGAACAGTCACTTTTCGTCGGTTATATTTAACAACACGTTTTGTAGACATTATTTCTTCACGACTCTTTTCCGCTTTTCGTAAGAATTTAAATATTCAATATATATGTTTAAATTGTTCTATCAATCATGAGTTTTTCTATAAACCCATATTCTTTTTTAACTTTCGTCTTGTAATTTCAGAGAAAAACAGAGAATGCATTATTTTTTTTTTCCTTTGAATGAGAAAACGAGTATGCAAGCCACCACAGCGCAGGCGACCATTACCGCCTATGGACATGCGCAAACACAGATATTATTGCTTCGCCGGCCTGCTAAGAAGGAATAGGATATCTGAAGCGGGAAAAAATATATCTGAAATCTTTTTAGGAAGTAATGGGATAACTGATGTAAAGGGAATGTTCCACCGAAACTCTCAATTACTGGACGAAACGTAATAGCGGAAGCTGCTACTTCACGTCTGTATTATGCGAGGATGTAATATCTCACCGGTCGAGCCATCCGATTTTCGTGTTGTAAATGTTTTGGTACATTTTCATCGATGTAATCGTCTAATTATACCAAATTGCTCATTGTAAATATAATAATTACCTATACCTATTATTGTCAGGTAGTTATTGAGTAAATGTGATTTAAAAGCCGTTTTCTATGAAGGTTTTTTGATCCGATCTATGAAACTTTAAAAATATTTATATTCTGGCTTTCGCATCAGATCATGCATGAATTTGAACATTCCTACATAGTTTCAAATCGATATCATTAGCTGTCAAATAGTGAAATGATGGCCTTGCTTTCTCCATCGTTAATAATTATTAGCATTATATTTTAATGTGGTCAAAACTAAACATAAATATATATATAAAAAATGCAAGTCGATACTGTCAATATGCAAATATAGTTCTCAAGTGAAATATTAGTATAATTTCATGTTAAAATTCACTTTTCAAAACTAGAAATACATATAAAATTTTTAATTAATACTTTTGTTCAATTATTATGCAAATCTAAAATTTTAGCTACTGCGCAATCTCAATAAATTTAAAATCACTTAGTGGTTTGAAATTCAATTTCTGTGCATGATTTTAAAATGAATTTTATTAACCGTTAAAGAGCACTCTCTTTAAACCACTCTATTAAACAGTTCTACAAAAAAATTTTTTTTTGTTTCCCTGGATATCTCTACGGATTTTTATATTTTGAAATGCATAGATTACGAATATACTCATGAAAGTACTGAATGTGCTCTAGTTTTTTATAATTTTTGGGTAACTTATATTGTACAATAAACGACGTGTTACTAATAAAATTTATGTTTCCAGTCATAATTTAGTTTCTGCGCATTTTTTTCGTGTACACAAACATCACGTGATCCCCACTCTCCCATATCTCACTACTCACAACAACCGAGATCTAACCAAATTGTGGCATGCACCGTGTGCATCTGAATTAGTTGTCGTGTATACCTAAATACTTTTCAGAACAAAAAATCAGACAAGTAATATCACAGACTTTGTCCGAGGACTTGTACTGAATATTTCCGACTAAATATGGAAAACTAAATAAGCCATGAATTCCTCATAAGGTTTCGAAGTCTTGTGCTGACTCTTTACGTTTGTGGCAAAAAAGGAAAACGTTCCGAATTAGATTTTAGTATTCCTTTGATCTGTATGGGGCCTAAGAATCATTTCGATGATTGCTACTTTTGCGAAGTATACGTCTAAGATTTCGATCGAAATCAAACGTGGAATTATCCAGACTTACTGTTTACAATAAAAATCTTCTTCAACCTATTTATGTTTCAAAAATAATTTGTAAGCCTTCAGAAACAATGGTGTTGCCTAATTCACAAAAATCGGTACAGTCTGCAAATGCAATTGAATATGAAGGTGAAACATCTGTGCCAACCTTGTTTTCTCAAAATGTGCTCAGTGATTTTGAAGTACATGATTTAAATTTATCGAAACTGTAAGCGTCAAGACTGAAAGAAAAAATTATTGGCACCGGCGGTGATGAATACAGCTCACAGAAGGAATGAAAGAGAGATATTACCATTTTTTTATGAAAATGAAGAACTTGTCTACCGTAATGACATCGCGAAGCTACTTAAAAACATGGGTTTAAAAGAATACAATTCTAGAACTTTAGAAAAGTTTTATAATAGTAGTAGAAAGTTTCCTATATGACTATAAAGTAACAAATTCTGAAGAAATTGTGCAAAACATGTTGTAAGGCTTCAAGTTTCTAGGAGCAAATATGAGTATAAAGTTATACTATTTCCACAATAACCTGGATAAATTTCCTGATAATTTAGATTTCCTAAATAAAATTTCCATAATAAAGAATAGGGAGAACGCTTTTACCAGGATCTAAAAGTAGTGAAGGAAAGGTGTCAGGGTAGACAGGATGATCACATGATGGCGGACTACTGCTGGACAGAAGAAAATCTTATAAAAGGCGTTTTATTGAAGTATAACATGGGCTTTCGACATTTTTCTTTCTATTTACTTCTATATATAATTTTTTAATAAAAATATTGATATTATAAGTAAATCTGTTATTTTATTTTAAATTTTCTGATTTTTGTAGTGGAAAATGAAAATAAAGGTTTAATAAAAACCTGAGCAAATTCACCAAAACCATTGGTAGTTTCACGAATTGTGAGCATAAATATATCCGAAATCGATCTTATATCAATGACAACAAAGTCACTGTTGACTGGCGCTATTTACGAGTCGAGGTAGCTGAGTGGTAAAGTGCGTCGCTTTCGAACCGAAAATTGATCCAGATCACGGGATCATTGACCGATGAATTATTATCTCAAATGAAACTATACCACACGCTCCGTGCCTTGAAGTCAGGCGATCGGTCCCGGACGTTCTCATCGTATTGACAAGACGGTCTTTAACGCCCCCGGTCAGTTTGAAGGACTTAAGACCTTTTGGAGAGGCTCAAGCCTTAAAGTCCATGCCCCTCAATTTTAAATAAAAAGAAATTGAGAGGTGGCTCAGCAGTGAGATCGGCGGCGAGGTCATTAAAACTTGTCACGATAACGGCAACTACCCACAACAGGAATTCGAGATGTTTGGGATTACTAGACGAACTTGAGTTCTATCATATAGTGAACTTTAGTTCTATCATATATCAGAAAATGGGTCAAGACAAATCTGTGATTTGTCACGACAAACAGTTAATAGAAATTAAGTAAAATCTTTCAAAAACAGATTGCGTTATGCATATCGTTATTACCTCACAAATAAACATAAGTCAGGGACGATATATTTTCTTATTTATAATTGATTTAAATTCATCATTACTTATATTTACTGATAAAGTCAATTTGTAGTAGACAATAGCTAACATCTACATCCACTATCTAACACTATTCGAACAGTGGGGACCGACGCGGGCGCCGGCGCCCCAGTGTTACCTAAGTGATTTAGTTCAGGCTCGCGTAACGAGATCGGTATTGGCGGCGACCTGACCCCGTACGTGACACGGAGGTCGTCTCTGACTGCCGTTTAAATGCCCGATAACAATAAACCTGAGCGCGGGCGCGCGCCGGCGCCGTCGGCGCGGGCGGGGGCGTGGCGATCGCTTCCGCGGGCCGCGACCTCCGCCCTACGTGATCGGCTTCTCAACGCGCCCCATTAATATTAAATTTGTCGGAGTTAAGCGAATTACGGGCGAAGCGTCCCGGCCGCTCCGCCGGCGCCGGCCCGGCCGAGTGCGCCGGCGGAGCGGCCGCGCCGTCTGCCGCCCTCCGCGCGCAGTTTCGTATCAACTCGCAAGTGCATCAGCGAGTATCCTGTTAAACGGACCTAACGATTCGTGAACGATCGCCGAAGTCGGCGCCGGCCGCGCGCCTGCGCCGTCCCTTTAATTTATCGCCATTGTTAAAACTTTTATTGGAAAAGTCTTCGTCGCGTTAATAATCTATAGCGGTCTTTGAATTCCGTAAAAAAAGATTTCATTCGACCGAGCCCGCTCGAGTGAGTCTTGGCGATTATTTTTGTAGACTTCTCGGTACGATCACCCGGTGATGTTATGATGTTTTATCGCACAGAAATTCGATTCCCATCAGGTTGTTTATGTTTGGACGGAGAAAAACGTTTACAAAGGTAAATACGAGCGTGATCGAAGGCCGCCGACTCGTCGGCTGAAAGGAGCGCGCCTAAATCTCATCGAGGGAAATAACAGAGGCCCGCCGCCCGCCCGTCGGAGGTTAGACAACGCTCGCTCCTCGGCGAAAGATTCGTCGAATATCATCCTCAACGAATTATTTTAGTTCAAGGCCTAGAAATCATCATTAAATAATTGATGAAAGGGATCGTTCAGGGATCTTGTTATTGTTGTGTTAGGTTTTTATCACTGTTTGGTTTTTATCAATTGACAATATGCTCCCATAATTTGAATTTAGATCAAATCTTAAAGTCAGGGGCGTGCAGTTAGATTTCAGATAAGGTAAGCATAGCTAACAGAACTTCCTTCCTAGTTTTAGCATTGTTTCGGTTGGTGGCTCACCGTCGATAACTACCTACCTTACTCGACTCTCACTGTACTGATTCTTCTGAACAATTCATACAATAGGATGAAAACGTCAAATCTTTCAAATTTTGGTAGCGACTACAATATTCGTTCAAAATATTTTCTATAATCTCGCAAAAGACTCGTTTTGCGAGAACGCTATTGAACATTATCAACTCTCGTCTGCCCGATTGGAGCAGTCGGCGGTAATGACACTTGCTGTAATGGAGTATATGTACTATTCTCACACAAAAAACTTTCATTTATTTGATTAAAAGATAATTTCTTTATCGAGTCTGAGTATTTACATCTCCCATGTGTACATTTACAAAAGAAATATATGTGTATCAACTATCTGACTCCTCAATGCAAATCTCGTTACTTAGTTTGGGATCAAATTATTCTATGTATGTGCCAAAATATATTATTATTTATAATACCACTTTTCCTTTTGGGTTGATCGCAATTTAATTTCAAAACAATTATAAATGATATCAAATTTGGTTTTATACAGTTTCACAAAAGTTTGAAATCCATTAATATTTAGGACACAGTAAACAATATCACTAGTCTTTTTGTGTAATAATTAATACGAAATATCAGTCTCAGAAAATGTTGTAAAAGAACGTATTTAGGAAAAAAAATAAATTAAAATTCTCTTCCCTTAGCAATCAATGTAAGTATTTCCTCAAATGATAAAGTGGAAAAAGTGGCAGATTTTAATTTACTTATTTAAAAACACTTTGCCAGCACAGGTATATCTTTAAATCATTTTGAAGTAAATTTACTAAATAAATACTTAATTCGATTGCCTTAACAAAAATAACTATAACAAAATGGTGAGAAAACTCTTTGCAATTACGATACAACGGAACGGGGCGGGGCGCGGGGGGAGACAGCACTACTTCCAATATCATGATTACGCAGACACATCTTCACGCAGACAGACACAGTTTTTCTGTGTACACGCTGGCAATTGGACGGTTTTTTAGTTGATGTCTGAAAAGCGTTGACTAGTTATGCTTCCGGCCATTGGCGGTAATGCAGCCTGCGTCCTTCACATGCGGTGTATTGTGTAAATTTTCGCGTTTGTAAAATCACTATTAGATGGCGCAACAAAATAGAAAACAATTTTGTAGCATAATTTATTGTGTTATTGTTATTTATCATTAAGAAAGTGTATGTTTGGGACTACAAGGTATGCCCAGCTTATTTGCTTGTGCTGAAGTCACGCCTCTGCTTAAAGCACCTAATCAGTCCAGCTGCAGCAGTCGGTGATTTCTACTATCGTTGTCGCCGATACGACCAAAAAGTTCCAAGACCGAAAGTTTAAATATTTTCCGAGGCACGCAGGAAAAGTTTGATTTGCTTTGACTTATCAATCGATTCGTCTATGGTCATTAGACGACGATTAGTTTTGGGGCCTCGTTTCATCCATTGAACGTCCGGTATTGGAAATAATCTCTCTCACGGCTATATTCAGTACCAATTAAAAATTGACATATTTTTCTCATTTATTTACTATGATATTTAAACATACAGCTATTCGGGAGGGGTCAGTTTGGTGTTGGGACATTTCACGGGGAGAGCGGAGGGAGCAGTTGAGTGAATCGATACGTTTATTCCATCGACTGACGTCTGCGCCCCACTCGTCTCATTAAGACGCTTGTTGTATAATTCATATTATATCAATGAAATGTGTACATTTAACTTGTGTTTTTTAATTTGTGAAAGAATCGAATCGAAGTAGATCACACAGGTAACAACGGAAACGTCGCCAAGTCTGATCTGATTTGAATAATGTGGTGTATGAACTGTAAATGACTAGGAACAGGTATGAACACATATATGAAGCATAAGACACTTAATTTGTAACAAAAAGGTTGTAGAAGGGTGCGGGGAGTAGGAAGCAAGGGAGCGATTTTAACAGCAATGTTACGATTATTTTGTATTTCCCATGACAATTTAAAGATTTAGATTTTTTCTATAAATTTACATTATATTTAGAAAGATTTTTCCATAATCTCTAACTAAAGCCTTATATGTTTTTTTTTATATTTTAAGTTTGATAGTTTCTTGAGACAAAAAGGAACATCAATTTTTGTACACTTTCTTTGATATCTTTTGAACCACGTATTCCATAATTAGAGAAAAAACATGTGTGTATATTTCAAAATAAATACATTCGTTGTATATACCGCATGATGCATTTAAACGAAATTTTATTTTCTATTTATAATTTGCATCCCAAATTTAAACCTCAAAATGAAAATTAATTTATTTACTCCATACGTTCTTGACTGGTGCACGTATATATACCAAATTGCAACTTTTATAATCTAGTGGAGTGGGCTCGGATTTTTTTTTTTGTACAGAATGGAATGTTGTGTCACATAATCTATGAAGAAAAAGAGGCAATTGAAAGCAAAAATATATTACGCGAGTGGTTTGAATCCGTGACTTATAAAATAAACGTACAATGACTATAGTTATGGAATTTAACAATGCATTGTTGCATGGAAAAAATATTCAAATATTAGATATTTTATTGAAGAGAGGAAATAAAAATAACTATCTGCTATAAGAGTACTTGATTCAATTGTTCGCCAAAGGTCTAGGAAAATTTTAAGTGCATATGTAACCGAATCCCAATGAACGGAACACATCAGTGCACAAACCGGTTGCATATTAGAAATGTTTTCCTAAGTCCCTAACCGCAGATTTCTATACTCAATACAAATACTATTTTAGCTGAAGAAAAACTGTCAGCGGCAAAAATGATCTTCAATAAATTCTCTATAATTCAGTGTACAGATTATTTCATTATAATGAACAGTTTGTGAACAAATCTGTCCGTACTGCATCAATTAAAGGGCTTAAAGTGTGATAAAATGGTCTCAAAACGGATCAATATCGATACTCATAGAACAAAACCTAACTTATGGTGATATATTCAGTATTAGTTCTTCACTTCGCGGCTTCGGTGTCGCGAGCCCATCATTATAATATGATTGAATGCTTACATAAATGAAAAAACCCGACTGCGTAAAAGTGTACTGTAAAAATACAAAAAAGATGAGGTAAAAAAACATCCAATGAAATACGACAAATATTTGCAGTCAGAGGCATACATGTAGTAAGAGTTGCGAGAGAGAAATTATGAAGCTGATGGATTTAAAAAAGATCATAACCAAACCGGACGGTTGGACTACTAACCGCCTTTTGAAGCTGAAAGCTCAAAAATTTATAGACAACTATATCTATGAAATCAAGGGGCTCAAAAACACGTTGATAAATATCAAAACAGGAAGTTCTAGGGATGGCAAACATTTTTTCAGATTATTTCTTATTCACTCTTTTCTATATTAATAAAATACGTTTAAATTCGGCTATTTCCCAAAAAAAAAATAGGCGTAGATCTCTACATGGCACGATCTTGGCATATTTCTCTTGCTTCAACGGCTTAAAGCGTTTAAATGCTAGCTCGTCCGTTTTGGGTGCGTAAAATTCATTAATATGCCACAAACTTGGTCTAAATCATTTTTTTAGGGCGATCCTCACCACATATATTTCTTCTAGAAATTCGTCTCGTCTATCGACTTCCATTCATTCTTTCAGATGGTCAAACCGCAGTTGCCGCAACGTATCTTTCTCTATTCCACTCGCTACATCTTCTCTCAAACCACACACGTTTTCTGTATATACTTTGCTTTATCAATATGATTTAACTGCGTGTATATCTTTGGTAAGCTCAGCGTCGTTACAGACTGTGCACACCACGTGTGCGGCGCCGTGCGAGTGCGCCATGACGCACGTGGTGTCGGACAGCGCCGGCGTCATCGTCCCGCTGATCACCGTGGACTGCGCCGGTCATCACCTGCCGGCGCCGCCGGCCACCCTCCCTCCCAACACACAACAACAGTGCCACTATACGAGCACGGTCCAAGCGCCTGGAAGGGTGACTTCCCACGCAAACTGACTTATTCGCCTAGGCTGTCTCGGGCGCGAACATTTTTTGGTGCCGTGACCAGCATTAAGGTTACTGCGGGTATGAAAACGGTTTTAATGGAGGTTTTCTTTATAATACAATCATAAAATCGTAATTTTTTTTTCTTCGAGTCTCGCAGATACTTTAATTATATTTCAAATTTCCTCATCTTCAAATTACATTGCGGGGTTTGTTAAGGTAACGTGCAAGCTGGTTATCAAAAATGCTTGAACATGTAATGTAAATCGTGCGATCGCCGTCCAAACCATCAGCGGTCAAGGTTAAAGCCTATTAACTTCGACAATATTATATATTATATTCGGTATTACAAGGCGGGTATAATGACAAATTTCTTGCAAAACATACATTTATTTAACTTTAAAATAGCGGTGGCGGGCTGTAAACGGTCAAGATCAAATACATTTTTTAACTGCCCGCTAAGAAAATTGAAAATTTTCTAAAATTTTCGGGAGGTTATTGGTTTCACCCCATTTTGCAAAAATCGAGTTCTCATCAGGCCTCGACGCTCTGAGGGTCTAGGAAGCTTCCCTGATCATCCCTGAGATGATGTCCGTATGTCTGTGTGGATGTGTGTGTGTGTGTGTGTGTGTGTGTGTGTGTGTGTGTATGCATGTAAACCTCTTATAACTTTTAAACGGCTTGACCGAATCGGGCCCACTAAACGACGTTCCAAAGTGTTTCACCAAACTTAGATTTCCTGAAAGTGGGTTGATTTGGACCGGTAAATTTTGAGAAATTTTCAAAAAACTAATAATTTTTTTTTAAAGTGGTTTTTTTCAAAATAACTTTAAAATGGCTTGACCGATCAATTCCAAAATCTAATCAGCTCTTAACCTATTAAAAACACGTCGATTGCCGCAAACCGGGTCAAAATCGGTTGAATAATTTACATATTTATATTTTTATTATATATATAAAAATAATTTACATATTTGAACTGAAAGAGCTCAAAATGTATTACGTTTAAATAAATAATTTTTAAACAACTTGAGCTTGAAAGAAGTAAGAAGTTTTAAAGACAGTCGACAGGGTATATCGACTTTCAAAGTTTTGAGTTCGAAACGATCAAAAATTTATAGACAACCACATTTTCATTTTAATAAGCTTAAGAAGATGTTGATAAATATCATAGTGAGAAATCTTACGGATGGTCTGCAGGATCAACCATTTTTCAATTTTTTTTACCAGTTATGTCACAAGTTATTTCAAAACAAATAATGCGACTTGTGGATTGTATTTAATAAATATTGTAATATTAAACGACTTTTAACAAATAAAAATAGCTAGTATATTTGTTTTTGTTAGAACCTACCGCAAAATAGCCTATTCACTTAAGTATACCTAGATTTTTCATTGAATTACCTCAATAAAAATTGAAAGTTATTTTATCGTTTTAGTGTAGGGTAGACTGGGTACGGTTTAAACATTTTAGCGTTTATCGTGCATAGCATCGGGATGTGTTAAGCGAGCGATATCGGAAATATATTAAATAAAAGGCCTTATATCTGTCTACTTATGACCAATGTTAACTGACATCACTGTATAGTATTTTCTCTGTAAAATTATATTTTTAAAAATCAGTCATTTGTTTCAACCGTCCCCATGCCAGGGTCGGTTATAAAAGTGTCTGGGGTCAATTGAAACATGCAAATAATACAAAATATAAACAATTATCATGTTTTATTAATCATCTAATAACATTTTTCGAATCGTAATGGCACAGTTGTATATCACAAATATTTTTATTAATATTCAAGTCTTTGGCGATACTTATAATCTAATATTATTTTTAATCAGGCGTCAAAGTTTTATATTAAGTACGATATAAATTAATAATAATCCGATGTTAGTGACGATAATATTTTTGAAATATAGTACCTACATGGTATTATATTTCTCAACTTACTGTTTCTAAATCATAGTCTCCGAATTTTTCTGGGTTAATTTTTATGCCACATGAAATTGCCTGAAGGATTGTATGAAATTTTTTAATTAGATCCTCATCGAAACCCGTTAATTTGGCACTACAAGTAGGATAAGAGAAAGATATACTTGATTTATTTCCATCGTTAGAATTACCACTGACCTGTCTTGGCTTATTCATGATCAAACCCATTTCTTCTTGGAATCTTTTTTGTATATACCGTTTCTTTTCTTCTTTTAATTTTTAGTTTTCTAGTACTTCCTCAGTCCATGTTTTAAAAGGCCATCCCATAGTATAGGGACACGTGTAGCACAAATTCTTTAAACCGAATCCAGGCATGTAATGTAGACAAGCGGTATCTTGTCTACATTACATTGTAAATGTTTCTTCCTTTTCATGTTTCTTTTTGCACTAGCGTCAAATTATTCATTTCGGAAGGTTTTGCACCACAAACCTTGCAAACTGAGGTTGCATTTGTATCTGTTAAAATATTCGTTTCAAAATATCCTTTTTAGTTAGGCCAAAATATATATTTGCACATCTAATTAAGTATTTGGATTACTCACGCTCTTGTTCCTGAGTAAGCACATGATTGTGGGTGTTATATACCATTTCTTGATTTTCATCATTACCAGCCGCATCTCGTTTACGTACATATCTGAACAGGGAACAGTGGTTCAGTCCATTTTTTTTTCTGCCGCTGTTGTTAACGAAGATCCCGCTTTCACATCTTCATAGGCTTGTTTGTACGTTGATAAGTCGGTTTGACCTTTCGTAATCTTTCTTTGGCGTACCTTTGGCATATAATAAGAAACAAGAAAATTAAATAAATAAACTGTTTCAACCGTACCCACAAATAATGTTTCAACTGTACTAACCCCCCCCCCCTCCCCCCCCTCTTGGTATAAAATGGTTCACAGTAAGAATGATAATAAATTTAAATAAAATCTAATTATATTATGATATTGCTCAAACTTCAATTCAACTGGAACAAAACTCTCAATACTCTAACTTTAAACAAAAACTTAATAATTGAAAAAAGTGGGTACAAAAATACTTACTTTTCGGTCAAAAAACACAATGGGGCCTTCTATAGACAAGCACAGCGCCCGAAGAGTGACGCAATACTAAAATTCATGTTTCGACTTGTCACCCGCTTCGTACTCCCCTTGTACCTCTCACCTCATCACGCACTGTTCACCAGATATTCGTTTTGTTTCAACCGTCCACCGTTTCAACCATACCCAGTCTACCCTGTGGTTTAGCATATAAAATGTCTTTTAACTATAATGTTACTAAATTTTTTATCATCTTTAAATCCTTTAATCTGTTCCTTTCGTATGAATTCTTCTTTATATGTTTGCGCTTTTAGTTTTCAATTATACGAAAAAGTTTATCTTCTGCCACAGGTTCATATCCACATATTATATTTTATTCGTAAGTGCTCCAAGCAACAAATTGCAATATTACCGTGTGATATGCGTAGTAACCATATAGTGGTTTTATGACATGAAAATAAAGTTTCGCGTTATGACACTAAAATCATATTGGACATAAAAAATTCAAACTCAATCAGCTTTTACGAGCAATGTGCTTATTAAAAAAACATATAAGTCGATTTCTAGGTTCGAGTGGGCGTCGAAGCGGCCGGACTAGCAGAAGCGCTAGATGAGGGCATATATAATAGATGTTTTGAATGCGTAAATACAGTGTATTCACGCTGTCTTGCGGTTTTCTCATTTGCACAGCATGCTGTTAATGTCGTGGAGAGAACGGCTAAGAGCTTCGATAAGTTGTCCTTCGATAAGTTAGATACTTTTATTTACACATAGTGTTAAGTAAATAAAAATAGGCTTTAATTTAGCTATCATTATACATTATACTGAAAAACATCAGAAGCTATAGTGCAACAGAGTATGCAGAAATGATTTTGATCTACGCAAAGTTTGGACATAACGCAGCGAGAGCTCTTGCAATGTACCGTGAATACTACGGAGTTCAAAACTCGCCACACAATGCTCGGATTATAGTCAACGCTGTACAACGTATGCGTGATGGATTTTCTGTCTTGCCGATGCAAGATAAGGAAATTGTTTTTATAGAGTAGCACATGTTAAACACTTTTAGGCGAGAGCCAGAAATGAGCACGCGAGGTTACGTTAGACGACATCGGCGGGCATCGAATATGTATGTACATAAAGTGTTGAGCAAAGTAATTAAGCAGCATCCTTATAATTACACAAAAGTACATACTTTTTTATATAGGAATTTGCCTGTACGGATAAATTATTGTCTGTGGATCCAATAAAAGTGTGGATCGACTGACAATAATTAACAAAGATTCTACGATTTTCAGCGTAACGATCCAGAATTAGGCCACGAAAGAGCTCACCAGTACCAATAGTCACTGAATGTTTGGGCAGATATATTAAGCAATAAAATATTAAGTCCCATAAGACACCCATCCATGAATAGCTTGAATAGACACGAAGAAGCTACACATCCCTTTTGATACCACTATGGTTATCAAAACAGTCAGCGTATGCTCCGCTTAATTTGACGCAGGTTCCGGCTCTGTAGAAATTAAAGTGGCCATATAAATCTCCTACTCATAGATACGGTTGTACGTAGATTTTATTTCAACTCTATCATAAGTTTCTTCCAGATCTACGAAAATACAGAAGACCTATTGTCCCTTGGCCAAAAATGATTCCGTAATATTTCGCAGAGAAAAACCTTCATACATACATATCATCTATTTTCTAAATTCTGTTTGTATATCCCATATCTCAATTTCAATTTCATTCGCAATAACTTTTTCAATGATACTTTGCCAACGAGGCTGAGGAGGCGTATAGGACTATAATTTGTGCAAAGATTTTGTCAACTTTTCTCTTTATAGAGGAGTACAATGACGGCTTTTATATAATTCATTGGGTATCTTACAGTTTTTCTAGCATATATGAAAGAGCTGGCACAGCAAACTTTTAAATATACCCGACTGTCCCTCGGCATCTCCAACGAATCTCTATCATATTCAGCAGCTTTTAAAACGTTTTTGGCTTTTAACGTTTTGATATATTTACACTATAATAATTTCATTTTCATTTTCGTCGTTATTCATACATTCATTTACAGTAACATTGTCATCTGCAACTGTATCCTCATATGTGTATATGCATCTTTCATCCTTACATACAAAAGACACATTCGAAATGATTCTTCTAGCACTTTTTCGTATGATTTTCTTGACTCATTCAGTAAACATCCATTATCGTCTCTAATCACATTCGTTCATGGTGTCTCCGAAAAATCAGAACCTTTTTTACAATGTGCCAGATTTTTTTATTTTCTTGGAAATTATCCCAGAATTTCCCGTCACAGCGTTTTTTGAAGTGACCCTTCTAATGCGACTTCCAACATGGTTGAGTTAAACGTTTAACGCTACCATAGAGGCGGTATGAAAGCACTGTTGCGTTAAATTTTCAACGCTCCTGGGAGGGAGAATAGAAAGGGACAGAGCGAGTGTGAATGCGTGGCACTCGAACGCATGCGAGTAGTATATCTGTTACAGGACAGCGCGAGCGTTAGCAACGAGTAGCGTCCAATATTCCAACGCAAGAGGAAGAGAGAAAGAAAGATACATAAAGGGTAGAAAGTAGGAGAGAGAAAAAGAGTGAGTCGGTAGATTTTGTCTCGCAATTGTAACGTGCGACGAAAAACGCAATTATTACCCCTTTCTATTTTCATTTCCACATTACAAAGTTTCACTTCTTCCGCGCGGAAGGACTCCACGCACTATTTTTTATTTCATCCCTTTTTCTTTTAACATATTCTTTAGCACCCATTTTTGTACCTTTATATGTACCTTTATCTTCTTTGAGCTTATCTTTCAAACCATTCTTTCTTTGCTGTCTGCGGTTGACCTTAGCAAACAATAAATTCAGTCATGCTTTCTTTTTTTCTTCAACTACTTCCCTTACTTCGAAATTCCACTATTCACGCACTCTTGTCAAATAAAATCGAAAACAAAGAACGGATTAAATCTGCGCGGCCAGACATCTGGACGCCTACTTGCAATTTACAGCTGCTTGTGATTTGTTATAAAACTTATACGAAAATGTCAGTGGATTTGGAAATCGCCTTATTCTTCGAAACCGATTAAAAATAACGCACACACGAAGGTGCAGGCTGAACAGTTAGGGTAGGCGATTTGTTTGCGGTGTCCGGGACCGTTCGGCGTGAGCGCTCGTAGACGCGACCTCAATGCTAATGTGATCTCGAAAATTCCTGAAATAACTTGTTGTATTTTCTTGTATTCTAGTCACTCAGTGAGGCTTTTTCACTACATTTTAAAAGAAAAGATTTTTTTTATGTACATGTTAAGCGCTATGAGTATACCTACTTATTTAAAAGTTAAAATTAAATTAGTACCGGTAGTGCCCTGGGCGAAAAAAACGCCATCTCTACCATCACTGTAGAGAGTTATGCGATGGAGGAGAAGTACCAATTCATTCGTTTTCCTGGACCGCATCACATGTTCTCAACGCTTCTTCGAAATCCTGTCGATAAAAGAGGTGGACCCGGCCAGAGGCTGCGCAATACTTCATTTTAAGTAGACATAATTCATGAAAAAAAAACTCATTTCGTTCCTCGGTAATGGCTTCGTCAACTGGTTCGTTAAGGGCAATAGATTTTTTGAATTTTCAATGTGAAAGTTGTATTTTCTCAAATAAAGGGTGAATCGGGGTCGAAACAGGGTGTTCCGAGGGTTGAACTTTCTCCACCCGGTACTAATACCGCCATTGTATTGCAAAAAAATGCCTCCAAGCGAGTTTACCAGTCACTATCAAATCTTTCTTAAATAAAATTTTTAATACTTGATAATTATATCATATAACACTTGAAAAGGTTTTGCACTTTATTTTATGTTAGGTATATAATTTAACTTCCATATCTATCGAATAAAAAAATGTTATTTTTTATTTGTATATATTATTTAATTATTTATTTCACAAGGTACACAAAACAGATAACAATAATTGCATTGTCAGTGGACATAAGAATTTCATATTAGTAACAGGATTATAATCCTGTTCCTAAGTATGTACACAAAGAGGCTATGCAGACAGAGATTAAGGAAGTATTAAATAATTAAGACATACGCAAAATATAAAGCAATATAAAGTAAAAACAATGATCGATACATGTTATTAGTATATGGTGTACTGTTTATGTAAAAATTATAACCATAGTGACAATTTTCATACCAATGATAATGAGCGGCGATACAAACAAAGACAAAGTGCTTTTGGGTTTAGCGTATACCGAGAACCACCTGTATAGATCGTTTGAATGTATGCGATTTAGCCTCAAAAATGTCCAGATCATCGTGCTTAGATGTTAGATCATTGTAAAGGCGACACATTCTTGAAATTGGGCTATAATGAGCGATGTTGTTATTAAATACGTGTAGGGTGAATGTTCTGCGATGGCGAAATCTATGCAAGGTGTTGAGATTAATAGAGAAGTGAAGACGAGTAGACTATGGAGTGTATCAATTTGTGGAGATACAAAAGATGGTACTGCTTGCGCGGGATTCGAGAGTTGGTAATTTCAATCTGTCACATCTTTGTTTGTAGTCCGGGAGAGATCAGTGAAGATTAAATCTTTGTGAGAGAAACTTGAGAAATCTAGTTTGGGGTCTTTCGTTGTCCTGTATGTAGACAGAGTAAAATGGTGACCCAACTACGCAGGCATATTTTAAGATATTTCTAACAAGACAAAGGTAAACCGCAATTAAGCTACCAATTTTTTAAATTTGTTGGTGTCCGCAAGACAAATACCAACATTCTGCTACTTTTGCCTATAATATGTGCGCAATGACAGCGAAATGTTAGCTTATTGTCAAATAAGACTCCCAAGTCTTTGACCTCAGAACTCCTGTCCAAAATCCTGTCCATACTTTTGTAGTCATAGCAAATTTTGTTTTTTTTTTTTGGTTGTGTAACTTATGGTAAGACATCTGAATATATTTAGCATCATACAATTGTTGATGCACCAGTTGTATATCACGTTTAGGAGGGCGATCACAATCCTCGTGTGAGGTTATTTGACAAAAGACTTTAAGACCATCAGCGTAAAGAAGAATAGAATAGGAGAGAAGACCAATTAAATGGTTGATAAATACAATAAAAAATAAAGGCCCCAAGTGCGAACCTTGTGGAACTGTAGAAGTTAGGTGAACATGAGTTGAGACTTATCCTTTAAGCGTAACAAGCTGGCTTCTGTTGTTTTTGAACAGCTTTTGAGATTAAAGTTAGTGGTTGTCTCTGTCAAATGCTATGGAGAAGACAGTAAAGTTACACTTATTGAAGTCAAGCCTACGTACATTCCTAGATTTCATTGAGTAAGGTGTTAGTTTTGGTGTTAAGTTAATAAAGAAGGTGGGATGAGGCCTATCCGCTTTACTGAGCGCCTATTGGCCTCTTGGACAGAGATGTCCCAGTGAGTAGAAAAGACCAGATCCAGGTTTTTATTGTTCGCGTTTAGCATGCCACTAAAACCGTGAGAGTTTGCAAAGCAACATGAAGTTTTGATCGATGATCGTTGGCGATTGTATGGGAAAACGTATGTTTATTTGTGTTCAAAATCCACGTGACATCCGTGTTAAAAACCCCCAAGATTATGAAATCGTCAGAATCTTTTCCATTCAATATAAAGTTTTGACAGTTTTCGTAGAAAATCGATAAATGCTCAATATTCAAATGATGAGGCAAGTAACAAAGCATACGTGAAGTGCGCTACCTTCATTTTTTACAGTATGATAGAAACCCAAATGTCTTCAATCTCGCTTTCCCATGTAATCTGACGAAGTGCATTGATACATTTTTTCGTGGCTTTCAAAACTCCTCCACCATCGTTCTTAGTAAATGACGTAGTATGACGGTCACGACGAAAAACATTATATCGCTCGTCAATAAATTAACTATCGAATATACTGCTATTTAAATTATTTTCCGTTATCGTAATCATGATTTAGTACATTTACATAAACTCATCTAATTAAGACCGTATTCGATTTACCTTTTGGTAATACATAGAATATATTATAAAAAACAATAAAGACAACCAATTTACATGTAAAAAGACTATAGTTTATTAATAGGTCAAATTTCTATTTCTACGGTTGTACTAGTTTATCTAGATCCTTAAGTTCCTTAATTAATACTGCCGGCGAAGTATAATTTTTTCTTACATTGACACGTCTAAATCTCACCCAAGTGTATTGATAACCACGTTCCTTAGAAACTTTCTAGCCGTTGCATGAATTTTCTTAGTATGCGGGGGCAGATATTCGGAGACGTAAATATTAATTGCATCTCCATGGATACAGAGGTGTGCAGAGGTCAAAGGTAATGACTGGTTTTTGTTATAACGGCGCACAGCAGAAACGATGTTGTCTCTGTGGCGCTCCGAGGCTACGGTCTCCAAAACGCTGCGAGGACGGGTACTCTGCGGATTAAGCTTTGCGATTTGGCGTACAAAACGAATGTCAGTATCCCTGATAGGAATCTTTATCTCTTACATTTTTTCTTAAATGTTGCCAAGAGGTTTTCAGTACGCTTTTCAGGCACGCACTGAATTTCCAGGTTAAGACTTCGTGACGATTTTTCCATAGTTTCAACAGCAGATTGGATTTGTGTTAATTGTGTTCGAAGAAGCGTATTATAATTTTCTATTTGTTTAACTTTTTTGTTGATATCACCTAAATTTTGCTTTATATCATATTGTTCTACAGATAAAAAGTCAGTTGTTGTTTATGAATTCTTTTTTCAGTTTCTCAATGCTGCTGTTAAACTCGTCTCTCATATCTATCATAATAGCAGTCCTGAAATCTTGCAACTTGCAGCCCAATCTGGAGTCCAATAATTCGGAAAATTGATGCACAGACAGCGATCCCAGAGCGTTTGCAGTGCTTAAGCCAGGACTGTCGTTGGAGGCGAGACCAGAAGTGGAAGCAGTCAGGTATTGCAACCCTAAGTGATATCGTCGCATGACATATCGGTGACATCCAATGCAGGCTTACGTATAGGTGTATTTGTGTTGTCAATTCTTACACGAGTTACGTTCTCACATGACGGAAACGCCCAGTACTTTTTTTAGTGGGAGTTATTATCTCTATAAAATTCGTTAGTCATGTTTAGACAGCAATAATGAACTTGTTTTTCCACGGAAGGCAACGCAATAATTCTTCTGGTAGTACTGAAGAAAGGCACGCTTGGCATTTCATGATTGTTGTTTAAAAATAAAAATAACAAAAACAATAATATAGTGTTGTATATAAAAAGCCAATACAATTAATATTTAACTCGAAACAAGAAAAGAGAAGTAAAAAGAGTTAAAAAAAAATGTGTTCACACTGGTCTGGTTCGAATTCTGATGGTATCGTTCCCTTATACTCTTACGCTACCGTTGCGCCACACAAAGTACGTCGACGAGCACTATATATAAGAATTCAGTTGGTTGATAATGACAACTAGGCTCATTAACGTGCGCCTTTTTGTATTGACGATGTCTACGTACAAAGTCCAATCCTTCATTTTGTAAGGTATATTTTAGACGTAAATTCACAAGTATCACACTATTTTATTATAGTTAATGTAAAGATAAGATCACTGTTCTGTAGGATACCGCAGGACAAAAACTTGAATATATATCTATACTCAAAACCAATAAATTATCCAAACATAAAGAATAAATACACTCCAATAAAAATCAACACGTCTGTCTATGAAAGTACTTCCGGATTCACTCACACAATTCACATTATACTTTTCTTGTTCATAATTTTTGCTATTCTAAACCACTGCATTGTACATATTTCTGAATATTCAATATTTTTATAGAAGTACATAAAAATTGATACAGATGCTATGTTACAAATTATTTATCAGGTAAAATGTATACAAGCTTGTTTAAATTGTTAATTTGACATCTGTTGATCAAATACAAAAAAATCTCAATAATTATGGAATTCTGTAAGCCATTTCTAAATTTGTAGGGTATTAAAATTAAATTAAATAATAACATATTAAAATCGGTCTAATCAATTTGTTATAACTATTATTTGACGGCATCTTGAACTTAATAATTTTTTCAATAGCTCATTTATGACTTAGTCGACATTTACGTTTAAATATTGTATTGTGTGAAGTGTTAATTCGCGGAAATCCATAGTAGACGCTTGCCTGCAACGTGCATTAACATGCAGCATGCAACCCACCGCTGACCCTCGAATCTTAAAATCGAATTAATAAAAAACCAAAAAGTATTATAAAGAAAAGTATGTATCCAACACAATCAAAAGACCAAAAATATATATAACTAGTTTGATATATTTTGGTACAATTTCGGAGAAAATTTCAAGATTATTAGAAAAACATAATATTTATACGGCCTTTAAAACAAATAACAATTTGAAAACTTTATGTAACAATAAAGATAAATTACACAATAATAAAAAATCTGGAATTTATAAATAAACTTGTGATGACTGTAAATCTATATATACAAGACAAACCGGACGTTGTTTTGAAAAAAGATACAAAGAACATATTTAGGCCTTTATAAATAATAAATCAGACAAATCCCATTTTGCTAAACATCTATTGGAAACCGGTCATAAGCTTAATAACGATCACAAATTCGATGTTTTGCATGTGTGTGAGAAGGGGTTACGTTTAAATGTTTTAGAATCCTTCCAAATTTCAAAACATAAAGATAATAATAATATGCTCAACGACCAAATTGACGTTTATAAATCGCCATTATTGGACGCTTGCCTGTAACTATTTGGGTACATATCTATCGGTGGTGGTCTGTAGCTGCTTTAAGAATGTTTTCGTCGCTCTTTGACCATTGCATGACAGCGGCCCGCTTAACGAGGTTGTGTTGGTTGTTTTAACGCTCCTTGCACCCTGGTGGATGTGACTGTTGGCAATTTCCTGAAGATGTGCCTGGTTGGCATGAAACGTATGTAGAATTAACAATTTAACGGTTAGCGGAAAAAGATAATTATAAAAATAAATAACACTTGCTTAGGTGTTCGACATCTGTCAATCCTCTGGAATCAATATTCAATCATTTGGATAGAGATTCGTAGTGGAGAGGCAGATTCGAGGGTCAGCGGTGGGTTGCATGCTGCATGTTAATGTGTTGCAGGCAAGCATTTACGTTTAAATAATATTTGCGTCAATTTTTTTTTTTTTTTTTAATAGCCCATATAGAAAAAATAGTCTAGCTTCATGCTATGCATATGTGTGCACATAACATTCTACGAAAAAGATCAATATCGAAAACTGAAGGTCATGAAATTTTCTTACTACTTTTAAAATTCTATTAGTTTTTTTTAAGATTTTTCTAAAGACTCAATATTTATCTATACTGATATGTATAGTTAGAAACTTGTGCAATTTTAAGTATAATTTAATATCATATAAAAGATAACATCAAAATTTTCATATTATAATAATTTCATATTTTAAAATGAAGCCGAGCTCGTCCTTCTCCGTTTACAGCACGGTGGGAGCCGCCGCGCCGGGCGCCCTCCCGCGCCGCCTGCGGTAAACAAAATAATACACAATCAGGACATTTTGTTTTGGTTTCACTGTCTTCAACAGCGCTCTCGCGCACGTGTTCCCGGCATGTGACTAGATTTATCTTCTGCATTGTAAACATTTCTTTCACATTTCTATCACATCAATTTTATTTTTGTATTCCAAGGAACGGAATACCACAATAACTTATTGCCTTTAAGCTTAGAAAGGAGACAATAAACAATCAGTCTGTTCTTCGCCGAATCTCTCCCTCATCCAAGGAATTCATACAATATATGGAAATATATTATAGGGTTATGTTTTAATATATTCCAGCTTTGGCACGCAGTTCATTCGCGTTAACATACAATATTTCATATATTCTTTTGTACCGCTTGATTTAGTAGCAACAATGTCCAAGGAAGAACCAAAATCAATATCAATCGAGGATCGAAATTGCGTGTCATAATGAAATAATTTAACAGTACCTTAATAATTTAACAGTAACAGTCGTGTGATTTTAGTTTAAGAGTATATGATTTTCTGTGATAAACATTACCAATCATGACTGGAATAGGCGTATCATATGAAATACAATAAATGCGTTGTGTTATTTAAAAATCTTTTATTTACAAATTAAGCAAAATAGTGTGTCCCACGCAGGTCACTTTACCATCATATTAAGCCTTTTCCGTCAGCGGTTATTTTTGTTTCCATATAAAAATAAAGCGATTGATTTGATACGATATTGCACGTTTAATCTGATATTTGGACTAACCTATGCGTCGTGGGCTTTGAATTTTATTGTTAACGGGCCTTTATTGAAAATAATAGGGAGTGACATTTGGACACGAACCCTGGAGTGAGGTGAACGTAATTTTCAGTGCTCACTACATTTTAATTTGGTAGAGGGTCGCTTCAGGCGTACGCATACCCAGCGTAAACACTATCGGAACCGGCGAGGACTACGACACATATATATTTAGCAAATCAAGGCTAAAATTTTCCAGCGCGAATCGCGGTTCGTTATACGTATCGTAGCGTCAGTCCTCGCTCGAGTCGAGTAGCACGCATTAGATACATGTTCTCCATACAACTACTTAGCGTATCCCGTAGTCTTACAGACTTAGAATTTTTATAAAGAGTTTCGTGTGCCATACAAAAGCCGCCCTATGCCTTGGATTTCTTTTTCAAATTCACCCTCTGTAATTTTTTTGATATCAAACCAAGTATTTTAAAATTACAAAAGAAAAATACCTGCTGTTTTACTTCTCATAATAAACTTGTTTATTTAATATATTCATCGATGGACTTGATCAAAGAAGGTCGACTTTAAGAAAAGTTCAGTAATTTACTGTTCCAGGAGAAAACTTCTGGACCAAAACACCTCTCTTGCTGAACTTAACCCATCAATCTATTTTGTGTGTAGTATCGAAGAATCAGTACCTTAACACTTACCATGTACGAGTGAGAGCCAAATCCGCGTGACGGCACATAAATAATAGTGTGTGGGGCACATAAAACTTTAAAACATAATAATTTTTACGTAAAGAAACCCTATACAAACCAACGCATATAGCTAAATGCCTAATAAATAATTTAACTACTCATGTGCTATCAAAAAAGTGCTAATTGATAAGCTGCTGACATACAATATATATATATATATAGCTGTCTATAAGTCTACTATACAAAGGTACTCTGTGTAAGTTGCGAAGTTTGATATCAGATTTTGTATTTTGAACTGTAACTTGGTATTTTTCTTAAATATCAAACATATTACATGATATTGTAGAGTACTTGGGGCTCTTGGCGTGTTTTCGCTGGTGGATGATGCAATTAGTTACAAATAACCATTTCTATTTGCTTTCTCTTTAAGATTAACATAATTTTGCATTTTACGACACGAACAGTAATCGCGGGGTCCATGCCCGCATCCCTCACTTATTTTTCTCCTAGTGTTAAACTATTTTATATGAATTGTACACTTTTCAATGGAAATTATCTAACAACAATAACCATGAAGGTAACCTACATTACAATATTATATTATAAATTATTAAAAAAAAACTGCACTTCTTTAGATGTTGTACTTTCGACTATGACGAATTAAATAACTTCTGGAAAACTTCAAGTCCCGTCAAGAACAAAACAAAGTATAAAGCCCAATGAAAAACTGATGACAGACAAGGGCGTAATTGACTCGTCGAATGGTTTCGACGTACGTATCGTTACATTTTAGGATAGATCGAGAACTGTCGACAGTTAAACACATCTTCAAAAATATCTGTTACGAGAACACCTACAGGTGCTCAAGCGAAATTGACCCAACAAAATTACTAAGAGTGGGCGAAAGATCGACGCACTTTATAAAATAACTTTTATAAGTACACCTTAAGATACACCTGAAATCTCCCCAAAATAAAAAAAAATACCGGTAGGTTTCAAAATATTATACATCCAAAAAATTATTAATTATTGTTTTTAATGAGATACAAAATATGAATTATAATAATGTAAACAAAATTAGACAGTCATGTTATTTAAATATTCACCATAGTTAATTGTTAGAAGAGTCAATTCCAGCTACAGAAAGCGATACATAAAATAATAAAAATAGAGTCGAGAGGACTTTAATCTTTTTGGTTTTCTAATTTTCCCTGAAGCCATCCCAGAAGTTTGGAATCCCGAAAATTGCTACTCTTACAGTCTTTTGAGCACCTTCTTAAATTGTTGGCACATGTCGCGTTAACCCCTATAACGCTTGTGTTTCTCAATCCCTACATAGACATATTCAATCTACACCTGTCCCATTTGGTTATTTCCATCACACTCACAATAAATTTATAAATGTCAGATTACACCGGCACACAAAAAAAAAAAAGTTGTCTGTACACCGAGCGCCACCTATCTACGGGCATGTTTTTCGACCCGCTAAACACGAATTTCAAGTCGGTTTAGGCCGTCCAGCCTCAGTTTCGAGTAAATTGCAAAAACCCAAACGCGAAAATCGATGTTTTATAAGAAAAAGTTTGAGGATCTCAAAAACATGATTTTTATGTATTTCGATCTGTGAAATACTAATTTTGATTGTGCTTTTATAATATTTTAAATCGAAAAATTGCGAAATCGGTAAAATTGAAAAATATCGATATTGAAACATCGGATACTCTAAAAAATTTGTGGACTTTTGTAATTGAATTAGTGTAATCGCAGAAAATGCAACAAAATCAGTGACGGTGGGCAACAGAACCATCTACAGATCCCTGGGTACTTTGTGTGCCGTCATGGCAGGTACAAGTGATAAGTACTTTACATGCAATCCGAAAACCCGTATCGGCTCAGGGTCAGAACTGAAAGTAGTTCTGAAACTTGTCACTGGAGAGTGTACTATTATAATCAATTCCTCTGTGCAATAAGAATTATCTATTCTGTTACATTTGTGGAAAATTTGAGCCGACAAAATTTGTAGAATTTTACAATTAAGAAATAATAAGAACCTTATGCTGAATACTTTGGCATCAGATTACAAATGGATTCAGTTTGGGTCCCACACTTTGTGGTGGTCGATGTCATATCATGTTGATACGATGGGAAAAAAATAAGACAAAACTTAAAATTTACGATTCCCATGATTTGGACTTCACCAACAAATTCGCACAACTGTTACTTCTGTATGACTGACATTGCCGGTTTTACTTCTTCAAATAGAAGTAAAATAAAATACGCAATGTTTCATCAGCTGTTAAGCCACAGAAAACAGTTATTGATGATGAAACCGAAGCTCTTGAAGAGATGGAAAGAGAAAGAAGAAGTGCCAATGGAGGAATAAAGAAGAAGATTGAAGAAATTCTGTTCTTTGGATTCTGTTCTGTTGTTACGTATTCTGTTTATACGTCATTTTAAAAACATTATCACGTTTCAGAACTTTGAAATATAGGAATGTATTTTAGACAAAAGTTTCGATTTAAATCGTGTTTAAAAAGATTTTCTATTTTCAGCAGCAATTTTCTGTTATTTCATCAATTTTTTTTTCATGTCACAATATAATATCAACAGTACTATGGATAAATTGATACTATTGAATAACATTAACAATATTCGTCAATCCCGCGTCCACAAATTTTTACACCGAGATAATTCCAATTTTTTCGATTTAAAATAGCTTATAATTGAAGCACAATCAAAATTAGTATTTCTGAATCGAAATACATAAAAATCATGCTTTTCTTAGATCCTCAAATTTTTTTCTTACTAAAACATTTCGATTTTTTAGTTTTTTTTTTGCAAGTTCTTGGACTTATATTTCGGTAATTACCAGTCAGTATTTTTATATCAACTAATTTCTGAGTGTAAGACAGCAGTATTTTCAAAATGTATCAAACTTCCCGTGTTCAGATGTTTTTGTTTCAATAGAATGGATTGGTCCCAATAAAAAAGGAGTCTGGTGGTATAATATTTACACTCTCTAAAACTGAATTAGTAGAATTTTTACTAATTGAAGTAGTAATATTAGAAACTACATCAAAATTAGTAATTTTTAGTTGAATCTACTACAGATTTACTAAGTTTGTAGGCGTTAATTTCAATTAGTATTTTTTCACTAATTGAAAAAGTAATATGGCTCAACTTCACTACTGAATTAGTAGTTCTGAATTAGTAGTCACTTAACAATTAGTAAAATAATCACTTTTATAATAGTAGAATTATACTTTTAATTAGTAGAAAATTTACAATTTTAATTTGTAATCATTTTTACTAATTGAAAGAGTGAATAACCACTTATTGCTGGTCGTATACTTTGGACATCTTAAAATAGTAGCTATTGACTATTAATTAGTGGTTTTCCACTTATTCAGTTTTAGAGAGCATACACTAATAATTACACTATTTAACAACAGTTATAATTTCTACCTTTAAAATAAAGAAACGACATTTAAAGAATGAACATTTAATGTTCACTGTTTTACCAACAGTAGTGTTGTAGTATATATATATACTTAAGTTCCATATAAATCCAATCAATTTTAGTTTTTATTTTTTTTTAATTTCTTTTATGTCTTTTAGCTAAGTCATCTAATAATTTGTATAATTTGTACTGCAATGCATTTGTGTAGTCCAAGAATAATTTCTTAGAATATTTTTATATACATATTGAGAGAAAATATTCAAAAATAATGTTATTTTATTGAAATCCATACATATATATTATTTAACATATATTTGTTTAAAGGTTGATGAATAATAAGAATTAAATAGAAATTAAGTTTGAAATGGGAGTCCAAAAACTCTTTGATTGCTTGACATGACTTATACGTTAATCCTATGACAAATAACTTAAAATTTGACATGATGTGGACGAGACCAGCTAAAAGAAACTTTATTTATTTTACACATATGGCACTCGAAATTCATTATTGCTTCAAATTTAGTAAATCGATACTATCAATTTTAAGTTACTGAAGACTATTACGTAAAAATGTATTCCGTATTAATAATTATTAATAATTTATTTGTATTATAGCTATATTAATTTATGAATAATCACTTTATTGCTCGCTTACTCTTTTTTTCGATGTCTTTCTAACATTTACCAACATTTGTAAACAGACTACTCAAGTATACGTATAACTCATTTACTTGTTCGACGATCTCACCTTCTATATATATATACACCTTAGTTTTTGTTGAAATTTTATCTTTACACTTCTTTTCTTTACAGAGTCATTCATGTCACCATCTCTTACAACTCGCACGCTCACAACGCAAGGATTATTTGGTTGTTTGAGTAATTTCACAGACAGCTCATCCACTCTTAGTTCACTCTCATACTATCACCAATGTCCAAACTCACAAGTTTGACACAAATGTGGATGTCAAACCACTCAGAATATACCCCTTTTATTCTGATGGAAACATATTGTATAACGCCTCTATATAGAAATTATGGTAGTCACATAATTCGCTACTCACGTTATAAATAAAGAAGGTTCTGTGCATATTTCTTTTGAACTCTACCATAAGTATTTTCCAGATCTACAAAAGAACAGAATACCTTTTGACCCTTGGCCAAAATCTTTTCTGTAATATTTTGCAGAGAAAAAACTGAGTTCGTACATTCCATCCCTTTTCGAAACCCTGCTTGTACATTCTACATCTTATTTTCAGTCTCATTCACACTAGCTCTTCCAATAGTAATTTTTGTACACACTTTACCAAAGACACTGAGGATACTTATAGGGCTGTAATTTGAGCAAATGTGTCGTGAGATTTTCCTTTATAAAGGAGTACAATAACAGCTTTGCACCAGCCATTAGGTAGCCTCCAGGTTTTCCAGCATTTATTAAAGAGCTAGAACAGTAGACTCACCACTATATCCTGTTCGCCCCTCAGCATCTCTGACAAAACTCTATCATATAATGGAGCTTTTCCAACTAACATACTTTGTGGTTTCATAATTTCATCCATTATAATTTTATTTTCATTTCCATCATCAATTATAAATTTAGCTACAGTAATACTGTCATCTATAACTGTATCCCCACATGCAAAACACATTCTACATAATTCTTTCAACGCTTTTTCCCATGCCTTTCTTCAATCAGTAAACATCCATTATCGCCTTTAATCACGTTTATACACGTTATCTTAGAATTAATCAATGCCTTGTTCACCATATTCCAGAAAAGTTTTTGTTTGCCCAAAAATTATTCGAAAATTTCCTACCATAGCTTTAATATACTTCATCTTTCCTCTTATCACACGTTATTTCGCTCTCACTTTTCCATCTCTATACACCCTTTTAACCTCTTTTATGTTATATTTCAAACTGTTCTTTCTTTGGATTGTATAGCTGGCCTTAGTTGATTGTAAGTCATGCTTTTTTCTGTCTATCATCTATTTTCTGAAAGTTGATATTTCACCATTCACTTGAGATTTCATACATATTTTTTACTAACTTTTATTCTCTTATTCACTCCACATATCTTTTTTACTTCATCTATTAAAACAAATTCCGTTAACTTCCACAAGTGGTCAAATTCTAGAAGTTCATACTTTTTAATTTCATCCAAGCTATCTTTCAGTTGATCGACGTATTCATCTTTTGATTTCAGTTCCTGAAGCTTGCCAACTTTTATGCGTTCTAACTCCATAATGACCAATTTCGCATGGTGTCACCAACGGTGGCATAAAGCCTTATTTCGACAGACCACTAAGAAGAGGTCTGTGCTAACGTTGACGCCACGGTACACTCTTGTATTCACAACTTTGCTTCTCAAACGATTATCCACAATTCTTCTATCCACTAAGTACATGATTGTATCTTACTGTGGTCAAACATAGTATTTGTCACATACAAGTTAATTCTTAACTCAGGGAGAAGCCAATCACCATTTTCATTCACTATTTCATGTCCAAATTTAACTAAGATTTTCTTATATCCATCTCGTTGTACACCCACCAACTCATTAAAATCATCTTGCTCTACGATCCTTTCATTTCTGTCACATGTCATAAACATGTTCCTCACATTTACCCAAAACTCTTACCGTTTCTTAAGCGATTTGGTCATACCTGGAGCATACACGCCTAAAATAAAAACTCGTGTCATTCCAATTTTAACTTGGATCCAGAGGAATATTAGATTTACACATTCGTAGCCGTTTATATATTTAGATAATCTCTCACATAAGATGAAAGCACATAGGTACAGAAGATGAAGCCAACACTCCAACTTCCTCATTGGCTCTGGTGAACGCCAGACCAATAAGTCTCGACGACCCCGTGTTTGATCGTCCCACCACTACTATTCTTTTTAGTCTCATTTTCACATAGAATTTAAGTCGCTGTCTTTCGTCTATTATAATCAATTTTTTGATCAATACTTCGACACACATTCAGAATACCGAAGCGGACTTCGTTAGTTTGCGTAAGATGGGGCCTCGCTCGCTATTATGGATAGTACATGTGTCTCACGTCAAGTACGTGTGGCTATGTGTGGTTATTCATAATATAATTCTGATTGCTACTTTTATTTATGGTAGTGAAATAAAAGTAGCGATCAGGATTATGATAGTGAGAGTCGGTTGTGGTAAAATAAAATTGAAAGTAAAATCAAAGCGGTGGAGATGCCATCTCCGCGTAACATGTGTGGAGTGTCTTTGAAAATTGATGTAGGAGCAGTGATGTAAGAGAGCGATCTGATCTGAAAAAAGATATAGTGAAGAGAGTAAAAAAAGGTATATTGCGGTGGTTTGTCCGTGTGGAAAGATGAACGAAAGTAGACTGACAAAACAAATCTATAGAGCGGATGCGTGTGATGGAAATAGCGATAAGAGTCGCCTTGAAAAATCTTAAGCAGACTCAAATAGGTGGTATATTAAAAAGAGCCAAATTTTAATCACCCGAAATCGAGAGCTTGCATCAAATTTTTGATGGATGTCAATGAAGCAAGGAAGATATGCAAGTATCGTACCATGTAGAAATCTATAGTTTTTGCTAACACTTCTGAAAAATAGGCATGACTCCATAATAATAACACACGCTAAGCGTTTGGACATAATTTCTTCCTTGTCATCATGATGTCTTTTTCCGATTTGAATTTCAAGCATTTAATTGAAATTTGTAAAAAAAAAATTTGGTTGCCTGTAAAGTCGGTATACGGGCGAAAGTTTTACGTGACAACGACTTTGAATGGTAAAATCATTTTAATGTGAATATTCATTCGTATAGTAGGAAGAAGGATGAAATAATAGTAACAATTTAAAACATTTATTTATACAAAGAATTATATTTAAAACATTAATTTATACAAAGAATCTCGCACTGAATTTCATATTAACAAAATTTTATTTTTACCTTTACACATACATACGTATTTATATACAAATATACATACAATAACTTGCAATACATTTGCAAGCTATGCACTAATTCTCAGTGCCAGCGCGCGGCAGACCGATCATAGTTGAGTGGAGAGAGACGGGCATTCGGCGGGCCTCTCCGTTCGGTGATCGTTACGTTACCGAGCGTTACACTTTTTCAAAGTGACTCCCAGCCGCAACCTAATTAAGACGTTGTCACGTCAAAAATTCTAGGCCAAAAAAACGTGAATTCACTCACAGAGATCGAACCTAAAGTAGTATAGAACACAATGATGACTCTATCAGAAAATGGAATAAATTTTCATGTGCTTTCGTATCACACATTTAGATTTTCATGCTTTATATAAAATTTTATTGTTCGATCTCTTGATATAGCACCTTGATGATACATATTGCATGTCTTAAGCGCGAGCGTAAGTATGCTTCTGCTGTCGCCTGACAATCCCGTGTAATCACGATAACTAAAAAATATTTAACTTTTAAATTTAATTTCTTTTTCAATCTCATCACTAGTCAATTGTGAATAACTGTATTGAAAGTCATAGCTTGATATAGTACCGATTAGCTGTAATTGAATTTTTTATCTCGCAGTTATTCATGTTTTGATGTCATTTCGCTTAAATATCTGAAATGAAGATTGAAATGAATGTTTTATGTTTTTGTAATTGACAACAGATGGCGGTAGTAATATCAAAAATAAAACAACTATTTTCAACAACGCCAGAGAATCAGCTATACGATTTAGTTTAACTGTTTAGCTTTAAGTCGCGGGCGCAGGGTGCCAGGGTTCAAATCTGTCCTAGAATTTGTTTTTTTTTTAATTTATCTTTAATTATTTTCAAATTTTTAATTAATTCCATAGTTATTTTTAATGTAATTAGTAATACGTTTACATTAACAACAAATATTTTATAATAATTTTAATTAGTGACTTCTGGAAAGTTTTGAAGAACCTCAAAAAAGGATTTTTGGTGAAAAACTCATATATTATCATTAACCTCTAATTTAACATACGTATGTCATGAGCGCTTGAGGCATGCACATTTGATTTTACCAAATTTCTTAATAATGTATATAAAGACCTAACCGACAATTTATTCTTTTAATCCGTATAAACTCCAAAATATATAACATTGAAATCTATTTAAAATTTGTTAATTATTTTAGTGACCAACAAAGAGATAAAACGATTGTTAACGAAAAAAAATCAGACTATCGCCTTCTAATGTAAATTTGAAGAAATGTCCAGAAGCTTAGAAAAAGAAATAATGTAAGATTCAACTCTTTGAACTATTTTATGACGTTAATAAAAAATAGAATTCAAGGCTCAACGGCCGTCACGACACAGAGCTAACATCCATATGCGTATATAAATTCTGCGGGAAAAAGACAAGGGTTTGAGGAGGTAAAGGGCAGGGCCCGCTCTGCCGCTTACTAAAATTTGGAGCGGTTTTCGTGTTATTCCGAAAAACTATTTCAAAGCTCAGCTCACGATCCAAGAATAAAAAATAGACATATTTATGCGTATTACATTATATACAATAAATCAAATCAATATAGAAATAGGAATGATCAAATATTCAGTGGGTCGTATGAACTAAATGTGTTTAAGGAAAACATTCCAAAGGTTCCGCGGGAACCTGAGTATGTAAAAGCTTATCTGTTATATACAAATTTTGTAGCGCATTCAGTAAGTTATAGCTGGTTAGCAGAATCTAAGATTTATATTTTGAGATTTACGTAGAAACTGCGAATAAATCGTTTAATAATAATGACTTAAGTTACAATGTTCTATAGCTTTGTTCATTAATAACAATGATTATGTATGCCAGGAGCGTTTATTTCATTACAGACTTTCAAGAACCGCCTACCCTGACTCCTTTTAAAAAATCAAAAATTATACATATATCAGTCATTAAACAAAAAATTCAATTTTATATGAGAGAAAATTAGAAAAAAAAATTAAGATAAACGTCTTTATGGAAAATAATTATGTAAATAATATACTAAACGCTAATAAATAGTTAGGTAGATCTTAGGTACCAGTCAACACACCACTCTTCTCATCAATCTAGGGCATTGATCAAACAAAAAAATAAAATAGTGGGGCGTGTGAAAGTTTCATAAATAATGAACTGCTCAAATCTTTATAAATGCTACTTATTCAGGTTACGATGCGCTCCACGATTTCATTTTTATATTAGCTATATTACTATGTCGTGCAATTAGTAAAAATGTTACGTTACTATTGCGAAATAAATGACAAACTGTTTGCTTATGAAAATGGACAGTTGTACAAACGCATTTAATTAGTTTTCATGTACAGTTTTGTTTTCATTGTTATGGGCAAGTACAAAATCCGTTAGGAATAATTACGGGTATGTTGATTTGCGTAATTTGACAAATGCGGTTAAAATACATGATCAGCAAGAAAAACACTTAAAAGTCATGTATAAAATTTTATGCTTTTGGTACGAGTAAAACCAGCATCGCAACAAATTTATGCAGACGATATAAATTAGAAATTCAAAAACAAAATTCAAAAATATATAGAAATCGTAACATTTTTCAACGTTTAATCGATACAGTATCTTTTTTGGGTAAACAAGAATTGTCTATTGTACGACATGATGAAATAAAGGAAATTATGTAGAAATGTTTAATAAAGGAAACTATTTAGAAATGGTCGATTTATTGTCTAAATATGATGATATTTTCGAAAGTCATTTACAAACTTACACTCAGGACTTAATAATGTCCAGTATAGTTCTAAATTATTTAATTTCTAGTATTGCCTCACTGATACAGAGCACAATTAAAAAACAAATAAAGGATACTGATTTTATGGCGACTATTATTGACAAAACGTCGGCTGTCAGCATCAGGGACCAGCTCGTGGCTACATTGCGATATTTCGTAGATTCCAAAGTCGTCGACCGATTCATAACACACGTGGATGTCAGTGTGGTCGCACCGCTATTGCACTGAGTTCGGCCCTTCTGCGTATCATCGAGCACTATGCTTATCTACAACAATAGCTCAGACCTGTGACGGCGCGGCACTTAGTCTTCTGAGCAAAACGGCGTCCGAGCTCAAATTAAAGGACGTCGTTCTTTAGCCTTTTTTGTTTGGTGTTCTGCTCATTTTTAAATCTGTTCATTCTAAATCATCACAACGGATCAGCGAAACAGAGATTTTTCAAAATTATTAAGAGCATATCGAATTTTTTTAGCGGTAATACGAAATGATTTGCTCAAAACGCCAGTTTACCAAAATACAGCACGTCGGCGAAACAAGTTGGTCTTACAATTCGCATATCTCAAGGACGGTGATACATTGAGTCAAGTCGACGTCATTCTTTGATAGTTTAAAAGAATTTGACTTTACCTTTTTTGTATGTTTTTAATTATATTTTCGCAGAAACAGATATTCTTCACGAAACATTATATAAAAAAAACTTCCAAAGTAGCTCGCTGGGTGCAGTAGACTAATGAGTTTAAAATAATCGTAGAAAATGTAAGGTCAAAATTTTTGAACATTTATAATAATACTGTGAGCACTTGTGGCCGTCCTGAAAGAAAGCGAAATGTATCAGAAAACAAATTGTAAAAAATATAATATTATATACTTAACAAGCAATAGCTGAACCGGTTACAGGATTTAGCTGTTGATTGCCTCCTTGGCTCAAATTGCTATGATCGCCCCTATTTTACTCTACCTATTCATTTGCGCCTGCATCCGCGTGGATATAAAATACATTATTTTATGTCTTAATAAATTTTGTCCTAATCGCACTTCTCCGATCTCGTTTTCAATTTTCATCCCAATCCTGAATTCAATTTTAATCTTGGTTCCACTCAAGGTTCCGATTCTGGTACTCCAGGTACTTAGTTCCTATCCCCTCATCACTCTCGATTTCAACCTTGAGACGGCTTTCGGTGCCCATCACTATGTATATAAGTCATAGCATATGTTTAAACATATGTTTTAATAGGAAACGCTTTATACGAAACAAAATGTGGATAGCAAGAAAATAAATTAACCACTCGATTTTACACAGTAGTCAATTTTAATGAAGGTTTCAAACATAAAGGTGCATGATTCGATCTATTTAGTTTCAAATATTTTAAGAAAAGGCTTAAATAGATTATTAGTAAAGTTATCTACTATTAATCTCTTGTGATATCGACGAATATGCGCTGTTATTTTCCCTAAAGCAGTTCAAAAAGTTTGTAGGTCGGCGGAGGCATAGGTACAGTCACTTACGCAAGACTAGAGCGGTCGGGGCGTGGGCTGCGGGAGTTCTTTCGGACTCGTTATTTAGTGTTATCGGCGGAGGCCCGCGCCGCCCGCGCCAGATTTACCGCCGGCCCCAACTTCCCAAATTACGTACCTCGTCCGAACTTAAAACACGAAAGTAGGACGGCTCCGCGCCGCCGCCTCACGCGGCCCAAACAAAAACTCACCATAAATTGCGGCGGTGCGGCGGCGGCGCCGGCGCCCGCGCCCGCGCTCGCTGCAATCTAAATGTTAATTCTGTAACACCCGAGAATGCACTTCATCCACCGGCGTCCGCCAGATGCGCGGCGCTCTCTTTATGAAGTCGAGGCGGCTCCCGAGGCCGAGGCGACTCCGTTACGAGTTTATGAACACGAAACGTTATAAACTTAACCGCCCAAGTTTAGGAGTAAAAAAAGTTTTTATTACATTTAAGAAGAGAGCGCATCGTCGAGACCGCCGGGCGGCGCGAGGCGCGGACGCGCTGCAGCGCGAGCTCCCGCCGTCGTTCGAAGGACGACCCGAACACTCGATCGGGACGTGAACGGGATTTTAAAAGCGTCAGGGGCCGCGCGGTCGGTGCGCGCCGGGCGCGACGTACGCGCACGTCGCACCCGTCGGAGGTACGAACGTGTGCTCCGCTTTCCGAATCGAAGTGAGGATGATGTACATTTATTTACGTGATAAGATTAACCGGTGCGATTCGCTCCCGGAACGGTGTTTACGAGCGCCGCCGACGCGGCGCGCGTAATCGCCGATTTATTCATGGCAACTTTATAGAGAAGTAGCGAAAGCACGAGACCGGGAGCGCGGCGCATGGGCCGGGGGGCCGGGAGCGCCGGTCACGCAACACCGAAATTTCCTCGTTCAGCCGTAATTGCCAGCGAATGCTAAAGGAACTTTTATATTTTTAATTTACGGAAACGACGTCACATAATTTACATAGTAGCCAATCTTGCGTCAAGGGTTTAATATAACAAAAATGAACCAGTGTTTTATTTCACGAATAGTACTTAACCGTTCACAAATGCGTATTTCTTCCGTACGACTTCTAGACGGAGAATTACTCCATCGCCGTTTTTCGGCGGGTGTCGTAAAAAACGAGTCAGGAACTGTTATGAATCGTCTGAGCGAGCGCCTTTTGTCAACGGTACAACCGTATAAAGACCAAATTCCAACCAAACATATAACAATATATCATCACAAGTTTAAAAGGTTAAGTAGTGCATGATGATAAACTGGTTACTAAGTATTCGAAAAACCTTAGAATACTTAGGTAGATAAGATACGTAGATATCACCATGAGCAATTGAAATATTAATTTTAGTTGACAAAAATATAAGATAAATTACATTATGTTTGGTGAACTTATGTGGAAGAGCCAAGCTGTTGTGTTGTAGAGCAAGCTAAATTGGCTGTATCACGGAAACGGGCCGACTCGACTAGTGAGATACCACACTCTCGCAGAACGCAGACGTCAACTAGTAGCTCCCGCTGTTACGCTTTATCCGGCGATTAAGAGTACCGGTAGCTTACTTCCTTTCCACCAAATATTCTATTCCTTCTTAAAAATATCAATGACCCATTTCCCCCTCTATCAGATATCCCAGTGCTTTCTAAGAGTTCAGGTGACCTACTCCATCAGATGTCCTAACGCTTCTTAAAAGCCTTGCAACGCACTCGCAACTTCTCTAGGGGTGCGAGTGTCCATGGATGGTAGTGATCACTTGCTCTCTGGTGGCTCGCAATAATGAAAAATTAGAAACATTTTATTTCCCTTAAAAGAATTTATTTTGTTTTCCATTCAATAATGGTAACAAAACAGCTGTAGCCGCCCTAATGGATTTCTAGATTCATCGGATTCGATATTAAATCCTATAGTATATAGGATAAATTCGATATAGCCTATATCGAATGATATTAAGGAACTACATTGGGTTCATTAGCAGCGGAGCTTGCATTTCACTAAAATGGTATGCTTCAAAAATCTGCGAGAGACTGAATTTAGTCCTCCTAATCGGTCGCGGTTCAGCGCCTAGACTAGCACTATGTATTTGTAATCATTCGTAATCCAGCTCTAATGCTAAACCTCCGTAATCATCCACGTTAAAGCTTAGGCAGACTGATATCAAGTTTCTGAATCAACTACGCCTTAGTTTGTATATTATAATAATGGGTTTCCATAAACTTCTATTGTGTAGCTCAGGTAATCCGACATTGACCTTCCTTAATCATCTATGGTTAAGCTTGAACACACTGATATAAACTTCTGTATAACTCCGCCTTATTTTGGATACATATAATGGGCCTAGATAAATTTCTATAGTGTAATTTAGGTGATCTGAGATGAATCATCTAGGGTTAAGTTTAGACAGACTGATTGTAAATTCTGTAATCGACTACAATTTAGTGTACTATGATAATTAGTGTCGGTAAACTTTTATGATATAGCTTTGTAATCTGAAATAGACCCTCCATAGTTATCGATGGTTAAAGTTAGATAAACTCATATTAAATCCTGTTAGGAATTAGCGCCATTACAAGCGTCACCTGACCTGGATTTGCCCTTAAAATCAGCCCAATTTTCTGCCTTACTCAACGATATCCAGTATGTCTTTTCTGGCTCCATGGGCCAGAGAATGACAGCCTATATCTAATCAACACTTGTATGGTCATTTTGCATCACTTTAGACCGAATGAGCGACCGATTTTTAGTCTGTAACTTTGTTTTTGGTTTTTGTCAAATATCTCATTTCGTTATAATTAATTGATATTCCACCAAGGGCATGATGGGTATTACATATCACGTTAGTATCGGACACATAATAATGCATTAGTCTCTTAAGTATAAAAAAATGTTTTTAACTCACGAAAGCATTTATGAAACTTCACAACATTGAACTAAATATGTGTTTCTGTTGCTGAACTGTTGGTCGAAGATGATATTGACCGATTTGAAAGTTAAGAATTTTAATGTGTAATATAAATGTTCCGTTGCGTTATTTGGGTAAAAATTACAAGTACAGAAACAAACAGTTAGTATGTTAATATGATGAAATAACGTGTTAAGGAGGGTTCATGATTTTCGCAAAGTATTCCCACAAAGACACGTCACTGCAGACGCTCCCCTGCACTCGCCCGCGCCGCGCTCGTCCTCGCGCGAGCCGCGCGCTCCTCGCCGCTATAGATTTTGTTGATAGCAACGAAACCTCATTTCCTTTTTATATCCGGCGCCGCTCGGCGCGTGTGAGCCGCGGCCGCGCCGAGATAATGGATAACAGTTTTTATTTATCCTTTCACTGTCTCGTGAGACTCCGCGCTACGACTAACGTTTTCTGGTCTTATTTATGTAATGTTCTGTTCGAGAACAACACTTTGGACCACATCTCGTCCCCTGAACACATTCGTACGGCGCCCGCGCTTTTTTAACGTGATGCGGATAATTTTAGTGTATCGATTTAATGATAAACTTCCGATTCCTAAAAAATGGATTATACGTTATAAGAAAACAAAAGTGAACTGTATCAATACAGTTACTAAATCTGGTGAGGAACTAAACAATAACGTGAGTAACTTGTAACTACAAAATTCACAATTATCTAATTAACGTGACTCAGAGCGACAAATATTTCCTGGCTGTACTTTTCAGAACTTAGAATATGTATACAACCACAGGTATGTCTTGGACAGACACCTAAGGTTTCAAAACGTTTCATTAAGAGTTTAACTAACATTATGAAATTTCGGCTCGTTTTCAACAAATCTGCCATACTAATGTTACACGCGACTGGTGAACTACTTACTTACTAAAGCTCGGTGACCGTGAGAGTAGACGTTTGTGCAGACGCAGGTGAAGTTATTTCCGTGAACACCGTCGGCTGCGGGGCGCGGGCGGCGAGGCGCGGGGCGGCGGACGCGCACGTACTTCGCGACCCCTATAATTCTTTCCGCCGGCGTCCCGGTGACAGTCGTAATTTCCCCGTTGTCTTACTCCACCAACGAAATCCTAAAGTAGTGCGAGCGCTCGCCGCGAGGGGGCGCCCGCTGCGGTAACGCTCGCATCTCGGCCCGTGACTTCGCGACTCCGCGAAGTCCGAAACAGTCGGACGGTAATGGACGAAACAATTCCAATTACCGAAAGCCATAATAGTTTTGTTCATTAGCCGCCGGAGTTCTCGGCCGGTCGCAGTCGCGCGTCGAAACGAATGAATTTTCCACGAATTTACCTTTGAATCCGATCGCGAGGCTGTCGACCGAATGCGAACGCTCGCGCCCCGCGACGCGGGCGCTCCTCTCCCGGCCTCGCAAGCCCGCTATCGGAGTACGTACATACGCGAAGGCAATAAATAAATAACAATCTCGTCCTTTTATATCCGTCGAATCTATTCGGTTTATGGAGGTGTCCGAAAAGACTTATAGATATCGGGCGGGGCCGCGGCGGCCGCCCTCCGCCGGGGCCGCGCATTTTTACGAATTTATAAATGAGCCTATATCGTAGGTTACGGCCGGCCGGCTCTATTACGCGACATGAATTTACTCGATCCGACCCTCCGAGGCCGTCCGCCGCGCTCGTCCCTCCACGAGGATCTATAAAAGTCGTAAAAACGTACTCGGAGGCGCGAAGCGACGTCTAGAGCGAGAATTATCAGCGCGCGACGTCGCGCCGAACGAGGACGCCCGCCGCGGCGTGAAGCGGCGCAAAGCGGCGCCGAGCGTTTTGTTTCTGTGCGTAAAGACGCGTAATTACCTGTACTTCCGAGGGCGTAAACGCGAAGGAGAATAAATGAGCGCGGGCGTAAAATAGTGCCTCCGCCGCCCGCCCCCGCCCGCCCCCGAAGGCACACAGCTCTCATTTCTTTTACGACGAGATTTTTGTAATGCTAAATGAGAGTAATTTAAAAATTTACATTTTACTTAGTATCTAATATTTTATTTACTTAGAAGGTAATGACTGCGTATATATTATATGCGTACAGTCATTCTTACTATTTATAAGTACTGACTTTGTCCACGGCTCGGTCCCCTCGACTGAGAAATTAATGTTTTCGTCTACCGTGTTGACCACCCGCGCTGACAGCCATGATCTCTCGATTCCGACCCTGGTCCCGCTTTTGTTTCCATTCGGGTCTCTGTCTACCCGACTCCGCCTTCGATTCAACTTCGATGAAATTGTGTCAAAAGAAATCCTTACTTTGACCCCTAAAACACAAGTATTGACTCTATTTTTTACTATAAAACAGTTCACTCATGACCTGGATGCCGATTTCAGTCTTGCTTACCCTCAAACATTGTTGTCAGCATTAACGAATCGATATAAAAAGTAAAGAATTTTTCTACATTCACGCAAACGAAGCTGCGAGCAAAAGGTATATACATATAATAATTATTATTTCTTATCACTAATTATCCGTTACATGTGTAAAAACAAATAGTACTTAAGTAGTTAAGTCGTTGTATGAAGTAGGTGTAATAAGTAACAATAAAAAGTATTGAATACACACATAATATGCAAAGTTGAAAACCATTATGAATCCTAATATTAATGTTTTGCATCCATTATCTCATTATTTTTACATATATGTAAACCTAAAAATATAGGAAACACACATGGTATTAGATATCACCGTAACTTAAATGCTATTGAGATAATGAATTTTAATAGTTAGTACATCCCAGAGGAACTGTGCATTTTTCCAGAATAAAAATAATGTTATGTGTTCCTCCAAGATCAAAGAGACAACTTTATACTAAATATCAACAAAATACGATCCGTCATTCAGCAGAAGTAATAATAAAATTACATTCCGCATTTATGCCTGAGTAACTGTGCGTTATTCCAAGATCCAAAATAGTCTATGGTCCTCTCCGATCACTAAAGAATTTCCATACCGAAAATCACGTCGATCCATTGCTCTATTGCGGCTTGAAAGGAAGAAAAGCCAATAAACACACTTTCGCATTTATAACATCAGTAGGATATGCAAATCCTTCAAAGGGATGGAGGTAGGACGAGCAGTCACGCTTGCCTCGATTTACCGGCTGTCCACGGCCTTGAAGTCGACTGCGCTCGATTAGAAATGTCTGACGTTTGAGTGTGCTCGTATTCTTCTATTGTTTGTTTTTAGGAAATGCACTCAGTTTCGTGGACGTGTTCTTAAACCACTACCGTTAGTCGCTGAGCCGAATTGACCTGGACGTCGTTCGGGCTGGATTGTGATTAGGAATTATTGATATAAACAAGTTGGCTGCAGTTCATATTTCGTCATTAAATACTATGTTGTGATATAAAAATAAATGAAAAAGAATCACGATTTTGTCCGTATTGACTACGGAATAGCGTAATTCTGTAGTGTTAGTCAGTAAGTTAGTGTTGGTCTGTAATCTTTGCTTCCACTAAACTAAATCACATATAGAATGGTTTATTTTAAATCAAACTCCACGCTACTAAACGTCGTTTTTCCGACTTGGTTTTTATGTGACTGTAACAAACAGACAGACAAAAATAATGTCATTAATCGTTATGTTCAGTTCCTTTAAACAGTCTATTCAATGTTTTTTCTAACATATCTTTAATGTACAAACACAGCCCCGTTACAGTTTTATAATACTATACTCAGATAAAGATTTCTTTTGGTAGCGAGTACATTTATCTCTTAGATGTTTTTCTATATTTCATCGTCTGATCATCAGTTTTACTTTACTTATCTAGATCTAGATAAATAGAGCAAAAAAAGGAAAAACATTAAATATAAATAATATTTTCGAATACAGTACATTTAATATTCTTAATTTATCAATTTATCTCACTCTTGATCCCGATTCCGGTCCCGCCTTCGCCCGAACCTGGTCGTGATTTAAGGATGTGGCTATTTTGACCCCGCACACTATTCTGGTCCCGCTCTCGAATCGGATTTCCACACTGCTTCTCTTTCCGACTCCAATCTCACTATTCATTTCAATTCTAGCCAATTAGTATTCGATTCGGACCTCGGTACCCGTTTTAGATTTGGATGCCTTCTGGTCCCGAATCTCTATTCCGGTATCTCTAATGCTTACGTTTTTGATTCAGCTACCGACCACGGTTCTCATTTAAACAAAGGCGGGGCAAAAACTAGTATTATTACTAGTATATTAGTACTAGCAAATATTATATATAGTTTAGCCTATAATATAGCTACCCATAAGTAAGACTGAAGTTAGTTATTTTAAACACAGGATTTTAATTAAATATAATAAAACAAACAAAAGTTGTTTGTAAAAGTTTTTCTGTCTAATGTTCTAATCAATACACATAATATATTTACACAATACTAATAGAAGCTTCTGCCATTTAGCTAAGAACATAGTAGCTGTGTCAAAATCTTGTCAGAATCATAGCCGCTGCTTCACTGACTATTGACAAAGACGCTCTGCGCTTAAAGCGCAAGCACTAGAAACACGTCGTAAGCAAATAGGCCTAACTCAACTACATATAATTGTACACTCCTCGATAGACTCGCCTACGTCATTATCATTACTGTACTTTTATACTCTCCATTAATTCCGAACATTTAGAACATTTTAATTGCAAACCTACAAAATACAATAGGTCCTTTTACAATCCCATAACCAGAATGGTCGTCTGTACGACGACCTCACCGCCGCCCGGCGCGGGTGCTGATGTCCTGTGTTTAATTGCAGACCTACTGCTTTCAAACGCAGTATACACGATGTCTTGTTTCTGTAATGTGGATTGTATGTGATTTTTTCATTTATTTTTTTTTTTTGTAATTCTTTGTTCACTCTTCTTTCTTTAGTTTATTTTGTTATGTATACCTCAGTTCTGGGCTTGCTATGTACACATATTTAAGGATTACAATTTAGGTCAAATCGTATATACGTCATATCTTTCCATAGAATTTTATAATACTTGTAATCTGTTTTGTAAACCTTGAGATAAATGAAAACAAAAGTAATTATTATAAACACAAAATTTTGTCAAATACAATAAAACCAAGGACAGTTATGAGTAAATAATACCATATATAACATAATTATAGATAAAATAGCATAAATTTTTTTTATGATCCCATTAGAATGAAACAAACATTAAATATTACGGAAAGCGTGCTACAATACATCAGCGAAAATCGCATTCAAATCGGTCAATAGTCTGGTCGAGAAGTGAGTTTTCTGCGAAAAATAGTTAAAACAGTCTTAAAAATATGGGGTTTGGTGCATTGGATTCGGAATTCAATCCTGAAGAATGGGAATTTTGGAATTTATCCGCCAATAAAAATTCCAATTGGTATAAACAAAAATTGGTTGCCTGTAAAGTCGGTATACGGGCGAAAGTTTTACGTGACAACGACTTTGAATGGTAAAATCATTTTAATGTGAATATTCATTCGTATAGTAGGAAGAAGGATGAAATAATAGTAACAATTTAAAACATTTATTTATACAAAGAATTATATTTAAAACATTAATTTATACAAAGAATCTCGCACTGAATTTCATATTAACAAAATTTTATTTTTACCTTTACACATACATACGTATTTATATACAAATATACATACAATAACTTGAAATACATTTGCAAGCTATGCACTAATTCTCTAGTGCTGCGCGCGCGCAGACCGATCATAGTTGAGTGGGAGAGAGACGCAGGCATGGCGGGCCTCTCTCGTTCGGTGACTCATCGTAACGTTACCGAGCGTTACACTTTTTCATAAGTGACTCCCAGCCGCAACCTAATTTAAGACGTTGTCACGTCAAAACGAAAAGTCAAAAGGTAGTGTCCGTTTTGCAGCTATAACTCAAAAATATTAAAGTTAGCTCAAATTTGAAAAAGTTCCTAAAGAGGAGAAAATTTTAGTAAAATAACTCCCGACTTCCGGAGTTGTAGCTCTATTATTTATAATTTTAATTTTACGCTGAAAATTGGGTTCCACGGTTGTTTCAGCGCTGTCGCGCCGCCGCCGAAGCGTGCATTATAAAATAATTTTTTCAATATTCAATATTAATTTAAAAATTTGGAAAAATTATAGTGTCTTCTAGAAACTTGAAAGAATACGATCCCGTTGGAAAAAATGTTTAACTCTATTTTCTTAAAGTTATCTAATAGTTAATTAAGTAATTTTTATGGACTTTAGTTTTATTAAATCTCATATAAAAGTTTAAATAATGCACCTATAATTTTTTCTTTTGGGGCTCTTCTTATATACATAATAAACAAGACTCGTTATAAAAATTATAAAAGTTTTTTATTTGTTTATTATGATTTTTAAGTAAACAAAAATGAAAATCCGGTAAGTTATTAAAAAATTTTTTACTAAAAATTTGATTGTAGTTGCTTCTGTATTTATATATCGTGTTTAATAGTTTTGCTAAAAATTTTTTGCGCCATTTGTTTATAAATTTTTTATAAACAAATAGACAAGTTTAATATTTATCGAAATTTTTTTTTGGCCATTTTATTGTCTTCGTAAAATGATATTTAAAAAAAAAATTTTTTCTTAAAAACAATTTTTAATTGTTTATAATCGTTTTTTTCATTTATCAATCCTTTAAATTATTTATTAAGAATTTTTTTTTTTAATTCATCATTTTCTATTCTTAATATAATTATAAAAAAAAAAAAAATTTATTTCAATTTTCATTGTTTATCAAATAAACAATTTGTTATAAACAAATTTTGATTTTCCTTATATTTTTTTGCCGTAACTTTAATAAATTATTAATACAGTCATGTGCATCAAAGTGGTCAAAAAAATTTTTCTCTATTTGTATTTGCATTTTAAATAATTTTTCAAATCAAACTCGAAACCGTCCTCTGTTTTGTCAACTTTTAAATTGTTATAACTTCTAAACTATTGGTGATACGGTCTTTGACATTCAAGTCGATCTTTTAGACAATTTATTGATCTATCTAATCAATTTTTTATCTCCTCTGTATCTATACAGACATTTTGAATTATTCCGACGTTTCATATTAAAAAACACATGTGCTACGTTTTCTTTCATAACACAAAACTTATGTTTCAACGAAAAGTAGTCACATTATATGCGAAATTTTATTAGTTGATAAGTAATATATCATATTTTACATAATATTGCCTATATTTTGTCTAGAGAGATAGCCATTGTGTCTTAAATTTAGAGGTTGACCGGTTCAGTAAGGTTCACGTAATAAAATAAAGTGACAAAAGGGAATTTTTTTCTTGCATACGTTTATAAATTGTCTATACTACTGTATAAATGTGTAGCATTCGTCAATACATATATTTTTTGACAATTTTCTGATTCATATTCGTTTTACGACTCGCTGATCCCAATAGGGTACATGACAATTTTTTGAAATCGTGTTATTATTGTTTGTATGCGTTTACTACAGCACTAAAACGTAGTATTTCGGTGAAAATAAATGGAATTACATAAAATAATGCATTTTTCCATTTCAATTTTCATTTTAGCGCCAAAACGCTCCTAAGTGTCATGACGGCTTTTGTGACGTCAGTCCTCAGTAAATTTCGTAGTAAACAAAGTAGCATTGTTATCTTTCATCGTGAAAAAATTGATTCGAAAGTTTATAAGTGGTGTATGGTGCCTCAGTGTGAAAACACTTCAATTAAAACGCCAAATAAATTGTTCTTTTATGTTCCAAACGATAAGAATATGAGAAAAAAGTGGCTACAACTTGCGAGACCTGAGAGCGAGAGCAGCAGTACCTACTCATACTTCTGTCTATTTTTGGGAAGACCACTTTGATGTAAGTTTTGTTAATTTTTCATATTATTTATGGCATATTTCACGATCATTAGTCAGTCGTTTCTGTCCGTACATAGTTTAATTAAGTATGTTGTTTGAGGTTATTCGTTTTTGGTTTAGATTAATGAAAGCTTGTATTAAATACACATATTATCTTGTTGCAGTTGCCAAATGACATGATAAATTATGTGGAATACCACATAATGGGATCAGTATCAAAAGTACTTTCAAAACCAGGATGCATTCCAACAAAGTTTGAATGTCAACCAGACAGACGAAAACGTACTTCAAACATTGTAGAGACACCTTATTTTTTTAAAAAAGCGAAAAATGATGGAACTTGAGGAGAGTTTAAAACAATCAGAAACATTGATTACACAAAGCAATGTACAAAATTTAGTTGCTGAAAATTTATCAAGTTCAGGTATGTAAATAATGATTACAATTTAAGAAAAAGAATAAACAGTCTATAAAAGCAAATTACTGTATTTATTTACCCAAGCTTTCCATCAGGGATATAGAGCCAAAACATACTAACTCAATACCTACATGAAACAATAACTTTTACTATCAAAATAATGTCAGCTAATACGTATTAGCTATTTTTTTATTTAGTTTCGTTTTCGTTTATCACTATCGGTTTCCATAGTAACTTAGTAGCTGATATAGTAACTTTACTATAACACGAAGTAGTAACTTTACTATATCAGCTACTAAGTTACTATGGAAAGCAATAATAATAAACAGTAATTTCATTTTATTTCTCCAGAGACTTGTAACAGGTTATTGAAAACTCATGCCCATTAATTTTAATATGGGTTGATATGATAATGATGAATTTCATATTTCACAGATTTACATACAATTCAAGAAAACCTACAAAAAGACTACCAAAACAGCTGATGAATCCGTGCAAGTACATATTAAATACAAATCTAGAAGCAAATTCACACAAACACAACCTCATGTAGTAGACCAAGCAGTGTCCCCATTGAAACCATCACTTAAGTCGATTTCTACATCCCCCTTTAAAATGGAATATTTGAAGAAAGCTAAACCATCGAGCTCCGGATTAATCTTATGTTTAAGAAAAATATTTGCAATGGAATAGCAGTCTGACAGTGATATTTCAATATATAAAGCATCAGAATCTCCAGTTTCTACGTTAGCTGTTCAGATGAAGTCTACTTCTGAATGTAATGAGTTGATGGAAGAACAAATAGATAAAAGACACATTAGAAATTCTGCAAAGTACTCTAAAAAAAAAATCAAGAAAAACCCACGTTTTTACATTGGTGTGCCTAAGAGCTATTATTATTTAATTGAGATCATTAAAAATCAAACAAATATACCGGAGGAGCATATACTATTATGTTTCAAGAAAATCAGGTTAGATACGAAATTTACAGAGCTTGCAGATGATTTTGCAATGACTTCATCCTACGCTAGTAAAATATTTTTGAAAATTATACCCATACTTACTAATGTAATGCGCCCCTTTCTCGTCACTTTAGATAGTGAACTAATGAAAAAGAATTTTCCCATGGCCTTCAGACATAAGAACCATGAAGTCAGCTGCATTATAGACTGCTTGGCGATTGAGATGCTAAAGCCTTCAAAGGCGGTAAATCAAGCTCTGACTTTGTCAGATTACAAAAAAGCCAACGTTGTGAAATATCTTATTTCTTGTACACCAAATGGGTTAGTAAATTATATATCACCAGGTTTTGGAGGAAGAGTGACAGATACCTGTTTAGTCGAAGCTTATTATTTTTACAATCTTTGAGTACAGGTATGTGTGTGATGGCAGACAGAGGTTTTAAACATGTGGAACAATATCTACATACATCTGGAATTCAATTAGTTCGACTATCAAGTGTTGCAACAGGAGCTAAGCTTACTAAAACTGAGGCAAAAGCAACAAAACAACTTGCTAGTCTTAGGATATATGTTGAAAGAATTATAAGGTGTATAAAGGAATTTTCAATGCTAAAGTCTTATGCTTGTGTAAATAGTAATTTAGTAAAAGTTATTGATGATGTAATGGTAATAGCATGTGGTTAAATTAATTTACAGGATAGCATTATTAAATGAAACAACAAAATCTTGTGTTTTATTTTTATTAATTTGTAATAGTAAAAGCAATTTATTTCATCAAATTTGGTACAAGTATTATACACTTTTTGATCTTCATTTCATACATTTTTTTTTGTCCGCCACTACGAAAGCTCTGTAGAGAAAAGTGGCAAGAAACTCTACAGCCTTTTTCAAAATAAATAAATGGTTTCCATTACAAAAACAGTAAAAACATACAATATAAAGAATTATTTTGAAATAGAGTTATAACGGAGCAATTAATTCCCATGGGGCTTTGTCGTTAAGTTAACAGCAAATTTTGTACTAGCCCTTTGCGTATAACACCTTCTTAATAAATGATTTGAATTGTTGCACAGGTAAATTTTGAATATGTTCTGGGATCGTATTGTAAAAGCATGTACATTGTGTCTATATCTCTATTTCTTTGCTGAACTTTAATATAACAAAGAATATACATTTGTTTTCCAAAATGTCACTAACACTGGCATTAAATTTGACTTATATTTATCATCAAACATGACACACAAAATTTCGGCTTTTCCATTATTAATGTAGTCGAAGTCGGCTACACAATAGAAACACTTTTCTTTGCCTGCTAGACACATTTGTACTTGCATTGGGAAATAAAATTTTATTGTAGGTTCTCCATTCTTGATATAGTTATCATAAGTTTTGGAACTAGTGGGACACTTTACTTCAATAATTCCATCTTTACAGATTCCATCAGGTGAACCTGCTATTATTGGATACTTTTTACATAACAACTGTATCTCTTACAGCAAAATTTCTTATCTCTAAAATTCTTATCCGCTTCATGACTGCAGTATCTGGTATTTTGCCACCCATGATTACTGAAATCAGTGTTCCATTATTGGTTTTACATCTACTAACTTCGTATGCTTTAGAAGCAATAATTCTGCCATATCTGAGTTCATGCCATAGATTGTTTTCATGTTGGTCTCTGGTTATTTCTTCGATTTTATTTATTATCGAATCTGTTATATTCACTTTTTCTAGAAATCTGTCTCAACATTTTTCTATGTGTCTCGTTACAAGCTGATGCATTGATACACTTAGCATATCGTCTGGATCATAGTCAGGTTGGTACTTTAATAACTCACAATTTGTACATTTCTCTTTCTTCCTTCTTCTAAAATTTTTCTAACACACCTGTGTGTGCTGGCAAGTTAAGTCTACCTTTTGATAATTCTTTTGTCGTTATTTACTTTAAATTTGTTCCCACCTTAGAGAGCTTAGATTTTCTCCAATAACATTCTACATAAGTACACGATGGCTCTTCACTTCTTCGATGTAGCCACATTAAGAAGGCCACTGCATTCTTGCAGCCTCCTTGTGCAGCCACACAGTCATAACATTGCACAGAGATTATAGCTTCTTTTTCTTCGTCCAATATCAATGTTGTCATATAATTTTGAATGCCCTCTACGCTAAATTTGCACTTTACTGTGCATATTTTTCCGTCACGTTTCTTCAGCTGAACGTGGCTAATCGCGTCGTCACCATATGACAGTCGTGAAGACCTCAAATTAGAGTAACACGATAGATTAGCGGCATAATTATACCACATTTCAACTATTCAGAAACCTAACCTATAAATTATATTTTAGGAGTTTTTAAATTACCAAACTTTGTTTGTAAAATGACAAAATAAGTGTTACGTGAATGCTATATAAGCATTAAAAATTAGATAATTCTTTATACTTACATAGAAGTTTTAACATTTCGGAATTCTGCCGAGCAGAAATCACTGTTTGAGCCGAGAAACATTCCCAGCATCAGAACATCAATTTTAGGTAAGTTTGAACTATCCGCTTTTATAAATCCAGGTTCCGTTTTGTAATCATTAACCATTCATTAACCATTTATTAACAAATTTAGTTGTATAATTTGAAAATAAAAAATACACAAAATGCTCAAATAGCGTTTGTTTATTTAGGATTTATTGAGGACTGACGTCATGAGCTCTAAATGGTGTTTGTCGTCACATCAAAAAAAGGGATTATTTCAGGAGTTTTATAAATGAAAATAAATACTAAATCTATTATTATTATTTAAATAAATGGAATTTTCACAATACTAATATTAAAATCTATCATTTTAAACATAAATATTATTAATTTTTTGGTACTGTCATGTAGCCTATTCTATCATTTTAAAAATTTAATTGTTTGTCTATATGTTTTTTTATAACTTAAGAACCGTTTGATCGATGAAGATTAAAGTTAGTAAAAGTAAGAACGTGTGATTCCGTAAGTAATAAACTATTACCCGCCTGTCTGTCCTTCTATAATTTTATTTCATTTTTATTTGATTTTATTTATTTGGGTTAACAAACAGTTCAGTACATTAGGTACTTATTATTAATATACATTTCACCAACACCGTTAACCAGATAGAGATACATATAAAGATATTTTATCTTGATAGGAGGCTGAATACAGGATAGAATCGATAATGCATCTTTCCACAAATATTCATAACCTAACCTATCCGGAACCTAACATTCAACCCTCAACATAATTTGTCATCTAAAGAGAGACCAAGAGATAAGATCGAGTCCACAATATCCAGTATCTTGTTCATGACCATTACTTTGTGTCGATCAGTTTAACACTAGTTAAGGAAAATTTAATAAGTTTTGTTTTCCTTTCATTGAGAAGAACATTGTCAATACTAAACTACTCACCTATTTCAGACGTGGCACTGTTTGTTTACGTCAAAAGTTGATTGTTGCCCATTAATCTTAAATAGTAAAGAAGTATCATCAGCAAACAGTACAATCCCGTGCCCATCTTTAACAAGATGTGGTAGATCATTAATGTAAACTAGGAATAGAAATGATCCAAGAACTGATCCCTGTGGCACACCCGTATTTACTTCAAATCCCGATGATATCTCAACATCAATATCAACAATTTGAAATCTATCTATTAAATAAGACTCTAGAAGTCCAAATTATCAACCCGTAACACAATAATGATGTAGTTTCCTGAGCAATGTCTCATGATTAACTCAGTCAAATGTCCTGGGGGCAAATTATAAAAAGAACACCAATTACGTCCCTTAAATCCTTCTAGGCATCAAAAAGTTGTTGAATAAACTTAACACCGGCTTTAATTGTTGAACGATCCTTTGTGACTCCAAAACGTTTAACGTTTATGAAATTATTACTATAAAAATACGGCAATAATTATTTAAAATATTTAATCCGTAATTACTTTAAAATATAATATCACAAAATGCCTAAACCATTCATTCAATTTATAAAACTGGCGATACATTAATTATATTTGCAAACGGAATGGTTTCTGAAAAAAGACTAAAAATTGCCCCATGATCGTATTTACTTATTTGTACTATTGAATCAAACTACTGAACTAATACTAAAAATTCGTTTACGAATAAGAAGCTCCCTGAGTAAAATAGATAATTAACATTTCGCTTTGGCTTCCTCTGCATATTTGTGCTATTACAGATTCTAAAAATTCTTTCACTCATAGAAACTTACACTATTTCCTTTTCACTTTGACATTAGTATTTACACCGGTATCGTCCAAATCAAAACCATGACCAGTAGCGGATCAAAATTGTAAACGCGGCGAGGAGCATAATCGAAAGTCAAAATAGGGAGATATTGAGATCAAGAACGGAACCTAGGTCGAAATCAAGTGTTGGACAAAAATTAGAAATAAGAACGTGATCGGAATCGGAATAAAGAGCAGTATCAAGAATTTGGACCAGGACCAAGAGCGAAAAAGAGAATAAAATCAAAACTTCTTAGACCGATACCGGGTTCGAAATCAGAAGCGAGACCACTATTGGAATCGAAATTGGACTGGAATCAGAATCTAGAACGGAAAAACTATCAAATTCAATTCAAGATCGCAATTAATCGACATATAAGATGAAAGAATTCATGTACAAGCGGGCGGAACCGCAGAAGGGAGCTAGTGTTTGAGATAAAGATGTAGCAAGTATATACTCGTGTGAAAAATTTGGGACTGCTCGGTTTAATAGTTTCTTCGTGAAACAAAGAACAAATAAAACAACAGACAATATATCGCTCTCATTAAATAATCAATGTTTCGGCCAGAGGTACAGTCATATTATATGCATATTTTAAGATTTGAAACCACTTTTTCCTCGTTCATTAATCATCTTAAAATCCTATTGAGAACTTTACCTCTCGTATCAGAACTAACTTAAGAGCTTTCAACGCGGGTAATTTAAAAGTGTATCATGAATAATAAAATATGTACATAACTTCCTCACACTGACAGCACGGAATATGTAAAGTCGAGTTAGATTGTATGGCTGAATCCTAAAAGCATGTCGTTACATTGGAATGAAGAAAAAAGGTCACATCCCGAAACCTCTCGCGACCGGATTTCGGATTTCGCCCGTGAAATAAAGCTAGGTCGGTTTTGTATAAGCATTCGGTACTATCACAAAGAAGATTGTTTCATAAAAGGTTTTGACGTGACAACGTCTTAAATTAGGTTGCGGCTGGGAGTCACTTATGAAAAAGTGTAACGCTCGGTAACGTTACGATGAGTCACCGAACGAGAGAGAGGCCCGCCGAATGCCTTGCGTCTCTCTCCCACTCAACTATGATCGGTCTGCCGCGCGCGCAGCACTAGAGAATTAGTGCATAGCTTGCAAATGTATTGCAAGTTATTGTATGTATATTTGTATATAAATACGTATGTATGTGTAAAGGTAAAAATAAAATTTTGTTAATATGAAATTCAGTGCGAGATTCTTTGTATAAATTAATGTTTTAAATATAATTCTTTGTATAAATAAATGTTTTAAATTGTTACTATTATTTCATCCTTCTTCCTACTATACGAATGAATATTCACATTAAAATGATTTTACCATTCAAAGTCGTTGTCACGTAAAACTTTCGCCCGTATACCGACTTTACAGGCAACCAATTTTTTGGTAGGATATTTTTTGGTCATAATATAATGAAGCCTTGGGATTTGTATGCTCACACGTGTGACTGTATCGCGGGCTCGGGCCCCGGATCAAAAGACGTCGGCGTCGGGTCGATAGATGATGACGAATCTCCAAATCAACAAAGACGATTTGCGTACGTATTACGCAGGCAAATGAAGCCCGTGCACCCGCGACCCCGACACGGCGCCGGTCAGGGAACATGTGGTGCGGGGCGGGCGGGCGTGAAAGCTCGACGTGCGTAGATTTAAGTGATTTCTCAGACGAACCGCCGTCGCGAGGGGGCGGCGCGGGCGGCGCGGGCGGCGCGGGCGGCGCGGGCGGCGCGGGGCACGGCACGGCCGTAAAGGGCCCGACGACGGCGCGGTAATTTACTCCATTTAACTCTTTCCTCTCGCGTGGATTTATTTAATTTGGAAGTTGTCGTTCGCCGGATCGAGTTCGCCGCCGCGCCGACGCCGCGCCCTCCCGCGCCCGCGGAGCGTCCGTGATAAATTATGTATAACACGGAGTTCATATTATTGTTATTTGTTAAGGAGTTTAGCGGCGTTAACTCGCTTCGGGAACATGAAACTTTGTCGTTCCGAGAAGGGTCTTCGTGCGATCCGACTTTAATATCGTAAAGCCTCCGCCGCGCGCGCCGAATTACGACACCTTGAGGAGATCGACCCGGTGACGTCGCGAAAATTGATGTACTTATTTTATTAAACTGAAATGTGAGATTTCAAATCTGAATTCGATATCGACAGTTTTAGACAACGAACTTTAGAACGTCTGTCATGTGTTATAAGCTCTAGGACGTTTTCATACTCGTCAGTCTCCGTTTAGAGTTCGCACTTCGAAACAAAAGTGACATCCACAGAGCTTATTCCTAAAACGATATGACGATAAAACATGAATTCAACACGTTTAGGAGGTTAGAATGACAACCGCCGAATACAAAATCTCTTTTCATTCACACAACATAATGTCATAGACTAAGATACCATTTCTTCCTTTATATAAAACACAATTTGTGGGTAACATGACATTTCTACTTTACTTGTGCGATATAATTATATAGTAGACCTTGGTGGCTTACGATGTGTCGGCAGTGAAACATCATAAGATAAAGTAATTATCATTTTTTGGTTGAACAGTCATAGTGACCAAACTTTGTGTATATGACTCTCCCCTCCATCTATTTTCCCAGGTTTCAAAATAAATAATTGCTGTAGAACAATTTTTGATGTGACAACGTCCAATAACTCGATATTACGGGCTGCATGCACGAAAAAGTTGACGTCATTGTCCCGTTACGCTCGATGTCCCGTTCCGCAAGCGAGGCTCGAGCGGTCGGCTCAGTTCGTTTCGTGCTGCATCTGTCTCCCCTCTACTCGATCAGCCTAGCACAAAAGATACACATGAACTGTTTTCGTCAAATGTTTATAAAGTGAAGTGAAATGTTATTGTGATTTTCATGTGTGTTTAATATTGCGACAATAATGGTAAGTAATTCTTGCATTTAAAAATCTCATTGTTCAAGCTTATGTGTTTAATCTTTTCATTAATATTTCTTTTATTTTTTTTATTATTTAAAAAAGTAGCCTCGGTCGGCGAGAGCAGTAATGATAGGTTATGTTACAATTGACTGAAAAATAATGAAGATTCATATAATTGATAGTATAAACAATTAACTTTTCTCCTTGTGTCGTTCTGTATATTATATTACTGTAATGTTTGACGTTGTCACGTCAAACTACCGTCCGTAAACCGACTTTACAGACAACGATTTTTTTTTAAAGAATTCACTCCCGAAATGTTACGGACTTAGGTATATACTATTATTCTTATCAAGTGTGTCAGTTAGCTGAAAAATTGAGTGCATATGATCATTTATAGATGTATCATAAAATTATATTCATTTTGTGAAATATAATGAGTGTATTTATTACTTAGGTGACACTTAAAATTTTTAAAACTGGCCACTCAAAAATTTTAAAATAAATAAAACATATTTTATATTTTTTGAAACCTGTCATTGATTTTTAGAAAGTGGCGGCAAAAAGAAAATTTTTTGTCTAACTTCAATTTGAATTTAACACTGGAAAATTTTCGTGCAATTATTTTCTAAGACTTTCGTTACTACATAAGCGAACAATAAAGTTATAACAGATTTCGGTTGGTCTTTCATGATGAAACTTCATCTCTTGCCACTGTTTATAAGTGGTTTAACGAGTTCAAACGTGATCGCATTAATCTGACTTATGATCTACATGAGAGACGTTCTTCTATAGTGCTGTGTGGTTCAGGGGAGAAACTGACAAAAAAGTGGTCTATCAGCAGATTCGAACAAGTTTGAGCGTCAGTATGAGTCCAGTACACAAAATCCTTCATGAACATTTAGCGGTCAGGAAACTTTGACCTTGGTGGATACCTCATAATTTGAACTTGAACGAAACTCAAAAACTTCCTTGAAATTATTAATCCTGCGAAATTATGCAGATTTGCATATGGTGACTCTAATGCTATATACGACATAGTTACAGGTGACGAAAGCTGGATTTACTGTTACAATTCCTAAACCAAAAACAGTTGCTCGGTGAGTGTTGCCTTTCGAAGAGTTGACTACTAAAGTAAAATGAGGTCGAAGCGTTGATAAAAGATGGTACCCTCTTTGTTCGGAATAACAAATCATTATGCAACAATTGTCTTAAAATATAAAACAGTCACTGCAGACTAGTAAGCTAACAAGCGTTTGCCCTTTGTTCTGAAAAAAGTTCGGGGAAAACGACCTCACATAGAATTTTCCTTCATCATGACAACGCCTCATCACATACCGCCAGACAAACAACTAACTATTTGAGGACGTTAGGTATAGAAATACTAGCTCACCCGCCTTACAGTCCCCTAGATGATGTTTATTTATTTCTTAAAATAAAAGCAAAACTTCAAGGAAAGTTGTTTACGGACGCCAAGGAAGTAGTAGCTGTATGAAAAGGCAATCAAAGCGAGTGCGAGTCGCAAATGCAAAGTGTTTCTCATAGTAGTTCCATCGAATGCAGCGATGTATTAATTTCAATGGACACTATTGTAAGAAACATAAATAATAAAAATAACTCGCTAGTTTGCTTAGTTTTTTATTTTCTAAGAACTTGATTTTCTAGATTTGTTCTTCATTTTGCATAAAAATATTGTAGAGCGTAGCTCTAGGGGATATCCCTCGGGGGACTTTTGATGATCACCTGGAGTTCAATTCTTTAATAAAAGTAAGGTGAATCAAAATCGGTTTATTGGTCGGTTCTTCAATATCTCTAATATCTCTCCTTACCAATTTTGGTACGCTCGCTATCACATTACTTATAATAATTCACTTTCTATTATTTGACCGTGAGCCCTCGTCTACTTTTTCCTTCGTCATACTCTCTAATACCTATTCTCTTGTGTTACGACAGCTCAGATTCTAATATTCAACAATTAAATTTCAACTACAACTGGAACCCATATTCTCGAGACTAAGCACAGAGACCGGATACCTCACATGCCACCTACACCTAGCTTAGCTATTACAATATTCAAATCTATAAAAAAATAAAAAAAAATTTCAATTGTTTCGGATTCAGAAATTTGGATCACACCTTAGGCGTTTATTTATCAATATTTTGAAAGGGACTTATTTTCATCTTTATGAGTTTGAAGCTAATATTTTATGAGACTACCGTCATACGTAACAAGACTAGACAAAAGAATTTTGCATAAATTTACCCCTTAATTCATCAATTCATACCTCGATTTATTTTTAGTAATTAATTTATTCATTGAATTCCTTTTTTTGTATTCTAAATGAGCCACTTATTAGTATGTACAGTGTATGAACTATGTAGAAGTTACAAAAAGGTTGTGACAGACAGGTGCATAATATTTAGTCGTACTATAAATAAACTACATGTAATTATCATTACTGTCAATTGTTTTTAAAATATGTATATGATATTTTAACCTAATCCAAATATCTATGTGTAAAATAATGACTAGCAATACTAAGTAACGGCAGTAAATACATGTCTAATTTTTTTTATCATGTAGTTACATAAACTGATCGCAGATGGATGTCAAAATATATAATTCTAAAATTATTTATGCGAGATTTAACAATGTTCCCATTATATGTCAAGATCTAGTTTTGAATATAGGAAACAACGTGATCTTCTGTAACGACTTAGTATTTGATGATAAATCTTGAAAAAAGGTTTTTTTTATCGTACCTATTTTGTAAATACAATAATTATATTTTTCTTTACTAATTATTTTTAGGTAGGAATGTAATCTGCATAAGTAGGTACCAGGTAGTAGATTTTTTCAGACTTAAATACCTGTAATAATTGTTCCGTCGTATTAGGTGCACTGTTGAAACAAAAACAGTAAATAAATTAGCATATTAACTTATTAGTCGAATATCTCTGATTTGCTCATTAGGGAGTTACAGTATTCTCATAGTACATATAACATTAATTATCTTAGAGATGATGACAACCCGATATCGGTTTCATCTCTTACTCGGTGCTCGATATAAAGTAAGCTGAAACCGCCCACAGATAGATAATCAAGGGTTCGTAAAAGCATCGCTGTCACCGGCCCGACCTATCTGTACACTGTAAAGGCAGAATACACTAGCGGTGTAGCAACTGCGCAACGAAGACGCTGCAACAAGACGTGTTCATAAAACGGTACCAGTTTTTAAGTTCTGGGGAAAAGGGCTATAGTTCTTACGCCGTTTACATCGTAAGCTTTCAATCAAGTCGAAACTTGCGGTTTCATTACCAAAAAACTGAGTCCACTTTAGAATTCGCTTCAAACTTTGAAACGTGAACAACATAAATATTATAAAACCTGAAAGTTTTACTTCCCAGCAAATGATTTCCTTGTGTAAGCTCGGCCTAACGCGTGACGTATGGCGCAGGCGTGTACCGAGTGCGCGTCTCCAATTTCTATGCCACAATACCTCGAGTAGCTCGATAAGATGAAAACGGAACTCGATCTAGGAGCAGTGCTCGTATCGATATTGAACAAGCACTACACATTTTTGTTCAATTGTTTAGTTGACCTTTGTACAGAATGCCTTAACACTCGTCATAGTCTGAAGTCACTGTGTTGTCTTAACGTTTTATTAGGACAATAATGGTTTCATTAAGGACAACCTTAACTAAGTCACTTAAAAGCAAAGTAAAATATGTTCAAATTTATATTCGCGATTAGAAAATACTTATCAACTCTTTCTTTGCAATATGCATTTTAGTGTTCCGAGCCAAAATGGCAAAAACTGAACCCTTATAGTTTCGTCATGTCTGTCCGTCCGTCCGTCCGTATGTCACAGGCATTCTATTCAAAAAACTACAAGACGTATATTGATGACGTTTATAGTGAAGATGTCTTGTAGAAACCGCTATTTTATGTGGTAATTGAATAACAAAAATATTTCTAAAGGGAGCACTCCATATATGTAACAGAAATTGAAAAAAATGTTTTTCAGCAAACATCAAAATGTGATACATATTTCGACAGTTCTTTCAAAAATATTTTAAGGTTTTTTAGCAATTTTTCTGATTACGTAAATAATTTCGGAAATAATTGCTGCGAAAGTAGCAGAAAATGTGTGTCCCCTCTATTTTATAAACTGTATATCCAGTAAATATGAAAAAATAACGAAGGTAACGCTTAATAAATAATTTCAATAAAAATTATTTTGAATATAATCGGATATACTGTTATTGAGTTATCGCCGAAAAACTGCACTTCTCAACAAAAGGACAAGTGCCATGAAGATACGCTCTCTTGCTGATGCGTTTTAATTTACACCACTTTAATAGTAATAGTCGACATACCTATTTGTTTTTTTTAGTTGAAGGAGGCTAAAGTGCTTATAACTATGCTGGGCGGGCAAACGTGAACACAAAACAATGTGCCTTTTTTTTCGTTTGAGTGCATTTCTTTGTATTAATGACTTCGGAACCATATAATGAGCATGGTCCGACATGCTCTTGGCCTGTCTTTTTTTTATTATTAAAATAAATAACATTATTTGAGTCATTTATAATTAATTATACACATCCAAAGAGATAAGGCACTATAGAAAAAGTTTTGAAGTACAAGGAGCAAATAAGGAAGTATATCACATACGTATAACAAAAAGTAATCACTGACATCCACGAGGTGCCGGAAAAGCGCGAGAGTTGCCGATGAGTTGCTGTTCTTCTCAAAAGACCAATATTTTTTATAAAAGTCCCATTGCTTACGCCCTTTTAATGAGTAGTTTTATATCTACGTCAAAACATACAATTCACCCTTTGCGATTCTTTTAAATATCTAATCATCCATCTCTTTCTACTGTCTCACCTATAACGTATGAAAAAACTACGCGGTAGTGATCGTCCGTCGCCCTCGCTGCTTAGTATAATTTCCGCTCGTTCGTCGTTTTAATTACATGAAATGCAATACCAGAAACGTTAATAAGGAATGTGAGAAGTGTGGTGACCACCAGCTTTATAATCGAAGGTGAAAGTGAATTTTCTTCGTTAAGCAATGGGCCCTACCAGTGTTCCTGTCTATTTATTCTTTATATGTCCCTGGTATAGATTAATTATTTGATTAACATTACAAATAACCAGCAAGGTAAAACATACCCATTCACCTATAAACCAAAGCAACAACCCATATCATATTTATTCAAAAACACGGTTGATAATTTTTTTTTATCAATTTTTATTGATAAAAAATCTTAAATGCTGATGGTCTACCGTTCGTCGACAGGACAGAATGAAATAATGTAGGACAGGCAGGGCGGTGGTGGACGCGACTAGCTTATTACCTCAATTTCTCAATGACTCTCGATGATAACATATACGATAGAACGTGCAAAGAGCTGCAGTATCTCTTCGTAAGAAAGCGAATCAAATGGTCCGGAGATCATCGGATCACCGACGCCGACGATGCGGTATTCATGATTACTTATTTGATTTTGGAGCATATCTTAATACTTACTTAATTTTTGAACGTGAGTGCCGTGGTGTTTCTGCCAGGAGACATGCAAGTTCTTTCTTGCGATTTCTCTAATACCTTTAAGTGTTACTGCGCGTCACGGATAGTCATTACTGACGACATCTACACGTTATGAGCAAAGCTTATAAAAAGTAAAAGTAATTAAAATCTACCTCCGTTCAACAATAACTCGAAAACATCTATTTGACTTCGGAGTAATCGGAAATAAAATTGCTTATTAGACAGATTTTGATGAGGTAATTTAACCTCGGTGAGCAAAACTGTAACAAAATTTGTTAGAAGGTAATGAAATATGTGTACAACCCGATTTTTCTATTGTTTGCATAAGTTTAGTTGTTCATATACTCACATACCTACCTATTTCCCAGAAGGATGGGCAGAAACCACAGACCACATAAATTAATTATGAACACCTACCTCTCTTGCTTCGCTGCTCGCCAGTTTCGGGTGTTAAAAATTTGGTTCTTTCTGCATTATGTCACTAGGCGTTTTCTACTTCTTGTCGATTTAATCAAATGTATTCTATACTGATGTCATGCATAAGGAAAAGTTACTAGTAAACAGCAAAGAAAAGTTACTAACAAGTGATAAATGTAAGTTTATTAAACGGTTTTTTCTCCCCGTCACAAAAATTCCACTAAGTACTTTTGTATCATAAGTTTTAAAAACCATTAGATAATCTCAAATTCTAGAGGAAAGAGTGCAAATTTCATTTTTTTTTTGCAATAATTTAGATTCAAAACTGAATAAAGATTGAGGGCCACAAACAACTACAGGTTTTCTACAATGTATCGTATTTATTGTGATCTAATGAAGAACCCAAGTTAGGCAATAATTGTTGAATTAATTAATGAGCAATGAAGATTTTTTTTAGTACGTCCTCACTGAGTTCACAAGGATCGACAAAAAAGTGACCTTTAACAAAAAACAATAAATATAATCAAAGGAACATCAAACTACAACAATAATTGGACTGAAAATGTAAAAATTAGGTAGTAGATTGAACTAATGTCCGTTTAAACCAGAGGTTCCCAAACTTTTTTGTTTCATAGACCACTTTCAAAATTTTGCTGGATCCGGTAGACCCCCTGCAGCTACATCACTACCGATTTCTAAATCTCGAATAAAAAGTGAAGATTAGATCTATCTATGGAAACTTGCGTTGTGGCTGAGTTTTAACGACGAATTAACAGTTTTTGAAAAGAAAGGTTAGAATTGATTGCTTGATAGGGTTGATTATTTGATAATAAAGTCAACTAAATAAATTTTCAGTTAAATTTTAATTGATTGTGCTGTGAGTGGATGTCAAAAAAGCAAAGTTGGCCAATCGAAAAAGTGACTCCATCCAACTTTACTTTTTTGAAATCTACAGTGACTCACAGCGCAAGAACCAATCATTTCTCACAAATTTTATTTAGAAGAGGTCCCATTCGGAGTGGTAAAAAGAAATATAGTATATTTCCTTGTGTTGAAGGTATTTATTTAAATTTAAATATATAAATTATTACACTATTAATTATTGTTATAACAGTCGTAATATAATTAAAATTAAACACTTATAACGTAATGTAATTTCTACAATGGTAATTACAAAAAATAATAATTTTAATGAGAGGGATGTACTTGATGGATTGACAGAAAATTATCAATATTTGGCTTGAGTTTTGTAAGGCATAACCGTAAACCTCCCCTTTCTGTGATATTCATCTGTTCCTTTGATGACAACGTCTTAAATTAGGTTGCGGCTTCACTTGTAACGTTGGTAATCACCGAACGTTTGCGTACTCAACTATGGCGCTAGAGAACATAGCTTGCAAATGTATTGCAAGTTATTGTATGTATATTTGTATATAAATACGTATGTATGTGTAAAGGTAAAAATTTTGTTAATATGAAATTCGATTCTTTGTATAAAGTTTTAAATATAATTCTTTTGTATAAATAAATGTTTTAAATTGTTACTATTATTTCATCCTTCTTCCTACTATACGAATGAATATTCACATTAAAATGATTTTACCATTCAAAGTCGTTGTCACGTAAAACTTTCTGCCCGTATACCGACTTTACAGGCAACCAAATTTTTTGTTAATAAGTTTGTAACGGCCCTAAAACTTTTTTGTCGAGATATGAGGAGGGAAACGTTTTCAGAAACTTTTGCACAATTCTCCACAGTCCAGGATATTTTTCGGGTATTTCTGCCTGCAGCCAAAATTTTTGATACCCTCTTTTAAATGTCACTTTCAGCTCCTCATTAGTGCTAAGCTCGAGTAGCTCCTATTGTAATATCCATTTTCCACGTCCGATTTATCAAATGGATTTATGATCCATGGTGGTATTTCCATCGACAAAATATCTTCAAATCTGAATTTAAAATCATCAGGCAGGGCAATCAAATGTTGAACGTATATCTGAATATCTTCATCAAGGCATTCTACCTGCGACAAATTTGAAAACTGTGAAAATTCGCGCCGACCAACATTTTCCTTCATAAATTTCATTGTTTTGTTTTTATTAAATTGAGGCTGTCCCCTTGTAATTGTAAGTTGAGGTCATTAAATTTTTTGAACAAATCTGTCAAATACGCGATGTCTGCTTTAAAATTGATCAAGTTTTTTTTTTAAATTAGGATCTTCACTTTCCAAAAACTCTAAAACTGAGTCAAAAAGTAAATAAAATCTTGATAAACATGCACCTTTCGTCAACCAGCGTACTTGGTATGTAACAGCAATCGTTGGAAGTCTTCATCATTTTCATCGCACAATTGTGCAAATAAACGCGTATTCAATGCATTGCTTCTTATTTTGTTAACAGCATTAATCACTAATTGAAGCGATTGGCGCATTCTATCACTCAAATTTTTCGCTACTAGATATTGTCGGTGGATAACACAGTGAATCTCAATTACCTCTGGTACAATTCTTTTAAGATGGCTTATAAACCCACGATATCGCCCGACCATGGCAGGAACTCCATCTGTTGCCACCGAAATAACGTTTGTGAATGGAATCAACTTTTCTTTAAAAAAATCACTCAAAACATTAAATATTGACCTTTAGTATCCGCCTTCAAAGTTTTCGCGAACAGTTCTGAATAGAATAGAATCTTCATGAATTTTTTCGCCCATAACAAATCGAACATATGCCAATAATAATACTTCATTGCCAGGTAAAGTTGACTCGTCCAGTTGAATAAAAATGAGTTGTTCGTAGATAATCACACAAGAAAATTTTAACATCAGAGCTCATTTCATTAATACGTTTTGTACAGTGTTGTTACTCAAAGGAATTCTTTTGAGTATGTCAAATGAAGATTTGTGCAGAACAGTTTTAAAACCTCTTCAACAGCAGGTAAAATTAATTGTTCTCCAATGATGTGCCGTTCTCCAAATTTTGAGATATTACAAGATGCGCGCAAGGTCATTATCGTTGCTTTTAGACGTTGAAGAGAACATACTGTGCACGGTGGGTCTTTTTTCATATTTTTCCTTTCTTTCAAATTTTTACCTACTTTATCAGAATGACGCTTTCTTAGATGATCTTCCAGATTTAATGGTTTCATACAGTCATTGCTCAAAACTTTGTTGCATAAAAGGCATGTGGGCAATCATTTGTCTGCCTCTGACGGAATAAAACCAAATTTTAAATATTCAATACTGCACTCACTACACTTCTTCTTAGATTCGGCCATGTTTTGTATCAATTACCTACCTGTAAATAAATATAAAAAAAACTTTGTTATAGTAATCTTAAGGCGATTCGAACCAGGATATAGCTAATTTAATATAATATTATTATGAATATTATGAAATAAACAAAGTTCCGGCTGCAAACTGTTTCTAATTATTAAAAGCAATGAATCGCTAAGATCTATAATAGAGTTCTATAAAAACGGCTGAACTTATTTTAATGAGATATAAAATTATTATTTCATTTATTATATTTTAATATATTTCTGTAACTTACATAGAAACTTATAAAAAATATTTTGATATCAAAACTCCGCAATAATTAAAAGAACTTGATAGGTAATAAAAATGAAGTAGGGACGATAAGTTCACTCTTTCTCGGCTTAAAACTATTTGCATATACCAAATAGACAGGTAGGTACTTACTTTTCCGACACTGGCAATCACTAATATCGATCCACTTTACTTTTCTTTTCGAAAGTCTGGAAACAAATTCAGTCATTGGTCGACGCTAATATCGATTCACTTTTCTTTATGTAATTCCAGAAACAAATGAGCAACGATTATTCTTGACATTCGTATTTATATTGGTGAAGAATCAAACACGTTCATGCAATATTGCAAGCAAATACACCACAAGTCATATTAATTAACACGTCTAAACAAGCGTTGCGGACGGAACGGCGGCCGGAGCGGCAACGACAAGTCTCGATCCGTTGTACTGAATACGGAATATGGAAGTTTTTACAAGTAACAGTCGCTGAGCGTCTTAAAATATTATCTGCCTATATTGATAAGAGAAGTCAAGTCAACATTTTAGTTCTTAACTATCGAAACCAAAATAATTTTCATGCTCTCCCGCTTAGATTGTCAACCCCCATTTTTATTACGCCCAACGTAGACCTCCGTCGACTCTCCCGAGGACCCCTGGGGATCCACCCAGACCACTTTGGGAAATACTGGTTTAAACGATTAAAGAGAATTTTATTTTTATAATTGGACATAGATAAACGAAAAGGATCCAATCCACAACTAGACCAAAAATGACATAAATACACCAAACTTATTCTAAATATCGATACTATCGATCAGAAAAAATAATCCAAGCAATAAATAAAACTTAATTATTTACACTCTACTGTAGAGCCAATTCACAAATATGGCAAGAATCATTTTTTTTTTTATATTTAAAAGTTTGACTTACCTGGGTCCTAATCAGTATTAGCAAACAATTATGTGAAGCGATTCAAGCTGTCTGAATTTTTTTAGGAAAATACAATTTGATCATAGCCTATACTTTGTTAAAAATACAATAGAATGCACCATACTTGGAACTGTTTGTAAAATACACTTAAGTCTAAATAGTATAACTAAAACAATCCCGAATTCTTGGATTTTTTTCATAAACTCATTTTCATATAATGTTGTATTAGGTATAAAGTTCCAACAGATGAGAAAACTTTAGTGCAATTGTTTAAATTAAAATTTATTGATTTAACAAAAAATAAATGTTTTTGTTACATGATACGTTTTTTAGTTTAAATACGTACTTGTTAATTTATTTTTATATGCAACAATAACGCAATCACTTCGACAAAATTAAAGTTCACTTAGATAATTATAGGTAGGTATAATTTGGTGGCCGCTCATTTTAATTTTATTTAAAGTATAAGGTGTTATTTAATTGCAAATCATTAATTGGATCCTTTTAAAGAAATCAAAATAAAGCGTGCGTTATGAAAACTATAGTTTCAGGAAAAGATATAAACCTATAAATTAAATTATTTCTCAGAAAATACAAAACTACGCATAACAATAGGTACTATTCCTTAACCTTCGGCGAACAAGGTGAAAAATAATCCTTACCTGGACCATGTGGGGTTATTTTAACTCCACATGGTTTTGCCTCTAGTTTGTGTGTAAGTGAAAAATGTAAAGTAGCGTGTATTTTTTTAATTATATATGATAAAAATGAATGAATAATACACAGAAATTTATTAAATTAAACATTTATTAGAAAAAAAACACAATTATAGAAAATCTCTATCAAATCAATGAGTTTTCACTTAGTGTTTATAAAAAATACGTCCAAATCTCTATATATTCATATTCATCTATGGTCCAAATGGCCTTCTTAGGAATTTGACATTGTGTTCGTAAAACAGCAAGATATTAATAATTGTAATAATTTTGTGTATAGTGGCTCCATCTTTCGCTCAGATATCGTATTAGATGATATTGACAATTGGGCATTACAAACGTCATAAGGTTACCTTGACACTGTGTTACCAATTACAATCTACACAGTTTTGTATATTGAAATATCAAATTTAAAATCTTACACCGACCGAAAGATTAGACGGACTGGATTCATCACCTTCTCATGAGAAAAAATGTACCGTTATGGAATGCCTGACGAACTTGAAATACTGAAACTATTGTGTTTAGAAAATATGTATGAAAATTTGGTTTATCGAAGGAAATGTATAATAATCAAAAACAAACATTCAAATGCTTTTAAGAAAAAAAAAATATATAAAAATCGAGTGCAAGTTCACACGCGGTAAAAATGAAACTCAATATTCTGGTTAATTTTCAAGAGAATGAGATGAATATACAATAAAGGTATTAAACAGAGAGAGAGTACGATTAATCAACATTTTTTTTATTACTTAACATAATATTTTATTAAAGATAGATATCGTTCGATTGAATATAAAAGTGAAAAAAAATTTAAAAGTGTGCGATAGTCACTACAATCGAACAAAAAATAATGTGCTATTGATTTCGACGTTTCTCTCTCTCCCTTCTTTGTATTCATAGAATATAACTATTAAAAAACGCATTCTACCTCCTTCTCTTTCAGAATTAAATCTATATCTACATTTAAAGCTATCTCTTTTTTGTTACACATTTTCGTTTTTTAAATCCAATTCACACCGTCCCAAAAGAAGTTTCTCTTCAAAAATTAAGAAAATAAATTAATTTAATACCAAAATTAAAAACTAAAAACATGTTCCGAAGTAAACAATAACAATGAATACACTGTAGGTACACAAGCTCAATGTGATGTGAGAGAGGGACAGCACGGTAAGATAGAGAGGTAGAAACTCTAAACCGAGTGAGAAGAGAATCGAAGAACGTTGCCACAGCTGGTCTCATCACCGGCATTAAATGTTTCACATCAAAAAGTTTACAAATGTTCCGTTCTATATATTGTTCACTTGACATTTCAGTTACCTTCCCATTTTTGGTTTTGTTACAAAAAAAATACTCTAGCTAATTCATACAATATCTTTTTCATATCTTACATTACTTAATAATTTGTCAGTAGACACACTGTCAATCTCTTGATTATCCATTTATTTTTAAACTTTAAAAGACATGTAGCGAAAGTGATTCATACTTTATCCAATTTAAAATATTATGATGGTACTAAAGGTAAATTATTTTTGTTACAACAAAAATATCTGATATAATTTTGTTAACTCCGAATAGGTGGTGAGCATATTTATAAACTGTTCAAGTACAAGTTTTCCATTCTATAATTAGTCCTTTTTACAATCCAAATTATCAACATTGGATGGACAAGTGCTCTCAACGTGAGAAATACCGTTATGTAATTACCAAAAAAAATATTTTTATTGTTGCATTTTCTTTAAATGTCACATATTTCTACTTGCTCAAATTCTTTAGGGAATCTTTGAAAGAAAAATAAACGCTAGACAGTCATGAACACCGTCAACATAAGTCAATTTCAATGTAAAAAAATATTGTTTTTTTGGATATTCAAATTATTTTTTTTTTATAAATTTAAATTTCATAGTTAACAAATTGAAACTGTTTATTTTAGTCTGGTTTGAACTTTTATTGGCACTCCGGGCAATAATATGGTACGGTTTTTTTTTTTTATCAAAAAATGTGATATGGTATGCAAGCTTAGCACTAATATAAATATAACTTAATTAAGATAATATTAAAGTGACAGTGATAAATCATTTGACGGAATCAAAATTCTTGATTCAGTTTTTCATTATGGTTCAGAAAGAATAAATATTTTTGTATACATTTTTTGTGTCAGTTTTTCCATGCTTTTTTGCCTTCTAAGTCTGGTAAGATCCAAATTCCTATATACCTTTTAGTTCGACTATTTTACTATTTTGTCTGGAACAGGGCTGTAGCTAGAGTCGAATTTTAGGTAGGGCAGCATTGGTTACAGGTAGGGCGAAAGTAAAAAATATCATAATTGATCTCCTCTCGAAGCACGGGCTCTAAATCAATCACCATGTATATCACTGATCTCTAGGTCAGTGATGTACATTCAATATTATTCGTAGACAAATTTTTTATCTCAAAATATGAACAAATAATTTAATTATCATAATTTAGTTTTAGTATTTTTAAAGTAGGGCATTGTGGTTTCTTGGTAGGGCATTGCCTTACAATGCCCACCCCTAGCTACAGCCGTGGACCCTGGAATCCTGGACCTTACGAGATTAATTTAACAAATTTCGTAAGGCTCAGGTTTCCAGACACAATAGCGAAATAATGAAGTTTAAACATGTGTAGGCCTTTGGGCCTTACTACCATAAGTAATAAGCCAACACAGCAAGCAACTGGCATCAGTTTTTAGGCCATCTTACCACATCTAACTTAATTTACCTTCAGAGTTACAAAAACGTCTTATTAGTTAATTAATTGTTATTTTCAAATTTATAGTACAATGTTTTAAATGTAGGTATGATAAAATTAGATTTTAAAAAATGATTAAGTATCAGGATCATTTTTCATACTATATTCAAGGATGGCTAAAAAATTTTTAAATTTTTCTAAAAAATTTTTAAATTTTCCGCCACGGGCTAGTGCCTCCATTCGCTTGTCATACTAAATATTAGTTTATTCAATTTTTCAAATTTAAATTAACCCGTATCAACTTTATTGTATATTCCCAGTCCTTTTATTTGTAGTTATTTATTTATAGTATTTATTTGTAATATTTATTTGCATGCAATTAAAAACCAATTACGCCAAAAAAGTATAACTTCATTATACATACGCAAATACATATTGCCGCTTATTTTTTATTTATGTTGACTTAAAACTAGAAAGATTTTTATAATTATTAATTTTTTTTTGGGAACTATTTTTCGCAATACATCGTGATTTTTTGAAGTATTTTTTTAAGCTGTTAAAAACTCCCTCATTGACAACATCAATCAATGTCTGATTGACATTAATACTGTTGGATGTGTCTTAACTAATATTTACGATGCCAAAAACGACTTTTTATGAGAATAATCCGAAAATTGTAAAGCATCGATGTACTTTTGTATAAGTACAGACAGTAGTAAAATGACCAATCAGTATAGGTGTGTTCACTGTGGTGCTCAAGCTGAAACATTATTCAGTAGTTATGGACCTACAGTTCTAAAACTTAACAGATGTGTATGTTTATTATTTATTTATGAATCTTATTTGCTGTTTTATATAGTATTATAAATCTCATTCTGTTATATTTAAATATACCCGTAAAGTGATATTTTAAGTTGTCTTTTATATAGCAATGAACATTTTAAAGGAATATACTTACATAAACATTTCAGATACTTTGTAGACATCATGTAGATAAATATATTGAATATGATCCAGTTATAATTATTATTGATCTTATACTGATTTCCCGTGAGGCACAGCGACATGTTATATACAACACAGGATTTGATGTGAGTGCAGTATATTTGCTTCAAAAAATACTAATTTTGTTATTACTATTAATACTGATTTTCTTATATTTACTAAAATAAGAAAATGGTGTTCTTCTATCATATTTAAATAGAATGTTTGTAAATGCACATATATTGATTTATGCTTTGCTTATTACTGGGTTTAGACTTTTGAAATTGTTCTGCATTAGTCAAATATATTATTTTTCTGTTGTTTTACAGTCATATTGGAAAATATTTGTGGTATTAACAATGTTAGAAACCTATGGAGTGTGGCATCATAACAGTTTTCTCACTATGATCATAGAAACCATATGTCATTCACAAAACACCAGTTCGGATAACTATTTAAATAATTTGTGAGTAATATGAAAATGCATTCATTAATATTGATTATTGATTATAAATAAATTGACATATAGTTATACCTATTATAGAATGATTTTTTTCAGATGAAATAGAAACAAACTGCAGGTTTTGGACAGATCGAGTACAAATGGATGATGTTGATATATTTATATGGGAAAAGAATTTTTATATACATTTTTTATCCGTTGTTACAGGCAAGTTTTAAAAAAATTTATTTGTCAAATTTAATGGTGGGTCGCACTTTTATCTTTTAAATGTATAAATACGAAAAAATGGCATGTAGACTGGCAAATAATGCGACAACCATCACACCAGTGGAGGGAGAAAGTTTGGTAATATTATTTACTTTTTCAATATTTTTAAAACTTCATAAACATAGGTTTTTGGTGCAACCCCCTATTAATAAAATAAAATAAAATTAATTAAGTTTTTGCTGAACATTGCTAATAATTTCAGGTGTGATATCATTTATCTTGTGTTTGTATTTCCTCATGAGAGTCTACACTATGGGTTGGCCACAGAACAAAGGTAGGTTATGTTATAAATCACATATTATTTTTTTATCATAAACTCATGTTGGTATTTGAGAGAGGTAGATATAGACCATAGATTTCCACATGTTATGATTTTTGTTTATTTTTTTGCTTCATCGACATCCATCTTATAATTATTAATGTGGCAATATTAATATTGTATGTAAATAAAAATATTCAGACAACATCCATGTGATGTAGAGTGTTGTCATTCAATGGTCTTGTCATTTTCATTGCAAGGTTTGAAATATCATGATTTTTTGTAAAAATAGTTTTATGGATATGATTCATAAACCGTTTATACATTTTCGTGGTGTCAATGTTTAAAGAGCAATTTATAATTGAGATTTGCAGAATAAAATGAAAACAAGGACCATACTCAGGATCAGTATTAAAATGGAATTAACTTCCAAAACAAGTGTATAATAATTCAAATAAGTGAGGCTGCAAGTCAAAATCATGTTCTCTTCGAATTGTGAGATTCTTCTTCAAAGCAAATTACCTATTAATATCAATCTCATGTATAATATGGACACATTTACTATTTGAAATCAATACTTAATTGATAATATGTACATTAATTAAAGATAATATTACCAACCTGTGATAGTTAAAGTAAACATGTGCTAGGCAAATAAAGCAAACAAAATTATATATAGTTGAATTTTTCAGAATATTTGACACTTTAGGAAGCTACAAAGAAATGTTTATTGCTAAATAATGAGATACTTTTTCACTATTGAGAGTAATTATTATTTTACACTAAAATATATCAATAAAAAGGTACAATTTATTTATATGTCTTATAAAATTACACTTATATCCTAGAAGAGTAGGCAGAGACCACAGATTTTCATATGGTACACCTTCCATTTCTCCCTTGTGTCATTGATATCTACCAAACGTTTCATGCAAGTTTATAGGGTTGAAGTGCTTGAAATTAGGCTCTTATTTAATATGCCACCAGTTTGGTCTGTTAAAGATTTTCTAGAGTGACTCTTTCTCCACTCTTATATCAAACACATGCAGTCTATAGATTTGTTTTGTCAGTCTATTTTAATTCATCCCTTCCAGATAGCTGAATCAGAACCTTGGCAACATATTCTTGTTCACTCTAATCACTACATCTTCTCTCAAATCACACCACTCTCTGATATCAACATTCCTATATCTGTCTTTCAGAGACAATCCACACATACTAAACAGAGATTGCATGCCCACTGCTTGAATTCTACTTTCATATTTTGTCTGCAATACCCAGCTTTCAGTGAATGGTTTTGGTTTTTCCATTTTGATACTCTTCATTTTTAACCATTTTACAATTTCTCCATCATTATAAACTGTTCAATTTTTCATTATTACATTTGTAAATTTTTTTAGATCTAATATACCAGGTATTGAAAAAGGATCCTTACACAGCTATGGAGTGTAAGGATTCTTTTTCAATACCTTTTTCTTAGCAAACATTTTTTTATTAGAATGAGCCAGTCATATAACATTAAAAAAATAAACCATTGAATATAAGGGAATTTATTTCATTTAGTGCTCTAGTGCACTATGTGCATTATCTACTTTCATATTCATACATTGTCTACATACATGTTTGGGTTCTAGGTATTTCTGTTCAATAATTTCCAAATTAGTTATCTGAACAAGATATAAAGTAGTGACATGACAAATTGATTTTGGTTTTGTCCTGCACATGTATCTGTAAAATTTGAAATCTCAGTAATAGTATTTGGTAATTTTTTTTATAAATTTGAACAGCGCCGTTCCTATCTTGTCACTTTCATTTCTACCATAACTTCATTCCAAAAATAACATTTTACATTGTTAGAATCCCTTGCCTCATATATAAAAGCATTGTGTATATTCTGTTTTCTTAAATAATAGAGCAGAGAAACTAAACCGCTTGATATATGTATTACTTTTCTAAACCTAAAGTGACAGAAAGAAAGTTTAAATCTCTGTTCTACCTTTATTTATCAGCTTAGCATTATAGCTTTGGTTTCTTAATTGCAAATGTTTTTCATATTTAGTTTGTAAATCTTCTGAATTCAATGTACCAAACTTCTTGGTCATATTATATTTGTGGTAAAGCAGACATTGGTCCTTTGGTTTCTGGAAATCTAAGTTATAATTAGTACAATAAATGTTAGATAGTGAGCTATCTAAATATTGTTAGTCTTCCTACAATAATGCGATTCCATCGTAGGAAAACTCTCTATATGCTCTTTAAGATAATTAATATCTGCGTCATCGGTTTTATTATGTGCTGCATGCTTACCATGTAGGTCCATACCAGCAAAATGACCAGATGACCCAACCTGAGAATAAGCTTTGTTTACTGGACCATTTGATATACACAAAGTTTTTTCAAATAACTTATTGCTGACTCTGCTTTGCTTGCCATCCCTTTGGAAGTAATAAGCTCATATAATACTTCTTTTCTTGGTATTAACTAAGTAATGTTTGGGCGCACATTCATTAAGATAAAATCGTTTTGTCACTTATGATTGGATAGGCTCCAATAATTCTGACAAATTTTATTCAGACCCTCATCTGAATTGTTTTGGAAACAACTTAAGTTGCAGTTAAGTTGCAGAAGCCTTTGCAGGTTTTAATTCACCTTTATAATTTTTACAGGGCAGACAGTGTGATCTAAGAACTTTTTCTCGATTTCTTCTATAAGTGTCTTCTTTTCTTTTGTGCCGTCTAGCTTTTTAATTTTTTTAACCGTTTCAGTGTTTTTGTACATCCTACAAATCATAAATTCATGTATTAGGAGTACTAATAAGTTTCCGCCGTTTTGAGAGAGATGGCATGGTATGAGGCTTAGGTTAGAATTTGCAGATGATAATCGGCTTGAAATTTGGTTGCTTTTTTAAGAACAACATAACTCTATCATATTATTAATTTTTTATTAGCATCATATTTTTTTTTTATCCAAAAATGTCTAAGTTTGAGTCAAATAAGCGTCATTTATGAGAAATTTTAATTCACTTCATTAATTTAAAAAAATCTGCAGCTGAGGCACATTGATTGCTCGTAGAAGCATGTAACGAGGCTGCCTTGAGTGAGAGAACATGTCGTGATTGGTTTCAAAAGTTTAAAAACAGTGATTTTGACGTAAAAGACAAAGATTGCAGTGAAAGTCCAAAAATTTATGAGGATGCAGAATTGGAGGAATTATTTGAAGAAGATTCGTCTCAAACACAAAAGGAACTTGCACTTACTTTAGAAGTCACTCAGCAAGCAGTCTCGCATTGTTTAAAATCGTTAGGAATAATGCATAAACAAGGTAATTGGGTTCCATACCAATTAAAGCCGAGAGATGTTGAACACCTATTATGCATGAGTGAAATGCTACTAGCTTGATACAAAAAAAAGTTTTCTCATATCGAATCATCACTGATAATGAAAAGTGGATAAATTATGATAATCCTGAAAAAAGAAAATCATGGGGACTACTTGGCCACACGTCAACATCCACAGCAAAACCTGATGCTGTGTATTAGGTGGGATCAGCTGGGTGTGGTGTATTACGAGTCGCTTAATCCAAGCGAAACAATCGCTGGAACTCTATTTCGAACACAATTGATGATATTGAACCAGGCTCTGAAGGAAAAACACCCTCTATATTACTCCAGACATGACGAAATTATTCTACATGATAATACTCGTCCTCATGTAGTGGTTCTCGTGAAAACTATTTGAAAACACTTGATTGGGAAGTACTACCCCACTCGCCGTATTCACCAGACATTGCGCCGTCCGACTATCATCTGTTCCGGTCAATGGCACATGCTCTGTCAGAGCTGTGATTCACATCACATGAAGATACCAAAAATTGGGTTGATTCGTGGATAGCCTCAAAAGATAAGGAGTTCTTCAGACTTAGAATCCGAATGCTGCCTGAAAGATGAAAAAAAGTAGTTGTTAGTGATGGACAATATTTCGATTAAAATTAAATTACCGTTCTTACACAATAAATATTATTTTATTGACACAACACGGTGGAAACTTATTTGTACTCCTAATATAAATTAAGCTTGTTTATTATAATTTACAGTAACTAGTAAGCTTCAAAGAAACATTTTAATTTCACTAATTTGTTATTGTAGTCTTCAGGTAACAAGTCACCTTCTGAATCAAAAAATGGAGCATCTCTAGATATAGATTCTTCCCAATCTGGATCCACAACTGAATGATCTTATGAAATGTAAATTAGATTTTACTATTTATATTTTCGTTTAATTCATCATTATACATTGACATTCATAACTTAATATTGCATATAAATCATCTTCAGCAGAGAGTTTAGATTTCACAACATTATAGATTATCGGATGTTGAAGAAAAGCAATGATTATATTTTTGAATATTATCTTCAATCAGTGGTTGCCGTACCTGCAAGTAATGATAAATTTATAAGATACTAGCTAAAGCCACATCTATTTGTTGAATGTGCGATCTTAGGAATTCATTCGGTTTTCATTATTCATTAGTTTTTCATGGGGAAGTTTTATAGGTCTCGCATCCCACCCGGCTGCACATAAGCAATGAGCTGCAGTTAGGGGCAGACACATTTTATTTTTTAATAAATATTTCAATTATTCTGATTTCACAGCAACTCTATTCAACTCAGAATTTTGTAGGTAATAAAAATAGAACTGACGCGGAGGATTTTATAGGCCTACTACAGGTATATACTAGCCCCCCACAATGGGATTTATATGCGCATCGAACACAGCAAGAATACGATAGGTACCTAAATTAAAAAAAACACTTCAAAATTTTTAATGATTGAAGTTGATAATTTACTAGAGGTTTTTTCAAAACGATTTTCTGGTTGTAGTAAATAATTTTGATCAATCATTGACTGTCTATCAAAGCATATATGAAGACTATGTTTTTGTTATTATCTTGTATCTTTTTTCAGTTATGGTTATCTTCATATGCACTTACTGTCGATAGGAGTCTAACAAACTACAAATAATCGAAAATTTATCACATAAAAATGTTTTGTAAAAGAGAAGTGCACAATCGCTGAATATCTATTTTATAAATTAACTTGATGAAAGAAATGCAAATAACAAACTTCAGAAATTAACAATGTTGGAATAAGTAATAGTTTATCATAGGCATTGAGATTTAATGTCATAAATTCAGTTATCATAGGTACAATCAATTTAGTTACAATAACAAAGATAAGATAGGTAAGTTCTTGCATTTTCTTTATTTTCACTGTTGTTCTCCTTATTGTCCAGTAAAAACAGAATTTGTTTTCCACAAACCTTCATCTTTTCACTAAATGTATATTTATAGCATTTGGGTACACTATGCATTCACTTATTAAATTACTGAAGCACAGTGACTTGTTAGGAGTGTGTATACGCTTCGAATGACGGTGGCAACTGACTGAGTAGAAATTGTTTTTGTCACATAGTAAAGTTAGGAACAAATACCTAACTCCAATTCTTATTTGACTTTATTTTATTAAAAGAAAATAAAATACTGTTATGATTTCTTGTCTACCATTTGAGACATATATTATTATGTAATTTAAAGTGTTATAAGTCATAAAACACACTTAGTGATTTTATGCGTTTGAGACTACTTATTTAACACTCAATGGAAGTTAAACAAATCAAAATAATTGTAACATTTAAATCATTTCTGGCTAGATTAAATAATCATTATTTCAAACAACTATTGAACCTAATAAATTCATAACAGCTTGTAATGGTTTTTTGTTTATAGGTTTGCTTCATTTCCATGAAAATAATTTTTTTGTAAAACGATAAGATAAATTATTAACTTTGAAAATTGGTATATCATTTATGTAGTTATAGACTTTATGTCATATCAGTAAAAGCGAAATTAGTTTAAATAAAATTTTAGTGATTTGTGTAAAATAAAGTATTCGAAAAGGCGATTCCAATGATGTATTTAATGCATTTAGTGATTTCTGGCACTTGATGACTTCTTGCACTAAGCCGACAATAAGTATTATTTGAATATTTATCAAAATATTTTTCATGAGTTAATAATAAAGAGTAATAGAAAAAGAATTAGTAAATTTTATTACAAGCATATGGAGAAGAAATAAATAAATCTTTAATAACTATCATCATATATATATTAATACGCTAAGGTTAAGATGTTTGCCTCGATTTTTAGAAAAAACCTCAATCACTTCTCAAATTTTATATTATTTCATAGATAATCACTTGCTCTATCGGCATCAACAACTAAAAAAAATATTGCTTTTGTTTTTGTAAATTAATTAATTATTAAAATTATATATTTCATTTTAATGCTGCCCTCGAACGACTTTAATTTTGAAATGTCAACATGATTATTATTGGTATATATTTTTGACTTTTAAAATTAATCATACAAGTATAATATTGTTTTGGAAATTTTCAAACTGTCATTTACAATATTTAATGTAATTTATAAGTTAAAAAAATGAGTAAAAAGTTAATAATTGGTTAGTTAGAAATTTTTTATGATGTGTCAAAAAAAAGGTCTGGTTAAAACTGTGTTAAAAAACCATTTTTAAGGTTCTGAGCCAAATTGGTAAGAACGTAACCATTCATTCATGTCACAGGCATTCACTCAAAAACTTGAAGATTTATATTGATGAAATTTAGAGTATAGGTGTCTTGTATAAACCGCTACTTAGTTTGATAGTTAAATAACAAAATAAATATTTCCACAGAGGGTACTCCATACATGCAACAGAACCTGAAAAATTTTTTTTTAAGCTAATGTCAAAATTCATTCTTTTGCTGGTGCACTTTAGTCTACACTAGTTTAAGAGTAATAGTCAACATACCTCCTTGTTAATAGGCGACTTTAGTGTTTATACCCATTGTTTCAGGATCATGGAAAAAAGTGTACCAACATTGTTTTTTTCAGCTGTAGTGCAATTTTTGTAGTATTAGTTTCGGAACTCTACATTGAGTATGGTCCGACATGCTATTGACCGTTTTTTTATTGCAAAGTTTTGAATTATTATGTTTTTTGGAAGTATATTTGTTTTAATTTTTTTTAGCATTTAACATAGTTTTTGGTGAATGTAAAATATTATAGAGTCAAAATTCAATTGGTTGGGTAATTTTGAAGCTTTCTTAAAAACCTTAGAATATTTTCAAGCTGTTGGTAGGTATTGAAATGTCATTTTTATAGTCATTTCTTAAACACAACAAATGTTATAGAGGGGCCAAAATCGATTAGATGGAAATTCTTAAAGTTATCTTAAAAAACATTCTTTTTTTGAAAATTTCTAAATTGCAATATTTCTTAAAGGCGTCGTTCGATTTTCATTATCTTGTCAGCATTTGACGCAATTTTATGAGTATATATATTTTTTGTTATTGATTAAAAGTAGATTGAATGGAAATTCTTGAAATTATCTTAAAGTTTTTTTTTGAAAATTTCAAACTGTAATTATTCTTAAACGAGCCGTTTTGATTTGCATACGCTTGGCAGCATTCAACGCAGTTTTTTAATTACATTTTTTTTTGGAATTGGTTAAAAGTCGATTCGATGGAAATTCTTCAAATTATCTTGAACAAAACGTTTTTTTGAAAACTTAAATTGCAATATCTTTTGAACGCGTTCAATTTTCATTCACTTTGGCGGTATTTGACCACTTTTGATTTTTTGAATAAAAAAGGTTTTGTAATGTATTAAAAATCAATTGGATGGAAATTCTCCAAGTTATTAAAAAAAAAAGTAAAAATAAAATCAGATCTGTCTTAATAGCCCCTTTCAAACATCATGTCTCAATTGATTCATTCTTGAGATATCTTGCAACAAAAATCAGTTAATGATAAAAGAAAAGTTAAGGTTAAATAATTAAAGGTCGTCCCTTGTGAACACACACATACGAACGTCTTGAAATTAGTTGGGATGGTTTCCTGGGATCTCAAAACGTCTAGATACGATGATCGATTTTTTACAATCGGACCCAAACCAAAAGCTGTCTATTTCTATTATTAGCCAGAAGTTAAGAAAAAAACATAAAAAATTGCAGTTATACTATTTTTTCAATTATCTATAGATTTTTCATTCAATTTTATAAAATATGTACAAAATGCAGACGGATTTGAAAAATCTTTAGAATATGATGAGAGACTAGCGGTGGATTACACCAAAAGTAAAAATGTATTTCATAAATGTGATCCATAATAAGTATTTGAGAGTTTATCCGTATATTACCTGATAAATCAAACACATTTACTTTTCTCAAATACATTTTCACTTTTGGTGCAACTCGTCATAAATTTTGAGTGTTAATATTTGAAAAACACAAAACACAAAATATAAAAGATATTATTTTTTAAATTTTGGTTTTGTTATAATATATTGTAATATTTTTTGTTTGATTTAAGTTTCTTGAATTTGAACATATACTAGAGATTGACAAACTTGGCACTTACTTTTAAACTTTGGGATTATTTGGTAATCTGAAAGAAATAAAAAACAGAAATGCAGAAAGATATATCTCCGAGTGTGCTTTTTGTGGATTGCAGTGGGTTTGGTAAGAACAGTGAAGGCATTCACGCTGGCGTACGTGAGCATCGTGTTCACGACTCCCGTGCTCGTGTGGGGTGCTCCACTCGAGGGCTCGGCACCTGCTTTAGCAGACCACACTTTGCATCATGTGCTAGCATTTGCTTATAGTGCACTTGTGTTCTTCAACGTATTTACTGGTAAGTAGTATTAGTAAGTCGACTATAACATAAAATAATAATTAAGTGAGATTAACTTTAATCCAAATGTTAGTTCATGTTATTGGAGTAATTACTTACACCATACTATCCTCAAATTGTTTAAATATATTCTAACAACAATTATACAGACAAAATATGTTTTTTTGAGTTGCTTTTAAAATCTTTGTCTATAGACAAATCTAATTTCATTTTACAAGATATTTATTAAAAAGCAAATAGTATATAATTTTTACAAAACTAATTTTACTGTTATTTTAGTGCATCATTATAGTGATATGTAAGATAATATAAGATGAAGAAATTATAACGAATAGTAGAAAATGTTTTAAATGTAACTTTCATATGATAGTACATGAATGGCCGTGTTTCGCATGGTATTTTTTTTTTGGTAAATCGTATTTTTTGGAACATATATTTAGATAGCAATTACATTCTGATTAAATATAAATAATATTTTTCGATCTTACCACATTTTTTCAAATATTTTTTAGGCATTTTAGAGTGAACACATTAGTTATATAGACATATTTTATCAATAAGTAAACAATTAATTTTCTTGGTCTAACTGCAAACTAAACACTCACTGGCTTAGTGTTGCTTAACAACGCCATGTATTGTCAATTAACTTTATTGCTGCTGTGTCGGTAAAACAGTTAATTGCTCCCTATATAGTAATATATTAAATATAGTATAATAAAAATATTTTTTTTCACAAAAGGAGAAACTAAAAAAAACTAAAAAAACTTGAAATAATTAATCATGTGAAATCGAACCGAGATCTGGATTCGGGACCGTCCGATTACCCAACTGTGCTATTATAATCTTGTCGATAGTGGCTGAATTTAAAGTAATGAAACAAGGTTTTCTAAAAATGAAACCTGGCTAGATCGATATATTGCCCTTGAAACCCCCCGCATACTAAATTTCATGGAAATCGTTGGAGCTGTTTCCGAGATTCTGATTATATATATAATTATAATATATTATATTGTGGAGCGTAGCTCACGGTGGTGTCCTTTAGGACCCTTGATGAGGTTCAGGAATTTGAGTATTTAAATGAAAGAGGATACAAACCCTGAACCCTTTGTTTTTCACTTGGATTTTAATCGTAATCCAATTTTGAATCGACACGAACCCTCATTTGCGAGACTAAGCACGGAGGCCGGATGCCTCACATACCACCTACACCTAGGTTCACTACTACATCATCCCCCCATCGAGAAAAAATCTAACAAAAGTATTTTTTTTTTGTGCACGAACTTCATGCCAGTTAACTACATACGTACTGGGCCCTACCTAAATGCGGAACGACGGACAAGAAGAGTGGCGTGTTAAGATCACACTATATCCTTTGGCATGGTTTTCAATTTACGATTTCAATCGTTTACGGTGACTATATGCTTATTAAAGACGCGTAGCCATGCTGTCAGGGTGTACTCTTCTACCAAAACCGCAGAAAAGATAGACGACCACTCAGAGGGACTAAACACACTACTTGTATAAAAAAAATTAACTTAAGAAAATTGATTTGCAAAAACCAAAAAATTGGAGTTGGTGGATGTTCCAAAAGCTTCAGGGGCTGCCAGAAGATGTCGGCCGGCACTGAGCCGCAATCGCTCGGCCAGCACCCTTCCAGTTCCACCCCGCCCTCGATTGTTTTCAGCATCTGAAACGAGTTATGTGAGGAAACAATTCTGATCATACATCAGCCGTAATTCCTGATTCAGTTTAAGTCTGAAAGCGAACCGCACGGATGTACCGTCGCAACTCTACGAGTATAGTTAGTTGCCTCTCTTCGCAAACGGAATCTCTCTTCCATACCTCACCTCTCTCACAAAACCTTTAATAATCAAAAAACAGGTCACGGTAGGTCTCTTTTACTCTTCCGGCTTTTTTACTGTGCCTTCAGATACAGAGCGCGACATTGTCCGCCTGAAGGTCCACCAGCTCTTGCACACGACATGTAACATAAAAAGGATAACTTTTTATATTACAAAATTAACACTATTTTATCGTCATCACGTTATATTACATTGGATTGCGAGGCAATAATTATTAAACTCATATTCATCGTAATATTTCATTATAAGCTAAGTTTAAAGAAAATCATTCGTTTTTCTGCTATTTACAATACATATTTTTTAATGTTATTAATGTCATCGCGGCATAAACATATTTGTTACTATGAACACCTGTCACATACGCATTCTGTCAATATCCTAAAACTATTTACAGGTTGTATATATTAAATTTCCCTATTATCTAAGTTGAAACTTTTTCAACTGAGATATATGAACTATATCCCGAATTCGTTCATTGAGCGACTCTATTTTTATATGTAGCGCTCGATAATTTTTCTACAATTCTATATGGCCCTCTATGATATAGCATTAATTTAAAGGTTTTACCTATCATCCTTCTAGGTACATATACCATTATCAAGTTTCTACACGAAACTGAACATTTTTTACCTCTATCGTACCTAGTTTTTTGTTTCAACTGTTTGTTTCTAATATTTACAAGAGCCTTATTAATAATTTTATTTACATATTCTTGTCTTTGAGCCATGTGATCTATTGCATACCTGAAGCGCGAGCGTAGATATGCTTCTACCGTCGCCTGAAAATTCCGTCTAGACTGAATGTGACCACGATAGCTAAAACTATTTAACTTTTAAACTTAATTTCTTTTTCAATCTGATCACTAATCAATTAGGAATAACTGTATTGAAAATCACAGCTTGATAACTATATCTAGCTGTGACTTTTAATACAGTTATTCTAATCAGTACTAACCGATTAGTTGTAATTGAATTTTTTAACTGGCAGTTATTCATGTTTTGATCCGCCATTTTGCTTAAATATCTAAAATAGAGGTTGAGATTGAGCGTGAAGTTGTTTATTTTGCATTGTGATGTCTAATAAATATGAAATTACCTATCCTTTTTTCGATTCAAGTTTACTATAAAACTATTTGAAAATCAAAAATCAAAAAAGAGGATTTTTGGTGAAAAGCTCATATGTTATCATAAACCTCTAATTTAAATAACAAACAAAATGAACACTAGCACTTAAGGTATGCACATTTGGTTTTATCAAATTTTTTACTCTGTATTTCCTAACGGAATGTTATCTAAAGGGAAATTTGGCTTTCTGCCGTACATTAAATATATAGGGAGACATCCCTGTAGTGCTCTGTACAGTTACATCATACGAAAATGTCACTAGCGGTAAAAAGGTACACCAGTCTCTTTGGTTACTGTTGACACACATTGATAATAGTTGCCAAAGCGTTCTATGAAATCTTTCTATTAAGCCATTTGTCCGCGGGTGAAATGCAGTAGCAAACCGCGATATTGCCCCGAATGCTCTGATCGCGTCTGTCACCATTCTCGAGCAAAAGACCGTACCTCGGTCGGACATTACTTCCTGTAAGGATCCAAATGTACAAAATATTTCGTTAATTAAAAATCTGATATCGCTTCAGCAGTGACTTGCGGAATAGCTTTTGTGAAAACATATTATACGTATACTCCATAGCTGCAGTTATTATATATTTATTACTGCGCATGAACCTTTTAATGGGTCCAATCCAACCACATTGATTCCAATCTTTTCTAAAAGATCTTTTACTATATATAGTTGGTTGTAATCTAGCCTGATTGCTCACTTTTTCTTTCTAAACATACGCGACATGAACTGATATAGTTCTTCACTTCTTTCTCAGCATTCTTCACAAAATATCTCTCTCTTAATTTTGCTAATATTTTTGTTAATCCGAAATGCCCTCTGCCCTAGGTGTATAATGCATTTTTTTTCAACGCATCATCTAACTTACACCTCGGTAAAACTCTTTCACCTTTCCTATGATCTAACCAATCTATTTTCTTATATAAAATTTCGTTTCTCACAAGTCTCTATACCTACCTTCATTTCTACCTAACGCTTCTACAGTACATCTACAAAATTCATCATCTCTTTGCCTTTCCATCAAAGTCTCCGCCGAAATCCTTTATACTGCAAATTCTATCTTCTCCTCTACTGTCTTTACTTTCCTTAAGCGGATTTCTAGAGAGAAAATCTGCAACTACATTTATACGTCCCGATTTATGTGCAATTTTAAAATTGTAATTCTTGCAAACAAAGCACTCATCTGGCTAATCTGCCACTAAGATCTTTATTTTCTTTCAGCCAAAATAAGGTTATGTGGTCCGTCACCACTTCAAACGTTATTCCCCAAATATAATGTCTAAAAGTATTTTAATGCCTATAAATCTTCTAAACATTCGCATTCTGTCGTTGAATATTTCTTTTCTAAATTGCTCAATTTTCGCGACGCATAAGCTACCGGATGCACTCGAGTTACTACTCTATCCTCGTTATTCTCAAAATTTCTTAATATTGGAGTGTTATATAAGCATTTTTTCAGCATTTCAAATGCTGTTTGGCATTTCTCTGACCAATAAAATTTATTACCCTCTTTTAATAATTTCGTTAATAGCAAAGTAATTTGAGCGTAATTCTCCATGAATTTCCTATAATAGGATGTGAAATCTAGCAATGATTTCAACGACGACAGATTGTCGTCGGTCTCTCTAATTCTAGAACTGCATCTAATTCATAACAAAGCTACATTTCGCTGCTCTAAACTTATTGAGAACATCTCTCAAAGCATTGCAAAATCCTTCAAAAGCTTCCCCATAACTACGAGGGGCGGCTGATAAGTCCGCGGCCCAAGGTACTTAGCGATGACTCATTATTTCACAATTATTACCACTAATTGCGACACTTCTTGTTAGTATAAATATAGCTTCCTTTCGTTATTAAAGTCATTAACAAATTATCTGTCGAAGCACAAACGTCATCATGTCAGCCGAATCGTCAAATCTCAGTAATATTGAACATCGCGCCGTAATAAAGTACTTCGTAAAGAAAGGAAAAACGCCCAAAGAAATTTTTGAAGACATGGTATCAGTTCTTCAGGAATCTGCGCCTTCGTATACGATGGTCAAAAAATGGGCTCGCTTATTTCAACAAGGACGAGAGAGCTGTGAAGATGATCCTCGCCCAGGGCGTCCTGTGACGGTAGCGACGGAGGAAAATGTTCGAAAAATCGAAAAATTAGTACTGGCCAACCGAAGAATAAAATTATGGCAGATAGCTGAAGAGTTGCAGATTAGTAAAGAACGAGTTGGAGAAATTATACACGAGCATATGAATATGAGAAAAATCAGTGCGCGTTGGGTACCAAAAATGCTAACGCCGTTTGACAAGCAGCGGCGACTTCAGACAAGTAAGGATTTTTTGGAGTTAGTCGGGGATAATATAGACGAAATTTGCGACCGAATTGTAACCGTGGATGAAACCTGGATTCGTCAATACGATCCGGAATCTAAACAGGAGTCCATGCAATGGACGAAAAAAGGAGAAAGACCGCCAAAGAAATTCAAGGTTCAAAAGTCGGCATCGAAGCTTATGGCGACAATTTTTTTGGGATAGTGAAAGTGTTTTACTAATTGATTACTTGCCAAAGGGGACTATTATGAATGGCCAATATTACGCGAATTTATTGGTTCAGGCACGAGAGGCAGTCGTACAGAAGCGACGTGGGAAGTTATCGCGCGGAGTGCTGTTTTTACAAGACAATGCATCTGTCCACACGGCGCGGGTTTCGAGGCAGGCCCTGAAGGACACGGGCTTCTTAGAAATTGACCACCCACCCTACAGCCCAGATCTAGCTCCCAGCGACTATTTCCTTTTTTCCAATTTAAAAAAGGAGTTACGTGGTCGTAGATTTGTTGATGACAACCAAATGAAGATGGCTGTAGAAAGCCATTTTGACTGCAAAGAAAAGGAATATTTTTTGGGCGGTTTGAAGGCGTTATACACCAGATGTGAAAAATGTATTTCGCTTGAGGGAGACTATATTGAAAAATAAAAATAAAATACTCGTACTTTTCTTTCATTTAATGCCTTAGGCCGCGGACTTATCAGCCGCCCCTCGTACATCGTCTACGTACACTATAGCATTTCTATAATTAATGCCTGCTAAGACTGTGTCCATCATTTTTTTTTTTTGAAAATTGGCTTGACTCGTCCATAATTCGTTCAGAACCACATTTAACTCGAAAATTCCCGAGAGGGTTATAAATGCGATCTTCGACCTATCCTCACTTATTACCTTCTGCCAATACCCCGACGTTAAGTCTAAATTAGCAAATATTTCGCTTTGCTTAAATACATTATCAAATCTTCTATTCTGGAAATAAGGTATGAATCTGAAAAAATCTTTTTGTTTAAATTCTTAAAGTCTACGCAAAATCTTCACGTTTCGTCTGGCTTTTTCACTAACACCACGGGAGATGCATAAGGACTTTTTGAATGTCAATAATTCCATTATCTAGCATTTGTTGTACTTGTTTTTTTAATAATCGTGCGTGTTCTAGAAACGCTATATGGCGGCCAAGGACTGGTATTTCATTTTGCGTTTTGATTTCTGCTTCGAAATCTGAATATTTGCCTAATTGCGAATTTTCAAATGCGAAACGAACAAAATATTCTTACAACACCCCTTGTAGTTCATCTCGCTGACCGATAGACAACTTCTTATTCACATTGAGACTACCTTCCATCGCTTCTCTGCCATGGGAATCAGGACTAGGTTGCATACCGATAAGTATATTTCATTCTTATCGACTCAGTCCTCGAAATACTTTATCACTGCTGACGCCAATTTTTGTTTAGTGCCGCCAGCGTGTGAGACACGGGCGGTGCATGCAATCCTCTCTTACTGAAAACAAGTTTATTTTCATTATAATCTAGCACAACTGCATTTTGCCTCATAAAGTCCATCCCCAAAATTAAATCTGCGTGTAAATCTTTTACAACATAAAATGTGTGTTTCAATTTAGTTTCGTTTATATAAAAGTCGAGGAACGTAATCCAGTAGATTGTAAAATTGGCCCATTTACCCTTTTTAATACAACATGGGAGTTTTACAATTCACTAACATTATTAATGTCTATAATATTGCGTTGACACAGCTCACGTCAGCCCCCGAGTCTAGCAAAGCTTCTTTTACCGCAACCTTTAGGTACGCGCTGCTGGTATTCACTTGGCGGGTAAGTTCATTGGACAGCGGCTACCCGCCTCGTAGTTGATTCGCCGCCGCTGCGCCCTCGCGTTTCCCTGATGACTCGTCGAAGATTGAGGTCGCGCTCCGCCTCCTTGGTCAGCTCGGTGCCGGTCTTGTTTCGTCAGTACCACGTGGCGTCGCCCGTCGCCGCGGTCGTGAAACAGTAAGATGGAGCTGCCGTCCTGGCCGGCTGCGGCGGCCTCGCGTCGATCTCGTTGCTTGTAAGTTGTACTGGGGATCTTCTTTGGTTCCCCATTCCATCGGCAAGTTATATGTAGTCTTTCGATTTTCTTCGTATTCTTTCTTATACTTCGTAGTAGCTGATTTTCATTCCGCTAGTGATCTGTAAGCTCGCGCTGTAAATAATTGTTTGACATTCGCTTTTAATCAGCGCAGGAACGTCATGATGATTGTGTTTTCTCCATCAGTTTTTGCTTTTGTAGGTAGCCTTACTTTATAAAAACCGTCCAAATGCGAGTCGGACTTTTGGTTCTATACAAACCTGTAGGTATGAGAAAGTTCACCCATCACGACAATCGAGTCATAGTTATGGTATTTTTATTGCAAATGAAATCCATAACATTACAATGTGGAAAGCTGAAGTATAAATTTAAAACAAAGGTCTCTTTATCGTTTCAGTAATCCTTTATCTTATATAAACACATATCATTTAACGTGACAACGTATAAGTAATGAAAAAGTGTAACAACGTATCACGACAATCCGAATGTCTGATCGGTCATTTATGCATATTGCAAAATTGCAAATTGTATGTATAATATAAATACATGTATGTGTAAAGGTCAGAGTATAAATTTGTTTTAAAACAAAGGTCTATTATTTCATCCTTCTTCACTAATCCTTAAAATGATCTTATATAAAACACATATCATTTATTTTATAATATAACTGAAATACCTACACTAACCTTGCAGCAGTCTTGCAAAAGTTCTTTTATCAAAGTTATTTGTTTACAAATTTTTTTAACCACTATTTAGAAATCTGGTTCAAAAATACTAATTAATTATTAAATTTGAACCAGATCTGTAAATGGTGACTGAAAAAGGTATGAATAGTACCACATTGAACATTGAAGTTCGAAAAAATGTTGTCTAAGTTGTACTATTTTTTGTAGTGCCAGTGTTTATTAACGGAAATATTTTTATGGATGAAACATATGTGGAAATTCCATTTTGGGGATTCATTCTAAAATCGATATTGAAGTCTCCCACAACAATGAGACGAGAACGTGAAGTATATCTATTGAGGTTGCTGCCGTATATTGTTGTATTTATGCATTCTATTGCAACATTAATTTGACATTGTGGTGACCTGTATACAGTTATCACTCTATTAGACATTTCAAAATGCAAGCATTCACAATGGCCGTTTGCAGCGCCTGGGTTATTTAAATGATATCTTTGACATGATCCATCGGTCACGGCGTCCCTAAGATAGCGCCGTACATACGCGATACAATGTTGTCCCCTTCCCATACAGAGAGATAAGTCGCGGTCAACCGTAACTGCAATTATGTTTATAATTTTTTTTTTCACAGCTTTAAGGCAATTGACCTAAGTATTTTATATGAATTTCGACTTGATACCTCTACGGGTTCATGAGGAAAAGGGTAATAAGTTTATAATTATAAAAAAAATGCGATGTAACTAAAAATTTAAAGGTTTTGGAATTTTTCCTTTATGTAGTTTATAAAACGTTGCTTCATGCCAAATTTCAAGATTCTATGTCGACTGGAAGTGCCCTTTAGGTTTTGATTCCCTTGCGAGTAGTTGCGAGTTTTAAAATATGCGCCTTAAATTACTGTTTCTTTTGATTGCGTTGACATAGAAGTTTGATTTTGTTACATCGTAAAGGTATTATAGACCTGAGTATTTGAATTTTAGCTAGATTCCTCCACGCGTTCCTGAGGAAAGGGTTTCGACAGACAGACGGACGGACAACTAAGTGATCCTATAAGGTTTCCGTTTTTTTCTTTTGAGGTATGGAAGATTAAAAATACTCGGCTAGGTCGGTTTGTTTTTGTTTTGTATTGTAAAATACAATGCGTGTAATTTATTCTGCATTTGAATTAATATTTAAACTCCTTTATGATTTCTTCGTAAGTTATTACCGTAGTGTCAATAATATTTAAGAAGAATTCAGCTGGGCCCGCCGTATTCAGACTTAAGCCGGAATTTTTCTGCTGTTCGCTTCAATTCTTCAGAGCAGTCAATATCTCATAGTTATTGTAAAATTTCCCGAAATATTCGTCGGGCTCCACCAGTGTGGAGAGTAGCTCAGGATGATGTCCTTTAGGACCTTTATGAAGTCCAGGAATTCAAGTATTAAATAAAAGATACAAATCCTGAACCCTTTATTAATCGATTCTTCAATATCCTCCTTACGAATTTCAATACGGTTTTTTATCATGTCACTTTTATTAATCCAATTTACTATCACTATCGAAGCTTGTACACTTGGGCATCAACCCTCGTCTCCTATGTTTCACTCTCTACTCATTCTCTTGTTTTTCTAAGACTAAGCACGGAGGCCGGATGCCTCACACGCCACCTACACCTAGGTCCACTACTACAATATATACAAGAATTGCTTGTTTATCAGATAAATGATTTGCCAATATACTAGGAAAATAAATTATATGTTTTCATAAAATTTAGATTAGACATAAATTAATATATATGGTGTTGAATGTAAATGAAAAATCAGTCAATAGTCTTATAAAAATTTGGAGGGACTTGAAGTTTTTGACACGAGTTGCTTTGAAGTATTTAAAAACTTAATGACTAAAGTATAAGAATAAAAACATCAATATCCTTTGACAGGTTTCATAAACTCCACAACCTTCTCTTTTGAAAAATCGTTATCGAGTGCCCGCGCTATACAAACTGTCCCCCGTTCCCAGCATGTAGACTATTGAGTCTACAGTGTAAAGTATAAATCGGTCTAAAATAATTTCCCTATATAATATGATTTTTTTTCATTTTCTGAAAAGGGGAGAAAATAACGTCGTCGTTTTTGAACTATTTAAAAGAAGTAAGAACTGGAAAGATCATAATAACAATAGTTAAGCATAAAATTTTACAGAATATTAAAAATAATTTGGAAAATGAATTTGTTTGCAATTGAAATTATGTACATATTGAAATAGAATGCCTCTTGGTAAATCGCCTTTAGGAACATACATTTCACAATAATATTTACACAAATTTTACTTTCTTTCTGAAATATTTGATAACTATATTTGATTACCTGCAATCCTGTATGCTAGTGATTATGAACTTTTATTTCACAATAAACATCCTTATAATTAATGTTATATATTTTTCTATTTGATATATATTATGTAGAAGAATTTTCGCAAAATATTGCATGAACAACATATCTGCTAGATGCTAAAATAATTTACCAATTGTCATCATTTTAGCAATACTTAATTTTTTATTGGTTTTGGTTAGATACTTGTCAAAAACTGTTCTGCATGTACATAGCTATAAGCTTCGTTGCATTGTTTTCTTTAAATTATTGTAAGTAACGAATTCTTTGGTGTATTTTTAGCGTAATTTATTGATAAATATTACTTATAAATTTGGCATATATTTTACAATTATTTCTTTTATTTCGAGTCATGGGTGTAATTTTATATTATGAAAAAATTTTATTTAACACCAAATCACTTAAAAAATGCTGAACAACTAAGCTAATCCAATGATAATGCTTCTTAGTAAAAAATATAAAGTATAATGAAATAGGTCGACGCTTAAATTATGTGGTCTGGATTACGGTTGTGATTAGGATCGAACCTGGTACTTTTTTGTCTAAAGCTGACGCTTAAATACTGAACTATCATCGCTAAAGCCGTTAAAGTGTAAGCATTTGTAGAAATAGAAAACAATCCAGACTTTAGGCTAATTGACAAAATTTTAGTCATTGTAAAACAAGGTAATATTTACCAGTCTCAAGGTCATTCTTGAAACGTAAAACAAAACTGTTTGTTTACAAGATTGAAAAAATAACATAAGTGCTCGTTGAAAGTATAAGCAAAAATTATTTATATATGTTCCAAGAAATCAACAAATACGGAAAACTAATTGCCATTGTTTTTCAACAAACTCAACAATGTACTCGTGAAGATCATTTCGATGTAAGTATTCCGCTCAACATAGTGTAGGTAATGTAAATGTGATGTAAATATACATTAAAACAATAATATACTATTTAAGGTTATCTATTTTATAATCGTCAAAGTCAAAGTGTTTATTGTCTTATTTAGAATATGTCAGTTGTATTCAAACAACAATACATACAAAATCAATAATCGGTAATAAACATAAATATTTATATCTAAACTTACAATAAATATATTATACTTACATTGAAGCTAACATTGCGGAATTCCGATGAGCAAAAGTCTCTATTGATGCGAAAAATGTACCAAGCATAAAACTCTGCAAGTTATTGCTATTTGCTCTAAATCCTGATTCATGATGATATCTGTTTGTCTTTCACTATATGACTAAGAATAACTGTATTTACGATTTAAAAGGGATTTATAATGAAAATGGCAGCTATCTTTGTTGTATGAATGAAAACGTCAACGACAGCAGATGTTTGTAGAGCCGTGACGTCACACTTTCTGATTGGTGTTTACTGTCACGTGACTTAATGCCTATTTTTTAAGATGATAATTAGATTTTTCTAATCTAAATGTCTTGATCTATAATTAGAAACTATAATCCATCCGATTTGTTCTTAGTGGAAACAAGCTATCAGCTTGTAATTTGATACAACATAATTATCAGCTCTGAATGAAAAATAGAACATTGTCAGGTAAATAACCTAAATCTAAACGTCCTCTGTTGTTACATAATGAATGAAGTCCGTAACTTCATGCTTGTGCACCCACAGATGGTGTTCGGGCATGTAGGCTCCTATTAATGAAATGACACCTTATGAATAATGAAAATAGACATATCCATATCAAAACTTTCATAATAATGTTTGAATACTAATTTTAAAGTCAAGTCTTTCCTATTTTGATTGAAAGGCCTATTTGATTAGACTAAAAATGTGTTTAAGTGATTAATGATCTCATATTGCTCTCAGAAGAATAATGTTGGTTAAATAGAATACTAAATCTCCAAATAGACAATGCAATCTTGAAAATCATTCTTTGGAAATATTTATGGATAGTACATAACTATTTGTTGACAAACTATTGTTGACTAATTTTTATTTGACAGTAAACTAAATATGAAAATAGGATACTAATTATGATGTGGGTACAAGCGTCATCGCACGTATGAAGTGGTATTAACCATACTAACCATTCGAGCTCAGGGCGTATTGACAAGATTTGTGGAAGCAAGTGATTGATTTTACTACAAATAAGATATTTTAAAGATTCTTTAAGGCCTCTGACTAGTATTGAGACTGGCAGGATCCTAGCTGTGGCTAATTGTATAATCTATCTTCCTGTGTGATATTAATGTTGTTAGACTAAGAGGTCTATAACCCAAACTGCTTGCACTCAGGAATTGTTTCTTGTATATTACACAGTCTTGATAGTCCATCATTTTTGTTATCCACTATTCAAATAATTTGGATAAAGTAATTTAGTCGAAACATATTCTGATTCACAGGTGTACTATTGTGTGAAAGGCTGTGAGTTATCAATTAAAGAAACTCTCATACTTCAAATAAATTTCAACATCGTGTTTCTGTACAATTAACCAAATAGCTTTACAATTTGTTTAATTACACAGAAAAACAATGTTTGATATATGGTCTCCATAATTATAACTCTAAATTGAATTTCATACAGTGGTGTTTGCGGGTCCGCCGGCACTGATGGCTAGTGCTTTGGCGATGGGCTTCATTATCAAGCTATCAGCCACATTTTTCATCAGACCTGTTCTTCATCACATGATTACATAATAAAACAACTTTTATATCACAGAGTATTTTTTATTTTCAAAAACATTCCCAATAAAAAAATATTTAGTGCCTTATAGGGTATGTTCATATTTAACAGAATGCATATTACTTTTAACAGAATAAATTGTAATTAATTATGTGTAGTAAATAGTTCAATTTATAAATCATTATAAATAAAGAAGCAAATTAGAATATGGCAAGATCAAATTATATATATACAATGTTCCTATTTCGGTTGGGATCAAATTTTAATGGTAGAAAATGGAATCAATTCTATCGACAAAAATGTGACATATAAGAGAATTTGTTATAGATTTTTTTTACAACCAGCACATTTTTTTAACTTCCTACTAAGAAAACTGAAAATTTTCAAAAATCTAAGTTATTGGTTTTACCCCGTTTTTCAAAATCGAATTTTCTTCATCCTGACTATTTTTTGATGGTGTTTGATGTATGCGTGTGTCTGTGGATGTATGTAAACCTCTCATAACTTTTGAATGGATAGACCGTTTCACCAAACTTAGACATTCTATAAATTTGAACCAATTCGGACCGGTTGATTTCGAAAAATAAAAAAAAATGTTTTATTTAGAATAGCTTAACCCGGCGTGAATGAGGTAAAAATTGTTGCACCAGCTGCGAGGTGGGTATGAGATACCCTAAAATAGAATTGTTGATTTTGATAATTGAAATGACCTTAGAATAATAGTTATTACCGTAATATATTAATTAACATTAGGGAAATTAAGTAATATGATAAAATAACCCAGTTCTAGTTATAAAAGTAATTATATTTCTATGAAAAACAAAGTAAAATTTTTTGGCATAAATCAGTAATAATTGAAAACAATGACTTAATACGTAAAAAATTGGAATTGAGATCAACTGTGTATACAAAATTAAAGAATGAATCTGTTTTATATAATGTAACTTTCGATAAAATCAACATAAAACATTCTAATATCTTCTTTTACTTATTAGCTATAAAAACTGCTCTTTTTCGAAGCATTTTTCACAAACAAAACGAACTTGTTCTATACATCTTGGTTTTTCGCATGTAATGCAAGAGCACTTTGTCTTTCTGTTTTTTTTTAACAAGGAAATTTAATTATTATAAGCAAAAATTAAAAAGTAATCAAAACACAAAATAGTTACACCGAGGGTATTACATACCTGCTATATGTTTGCACCTATATAGTTCACTTCAGCGCCGGCGCAATATAGCTACTGTCGCTTAAAATCACTCTCCGTACCACCCCCTCTAGCTACTAAGCCAGCTGAGTTCCAGGAATCGTACAGTTAAGAAATATTTAATGTTTTACAAATCGGCGGGTATGAGATACCCGACCTCACGCCGGGTTAAACGGCTTTACCGATTGGTTTAAAAAACCAATTAGTTCTTCACATCAAAAAACCATTTCGATTGGCGCCGATCCGGTCAAAATTGGTTGGTTCGTTGGTGAATCGTTAACAAAAAATTAAAAAAAATATGTTTTTATTTAATTATTCCAAATTTTTATTTGTGATCGACTGCATGTTCTGAGTTGCTTTACAGAACTTAAAAACCTGCGTGGATCACCGCCGGTCCGGTTAAAATCAGTTGATTCGTTTATGAGATGTCTCGCTTTGTTGGTTTCCGCCGACAAATATTACTGATACATAAATTTCACAACAGTTGCTATTGTTGTTAATTTGTCTGTTAATTCCAGGTAGTATAATAAGTTGTGTTATGTTATTTTTTGTATTTTCAAGTACCCAGATAAAGTAGCTATAATAATTACTCATATGACTGATTGTAAAATGAAATGATAGTCTAGAAATAAAGTCAAATCATTAATCTTGCTGTTTTCATTTAATTTTTATGATTCTTTAAAAATTTAACATCCGTAAACAAAACTATCTGAAAATAGCAGATAATCCAAAATAATTACATATCCATAACCATATCTGAAACTGGTATAATATTATTTGTATATCCGTACATATCTACATCTGTATCCAGATCTGAAATTTCATATCCATAACATTTCTAGTTTGAACCCCAACCCTCTGCCCCCGCTATGCCCATGGTGATAACTTAATAGATAAACTAAACAGTTTTGAAATTATCTACATTAGCAACAATAATTCAAGAATTTTTATGTGAACATTATGAAGCACATTAACATAATAAGACAGGTAAAATAGATAATGTGTTTATTTGATACAAATGCTGTACTCTTTCTTTGCTTTTTGGCTCAGCAGTTTAGTAATAACTATTAAGATGTTTCTAAGAGTTATAACTTTACAACTGCTTTATTAAAATTTGTGTAACAATTGTCAACTATAATATTAAACAACATAATAGTAAACCCTTTACCAGCTAATCACATACTAGCCAGCGTAGCAAAAATAGCGCACTATAAAACGGTCAGTTGTTAACATAGATATTATTAATGTATCTTGTGAGAAATATCAATAATTGATTCAATTAATTAGTATAGACCAAAACTTTCAAGACAATATATGGATACATTTAACAAATAAATTGTTTTGAGAAAAACTTTAAATTTTGTCTATAATATTTGAAATTCATTTGGATAATTTAGGAAAGTGAAATGTCATCTTGTTATGATTCTGTATCTGCAAGGTAGAAAATTTGATGCAGTAAGTTGCTCTATAATTATATTAATGACACAGACACATGAAAATGATATTTACATATCATACCAACAAAGTAAAGTAAATTGGTATTATCATCCAAATGCCTTTGTCCAATTAAATACACATGGTAAACAAAATAATAGATAACAATTGAGTAAATTAAGATTACATATTAAAATTATTATCATACTGGATGCCTCAAGAAGTTATAAATTATTTTTAAAATATCTAAATGAAACTTTATGGATACAAGAATTACTTATATGCTGCAAAAATAAATACTGACGGTTAACTATATTTATTATTCAGTCTTTGGCAGAATTGAGCAAAAAATAGAATAATAAACTTAATATTATTTATCACAAATTAAATATATAGCAAAAGAAAATTGTTGAATCTAATGAATTCAGTTTACATATTCAAATAAAAAATCAATTATATTTTAAACGCATAGTTAATAGCCACTGACTGCAAATAGGTATGTATTTTCTAGTTATGTCAATAAATATTTAAATCAACTTAAGAGATCTAAGGGCTTATCGGAGGATCATCCTGACCAATCATGACATCTTCATAGATTACGTCGTTGTTCCTTCGGATATTAATCTTTTGTCTGATGTAATCCACTAGTTTATACTTCCTAAAAATTAAAACCAATGCACAAGTAAGTAGTACTAGAGTAAATACTAGGGCGACAACGAGGGTGGCACCGTGGCTTTGGGTAGACGCAGAGTCGGGCACGCTGTCAGGTACGGTATTGGGCACCGTACATTCCTCGCCGTCCCATGAAAAGCCTGCCTCGCATACGCAAACGTGTTCGTTGCACACAATGTTGTCGCCAGGACAGGGTTCCAGAAGCATGTCATTGCACGACGGGATGTTCTCTGTTAAGAAAAGCAACATTGTTGATTATATCCGTCACAACTTAAATTGATTCAATTAAATAATTGGTCAGAACTTACCACAGCGAGTGAAATGAACTACACTTAGGGCTATGGTGATGGCTAATCCAACAAAGCTAAGTGCCATGACGTTAACTCCAAAAAATAACTTAGAAACAAAATAACAATCGTGTACGTTTATGCTCGCACATATCAATTTACTATTCGATTCAGTAAAGAACTAAACAAGTAAATAATGTCAATCTATTGTGTACCACAACCACTAAGAGCAAAACAAATCTACGATTTATGGTATCATTCAGCTGTCAGTTTAAATTGTCAATCGTGGTTATGGTTATTCACCGAATGCCATAAATAAAAAAAACAATCGTGTATTGTTTTGGTATTTATATTTTTTATAATGCACGATCCAATATGTAGACATTTAAAATAACTCTTAGACATTTCTAAATGTGCAGAATATTATTCGTTCCGTTTTGTAATAATATGGCAAAGTTAGAATTATAATCACGTGTAGGTAATATCAATATAGAACTAAATAACCCTGTAATAACATGAATTTCTTAATACACAAGAATTATTATATAAAGATAAGACAATATCAAATTAAAACAACTTCGATTAGTAATTTAACACTTGTTAGCTACCTAATTTAATTTAATAGTAATAATTTTTTTCGGATGTTTTCATTTCTACCTAGAGCTTTAATGTGGCACGCACATGGTGTTCGCCAATACACATTATATATATATATATATATATATATATATATATATATATATATATATATATATATATATAGTCAGATTGCATGCCATCTTGACCCCTTTTCAGGTGAAGGCCTCCTCCGAAGATTGCCACTTGTCACGATTTTTTTCGCCAGGTTGGACTAAGTGAGAGGCCTCTTGTTCACAATCACTTGTTTCGGTAGTGTCTTTCCATTTCGTCCTTCCACTTCGCTTTGAGTCGGCCTCTGCTTCTGTTGCTTCTGTGCCAATGAGGTGAACTCCACATAGTCACGACCGTCGTCCACCTATTGTCAGTGTAGCGTGCCACGTGACCCGCCCATCTCCATTTTACACTTCGTGCGAAGAATAAGACATCTGTCATGCTAGTCTGTTTTCCTATTGCACTGTGACGGACTCTGTCCTTCAGTTCTATTTTAGTGAGTGCGTTCTAAGGCTCTTTGACATGATGTTAGATATATGTTGGTTGTTGAATCAAATATTCAAATTTTTAACTTGAAGTCCATGTTAGACTTCTTCATAACCGCAAACTTCTGTATAACCGCAGACCTTTTTCCATCTCTCTATTTCTTCTATATGGTTATTTTTGCGAAAGGATACTAGTTTGCCTAGATAGATACAATCATCAATGTAATCTATAATGTTATTATTTATTAGAATTGGAGTTCTGTGGTGATTAGACATGACCTTCGTTTTTGAGATATTAATTTCCAGGCCGACGCTTGTGTTTGCTTTATCAAGTTCTGACATCATGAATTAGAACTCTGCAGGGCTCTCTAAGAACAGCACAATATAGTCTGCGAAGCATGGATAGTGAAGATGCTCTGTGCCAATTTTTAATCCTTTTCTGTTCCAAGATAGATTTTTCGTAGTGTTTTGGAAGACTGATATGAATAATGTAGGTGACAATGGATCGTCCTGTATAACTCCTCCGTTTATTTCTATTTTTTATCCTAGTTACAGTATAGTATGCATGTAAAAGTTTTTAACTTTTGCCTGCCAAAAAAGACTAAGCTTCATAAATAGGAAACACTTGTTTCTTATTTACTTTAATAAATGTACATGGAGATGTACATTTTATTTCTGTTGTAATCGCTACAAAATGCCATAATTTACTGCTACACCTGCAAGTAACAATGGTTACAAAATAAAGTTCAGTGACATATACAACAGATGATTTCTAATCAGACCGTTCTTTCCACTGCTAGAGTATGCTTTTCCACAGTGAGGTAATACGAAAATTATTGTCGGAGTTTAGCTTGTCACTGGGTCACTAGTATCATTTGTAACAGATGGGTGAGTGAAGCGATTACAATTACCATCTACGCAAACATCTATACAGTACAATAGTGTCCTAGTTTTTAGAAAAAAATAGGTAAGTAATATTTAAAATTATTTAAAGTGTATTAAAATATGTTAATAAAGCTATTTTCTTGCGTTTACATTTGTATAGAATGTTTTATGCGTATCAAAGAGTTATCATACATTATTATAATAAAAAAAACTGTATTATCTATGATCTTATTATCAGGTAATGAAAGAACAAGCATTCATTTCTAACCGAAAATCCTTTGCACTACAAACTCAGATACGAGTTAAAATTAACTTTAATATCCTTCGTTTTATTGCAGCTGTCATATTATAGGGTCAGGGAAAAACTTTTTCATATTTTATAAGTAAAAAGTGACAATAAAATTTATTTGGTTGTTCTGTTTGTATCTAACTAGTTTTGATACTACTAAATAGATGACAATTTAAAAAAGAAGAATGAAAATATTTTTAATCGTTTTTGCCTTAAAAACTTTTAATTTTAGGCAAAAAGTTTCGAATGTTTAGAAAAATATCAAAATTGTTGATCATATATCATTGCGTAATATGACTTTATCTAAGACGTCAAACAGTCTATTCACCGTTTTTGCGTTGCATACTGCGTAAATTTCTTACCATGACCAAATTCCTCAATGAATTTTTAATTTAGACAAAATAAACCATTCGCTCTATGTATCGAAGAGCGCATTGAGCTATCGGTGCTGGATGTTGTCACTGCGGGTGAGAATGGTCGTTTGCAGAACCTACCTAGCACAGGGCCAATGCGAAATCCGATCTCTCAATTTGAAATAAAAACATGTTGAGAGATACGGATATTCTTTTAAATGATTGTGAAATTAACTAAACATAAGCTCAAAAACGTTGCTAAAGGAACTTAAAAACATTGACTTACTATATATTTACAGATTAAGTGTACCATATTTAAGCGACAAACATAAATCGGATATCTTAATATATAGTAATTAAATAGGTAGGTAAGTATTCTATATACAAACGGCTAAGAGTATGTCGGACCGCTCACCGTTGGGTTCCAAGCTGTAACTACATAAAAGCACTGCAAATGAAAAACAACGTTGTTATACTTTTTCCATATTTCCCGCACATAATAGGTAAGAGCACTTTAGTCGCCTATAACTATTAAAACGAGTAGGTATATCGACTATTACTATTAGATTAGTGTAAACTAAATTGCATCAGTAAAAAAGCGTATCTTCATGGCATTCACATCCTTTTGTTGCGAAGCGCAGTTTTTCATCAATAACTCAACAACAATTTAACCTACTATGTTCAAAACAATTTTCTTTGAAAATATTTATTAAGCGTTACCTTTGCTATTTTTTTCATATTTTTTAGATATATGGTTTAGAAAATAGAGGGGGGGGACACAATTTCTGATACTTTCGGAGCGATTATTTCCGAATTTATTCACGTAATCAAGAAAATGGCTTAAAAGCTTTAACATTTTTTAGAACTGTCGAAATATGCGCCACACGTAGATGTTTACTGAAAAAAAAAATTATAGAACAATTTTTTAAAATAGAGTGCCCCTTCTCAAAAATTTATTATTGATATTTAACTACCAAAGTAAGTGTAGCGGTTTATACAAGACACCTACACTATAAATTTCATCAATATACGTCTTGTAGGTTTTGAATGAAATGCCTGTGACATACGGACGGACGGACGGACATGACGAAACTACAAGTGTTCCATTTTTGCCATTTTGGCTGTTAACCTTAAGATTCAGCAAAGCAAAAAATATTTGTAAATCACTCATAGAAAATAAATTACTTTTCCTCGGCTATATTTCAATTATTGAGCAAAAGTTTTTGAAATATATTTGATTTATAAAACGTCTTTCGCACCATAGATGTCGCTCGTAGTAATAAGCCGTAACTCAAACTTATAGATGGCGTTGTTGATTACCACATTACAAAAGACAAAATTTAAGAAAAATGACACTATGTTAAAAAATTGACAAACAGGAGCAAGATTTATACAAGATCCGAATGATACATCAGGGAGTTGCCGACAAGTTCCAAACTTTTCATCCAGCGGAAAATATACTCATTAAACCGTAATAATGTCAAATAGGTCATAGATATAAATTTGTAAAAAGATTTTTCGTATTTTGTATACAAATTCAAGATAATTTTACTTCGTATTTTATTAAGATTTAATTATAACATATATATGTATATATATACCCTTTCGTTCGACAACTTGTTGCCATTTTGTAAGTAGTGACAAAATCCCATTGCTGTAGATATTTCGGAGTTTCTGATAAAAAAAACTGCGACAAATGGTTGTGATAGTCCTGTCTTGACGTTAATCTAACAATACCTAAAGAATTCTGAAGAAACTGAAACAGGCGAAAATCTAAGGATGCAAGGTCGGGGCTATATGATGGATGCATTAACACTTACCAACCAAACTCTCATTATTTGCTGAGTGGCTAAATATACGTATGATGTGGCGTTATCATGGTGACAAATCATATCTATACACCATTTTCTGCACATCAATTCCGGCCGTGTTTTTCTTTACTTCTTGCTCGAGTCTCGTCAGGTGTTGGTAATAGAGATCCGAATACAGGGTTTTGCACGGTGGTAAAAGCTCATAATGAATAATGCCCTTCCAATCCCACGATACACAAAGCATCATCTTATTACGAGTTAATCCGGGTTTGTCAAGCTTACTAGCCACTTAACTATAATCATTTCCGCACGTTTTTGTCATAAGTAATCTATTTTTCATCACCAGTGATCAATTTTTAATTAATCAGTTCCATTACGTTTCAACAAAGAATCGCAAATTAGTACACACAATGAGCTACATCTATGCTGCGAAAACATTTCTAAAAATCAAATTTATTTTAATAACTTTTGCTCAATAATTGAAATACTGCTGAATCAAGGAAATTTATTTTTTATAAGTGGCATACAAAGATTTTCTGTTTTGTTGATTGTATGTATATAGAATACTTATCTACCTATTTACTTACTATATATTAAGATATCCGATTTATGTTTGTCGCTTAAATATGGTACACTTAATCTGTAAATATATAGTAAGTCAATGTTTTTAAGTTCCTTTAGCAACGTTTTTGAGCTTATGTTTAGTTAATTTCACAATCATTTAAAAGAATATCCGTATCCCTCAACATGTTTTTATTTCAAATTGAGAGATCGGATTTCGCATTGGCCCTGTGCTAGGTAGGTTCTGCAAACGACCATTCTCACCCGCAGTGACAACATCCAGCACCGATAGCTCAATGCGCTCTTCGATACATAGAGCGAATGGTTTATTTTGTCTAAATTAAAAATTCATTGAGGAATTTGGTCATGGTAAGAAATTTACGAAGTACGCAACGCAAAAATGGTGAAGAGACCGTTTGACGTCTTAGATAACGTCATATTACGCAATGATATCTAATATTCGGTCTTGAATATGCTTTGAATTTGTTTTTTAAATATTGAAAACTATTTACCCTAAAACTTTCAGTCTTTACGGCAACAACGAATAAAAATGTTGATTTTGAGACCTAATGAAGAATCAGTCTTACATAATTTGGTTTTAGCTTTGTAATTTAAAATATTGATTTTTAAATGTGCTTTTAAATGTGCTTTATTTACCTAGCTTAACGTAATACTAAGGAAAATAAAAAATGTAAGTATTTTCTTAAACAAGTAACCATGTAATTTGTACATAAACTTTTTGTATTATTAAGTCTTAACCTATTAATGACACTTTGGTATACATGAGCAAGTAGCGAGCTACCGCAGCGCGGGCCGTCCACGCGGCCGCCCACGACGCAGCGTCACCCTAGAAGTCGTACTCGTCGCCGGTGCCGTAGGTGTACTTTTCGGGCAGCACGTAGTCGGCGGGGTCGTGCCCGGACGCCTCCACACCGCCGTTGCCGTCGCTGGCGCCCTCCTCGCTGCGGCCCTCTCGCGCCTCGCCCTCGCCCTCGCCCTCGCTGTCGAACGATACTCGTTTAAAAGGCGAACTCGTCAAGTAGCCCGAATGGGGTCGCGCGCGGACACTCACGGCTCGTCGCGGAGTTCGCCGGCGCGTGGGTTTTCGTCGTCCTCTTCAGACGCGTCCCTGTGCTTCTTCGCTGAAAATAGAAGAAAGTCATTATTCTATTTCTTGACGTCCAGTTGTGCAGAATATCAAGCGGTCGAGTTGCGATTGTCACGTCGTGTCGCAATTGTCACGTCGTGTCTCAATCGTCGCGTCGTGTCGCTGTCGTCGCGTCGGTATAGAAAGAAAAGTCAATTAATTTCAGTCATGGTAATTTATTGCATCAGGAGAGTCGGAGGGCGGCCGCCCACCCGCGTCGTCGTCACCACAACCAGCGAAACAATTTCTTAATAAATTTGACGGGGCGGCGCGCGACGCGCGGACGCAGCGCGCGGAGTTCACCTGTCTGCTCGTGGCGCTCGCTGTGCGCCCCCTGCTGGCCCTCGTCGTGGTCGCCGTACGAGTCCTGCTTCTCGAACTCGTAAGCGTCGCCGGCTTTCTTGTGGTACGAGTCGAAGTGCTGGTAGCCTTTCTTGCCGCCGCCGGACTTCTTGCGCGAGTACCCTATCTCGCCGTCGCCCTCGTTCTCGTAGGTCCTGTGGTAGTCTTCAGGCTAAAATCGAAACGATCGTATTTCGTAATAAATGCAGACTCAGCTGTGGATATAAACGTCATAAATTATCTTATTTAAATTAACCTAAAATTTGTGTTAAAACGAAGAAGCATCGTTTATTTAGAACTATGAATCGTGGCTCGATCGCTTTATTGTTCCACTGTATAACTTAAAATGATGTCGACTCAGATTTTAGTCAGCTTTAAACGCTTTTTTCGCATTATATACGTTTATAATGTATTAAATATGTCAAGTAGACAAGATATTATTCCGTACTCACATGAATATGTTACGAACGATTAGGTGTCAAATATGCGAGCGAATTCTTGGAAAATGTCATAATATCTCTGTCAATTCATAACACTTTACTGGGGTATCGTAATATGTATTTTGATACATATCCCGTCAACATTGAATTGACAATGATTTGGCGTTTATAATTATACTGTGCTTATGATGTTCATTCATATCTCACTATTAAAATTTTGTGGCAAGAAGACACCGATGCGTCTGCGGTCGTGTATGGGTGGGGAGATCTGTAGGTTAATTCATTGAAATACTCACCGCAGCGGCGCGCACCTCGCGCACGTACGAGCCGACGGAGACGGTGTCGTCGAGCGCGGAGGGCGCGGGCGCCGCCCGCGTCAGCGCCGCGCACGCCAGTGTCAACCACGTCAGCGCCGAATTCATGACTGATCCTCGCTCAGCCGTTCTTTTCGATCTAGAGCAAATAACTACAGAAAAGCGTTTTTGAAAGACGATGGAACACGGACACAGATTCGATTTTTTCTTTTGCAGAACGTACAAAAGCAAGAGAAAAGTGAAATAAAATAATGCAGCACGCCGGCCGCAGCGGTCCGTTTAAACTCCGCCTACTATTCCGAGTCAGTATTTTATATAACGGCGCATTGCACGCCCGGTTAATCTTTCCCAATGCGTTTGTCGGTCTGCTCGTAAATTCGTCTTCGACGGCGAGCGCGCGGGGTGGTCGCGGTGCGGGCGGGGTCGTGGCGCTGGCGCATACTTTTTCTACGGGCTTGCATAAAAGTCCGCGGCCCGGAGCCGTCCTCGCGCCAACGTTTTCTGATGAATCGTTAACCAAATCTAAATGAGTATTTGACGAAGTGTAACAGACTCGATCGGAAACGCTATTGCTCCACCCGACGTCGACGGCGGAGCGCCTGACGCTCGGCCGTCTCCGGCGTGCGCTGAAGCTATAGCCTCGTGTTAAATTTGCGCGCGCGCGTGTGTGGGCCCGTGCGCGCGTACGCGTATGTGCGTGCGTGTGCACGTATGCCTGTGCGTGTGCACGTATGTGTGTGCGTGCACGTATGTGTGTGCGTGTGCACGTATGCGTGTGCGTGTGCGCATATGCGTCTGAGTGGACGTGGGCGTGTGCGTTTGCGCGAATGCGTGTGCGTGTGTGCGTGCGTGTGCGCATTTGTGTTTTATTCTGTAAATCTTTTTTACGGTACGCGGTCTCTTCGCGTTGGGTGCTAAATTGGGGCTGTACGGTAGATGACCCATCAATTCGATATTTAACCTTCCAAAAACCGAATTAATTCAGCCGGTATGTGACAGCTAGCATTGTCATGATGAAGAATGATTCTGCGTTGTCGGTTGTTCTTTCTTATTTCTTTAAGGACTTCTGACAAACAAATGGTCGTGTACCACTCCGCATTGACCGTTTTATGATTCTCTAGTGGCACTGTAACCATATGTAACCATTTATTTTCAAAGTGCTTTTGGCACGAAACATTTTTGTTGAGTTCGGTTCATCTGGAACATCCACACCGTTAACTGTTGTTTAGTTTCGGGGTCATACGTATAGATCCAAGATTACAAAACTTGTGTAGATATTATAAACAGCTTTTGACGGACCATGATTGTATTTTTTATCATTTTTTTCATCAGTCGACACGAGCCTGTTTTTGATCGATGCTCAAGTGGTGCGGAATCCAACGCGAACAAATTTTTTTTACAGCCAAATCGTGTATAATCCTATGTATCATTAAAAGTAAGTAAAACAGTTGTACTCTTCCCAGGAACTTCTGTAACTACATACTTCAAAAGATACTAAAGGAAATATATGAAAAATGAGCGTTATTTCCATATTATTTTAGAAATTACCGTAACTAAAATTTTGCAAAACGTAGTAAATGTAGAATTTCTCACATAAAATTTCAAAAAAAACTTAAGCTAAATTCTTAAAACATTAATTATTTTTTTATATATTTATATTTTTTTTTTTGCGTTAAGAAACAGTATGGTAGTTTACATATCTGCGTATAAAATTTCATAACAATCAATGAAATGATCCACAGTTGTAAAGCTGTAATGTACTGACGGCCACAACGCGCGGAGACATCACGAAATTACAAAAATTCTGTTTATATTATTTGGCTTCGACTATTTTGGATTATTACATAACCCTAAAAATGGCGCAGAAAAAAAAGTGCAACTAGGATTTTGAGTAAAGTTATAAAAATAATCCTAATTATGATATTCCCAGAAGGGGATAAACAAAAATTTTCAAACACATTTATTGTAAAAATCAAAATATCCTTAATTAAGAATCATCACCAATTAAGTGTGTAAGACTTATAATATTAGGTAAATAAATAAAAGTCATTCCGGAAATGAAAACGTCTATTTAGTATTACTACGAAAACACTGCTGAATACATAAATTTGATGTCGCTAATATCACATTAATTCCATTATCGAACTTAAATGATAGTGCAATAATATAGAACTGTCTGCTAAACAAATATCATGCACTCGGTTCTGAAAATTAAGCACTGACTCAGCTTTAAACAATTTTCCTTCTGTTTTGAAAATTAGTTTCTTTGAAAATTTTAGAACAATGCTGTAATGTATCAAAAATAAATTCGCTCGCTGTCGCTTTTCACTAGTTTTACTTTGACTCTGAACGCATTGGAAAATTGAAAGCGTTTTTTATTTACTTTGCGAAATAATGTAAAATGAAATATATTGTTGAAAAACGTAATAGCATGATGTTAATAAGGTATTTTAAAAATATATAGTGTGAGCAACATATTTTAAGATCACAACGTGCGCGGGCACGTGTGTGAATTTTTCTTGTATACAGTACTACGAGTATGTACGTGCCAAGAACCGGGAATAGACGATAATTTAAACTTCGTACATCGTTTTTCCATACATTTGTTATTAAAACGGTAGAAATGATTCTCGTCGCGATGGGATGGTTATTCCTTTAGGAAGCGGTGGACCTAAAGGAACTAAAGAGGCATTCGAGGTGGCTGTCGCGGTATATTACCGCAGCACATCACTGGCGCTGCGGGCGCGTCGTCACCGCTACTGTATGAGTTTTGCAAGACTAGTCGATCAATAGATTCTGTGGATTTACAAGCACGCGGTGTGTTACGTAGGCGCGCGCGCTGCCTGCGTAGGGGTTCTTCGATTGCGACAAAGAGCTTCTCTTACTCGTGAGCCATCGTTTCTCGGAGTGAACAGTAATGCAAAAGCATGCCCATAGCCACCCATGAGGACCCCATAATAATCATCAGACAAAACTTTATCCGTCTAATATACGTTTTTGACTTCATCAGAACAGATTTTGACAATAGAATTTTGTATAGTATGCCTGTCATCATCAGGTTTTTAAACAAAGAATAAAGTTAAGTATTCTACTATAAATTCTAGCCCAATTCTTAAAAATATACAAAATAAAATATTTCATTGAAAATGTTAAGATACAGGATTACAAAATCAGTAATAGAGCAATTTTTTATTTAAAGATGAAATAAGTACCGTATAGTAACGCATTCAGATAATGTTGTTTTTGACTTGTATGTAAGATTTCCTGTCCTGTTTTCTCGTAACTACTAACTCGTAACTTCTTGCTACGTAAGAATTAAGAATACATTTCGATATGTTACACGTCGTTATATTTGTCTTGGTGGCATCAGTATAACTGAATGTATTGTTATAAAAGATGTATTATTAAAGATAAAAATTTTTCGTATTTATTAAATAAAAGTTGTAGTAAAATCTCTTTGGTTGTGCTGTTTGTATCTGGCTAGTTTTAATACCATTAAATAGATAATATTTAAAAAAAGAAAATACTAATTATAAACGGTGTCCCGCTACTTTTCTATTGTTTTTGTATCCATTAAAATGAGGAAATCTGACGTAGGAATTCGATACATTTTGAAGTTTTATTATAGAAAAGGGAATAATACGACACACACAGCGAAAAACATTTGTGACGTTTATGGATCTAATTCAGTGTTTGTAAGAGTAGCACAAAACCAGTTCAAGCATTTTCAGTCCGGTAATTTTGATGTCAACGATGAACCTCGCTCTGCTCGACCGGATAAAGTCGATGCCATTTTAGAAAAAGTAGAGCAAGATGGGCATATTACTTTTTAGAACATAGCTGAAGAAGTGGCGATTGACCGCAGAACAATTTCGACCCATTTTAAAGAAGATAGATATATAAAAAAAGCTCGATACTTGGGCCCTACACGAGCTCACTAAAAGAAGTCTAATGAATCGTGTACTCGTCTGCGATTCTCTATTGAAACGTCTTGAAACGCATTTGAAAAGATTGATCACTTGTGATAAAAAATAGATTAGATAGCCTATAGCGAAACCCGCATTATCTCACAATAAGTTGATGCTGTGTGTAATTGTGTATGGTGGAACTGGAAGGTTATTATTAACTGTGAACTTTTACAACCGGACAAACCATCCATTGGGATCTCTACCGCCGAGAGACAGTAGCGCTGTTACTACTGCTGAGACTCGAGCAAGATGTAGAAAAACAGTCGGAATTTATCAAAAAAAAGGGTGGCGTTTTTGGCTATTGAAGGAGTTTGGTTGAGAAATGTTAATGCATCCACTACATAGCCCTATTGTTGAATTTCTCAGATTTTCATCTGTTCCGGTCTCTTTAGAATTTTTTAGATTATGTCACTACTTACAAAATGGCAACAAGTTGTTGAACGAAATGACATATACATATGCAATTTTTTCATAATGCCATTTAATAATAACAATATTATTATTAAATGTAAATAAAATACGATAAAAAATCTTGAAATTGCATATAAAATATGAAAAAAAAAATTTCTCGGACCCTATAAAAATAAAATGTGAGATCATATGGCGGGTTTTAAGCCTCAATAAAAATTTTGAAATTATTTTTTTTCAAACGTATTGAATTTCTTCTAAATATATCGAAGGTTTTTAAGAGACGATCACAAAAACATATACGTCTTATACCAGTGTTCCTGTAGAAATAATTTGAAATGACAAATAACAAAGAACAGAAATTATTCCATCTTCTACTAAACGTTTTGATGACTTACTTTATTCTAATTAGGTAGGTTACGCTATACATGTGTATCTGGGTATGTGTGTTGTAAAATTTTTTTATACACTCGGAACATCCCGACGATTGGATGGATTTTCATCAATCAGGTGTCTCTCAATTTGTTTAAGCCATACGATGACTGCGAGTTGGGTTATGTTCTTATAGAATTAACATGGTGGCCGTAAAATGAAATAATGGCGGTTAGGATGAAAAAAATGCATACAATTTTCAGTGCCATATGTAGTGACATGTAGAAGTAATAAAATAAAGTATGCAAGTGATTCGGTTGAAAGTTTAAAGAACAAAGCTCTGTATGTGATTTAAAGTGACACTGGCTTAGTTAAAAAATTCAACCAAGATGAAGAAAAAAAAGATATCCTATTAAATATGGATCCAATTAAAACATATTTATCAGTTGGAGGTATTATATATGCAGCAGGATCCACAGCAAGTATGGAATATGAATCTGATGTCTCTGAATGGAAATATTTATCTGTTTCATTGGATGACTTTTTACATCAATTTTTTTCCACTTTTCAATTCACATTTACCTAGTCGACCCCGTTCGTTGGCTTTTCCGTCGTCTGTCGTCGGTAGTTCGTTCGGATTTGTTCGGCGACAGAGCTTTTTTCTTAAACTTCGAACCGAATTCCTTACATACTTAATTTTTTACGTTACTTCGTGTGTAGTTCAAGAAATAAATAAATCGAATTAGATATATCCGGCATGTAAATTTATTTCTGAATAAAAATAAAATTATAAATATCTGACCGCTAATATTTGTAATTTTCTTTTCCTTTCTCCAAAGAGACGGTCGCCCTAATCGTCACATTCTGACTGAGACATTGTGGCACACAATAGACTCTCGTCACGTTCTCGTGCACGAGTCGTTGTTGTGCGGTCAGCAGCGCACGACGTAAGACTTCGCCCGCGCATGCGCGCGACGAAAGTGCATTGTCGTAGAAACTTAACGCTAATACGTTTCTGCGGTTCGCGGGTGCGCCGGGCGCGGGCGCCGCGCGGCGGTGTCCCAATGCGGTAGCGGTAGCGGCGATAACCTCTCGGGCATCATGCGCCGGGGCCGGGATCGCGCCGCGCCGAGAAATCGGCGGCGAGCGTTGCGCCACGCGGCGGTAGGGCGGCGCGACCTCCGCCGGGGCGCTGTCGAAACGCGGCCGACCTCGACCGACACGTATTTGCAAGATTGCTAATAATGAACTTTACTTATTATGTTTGAGGCGGTCACGAACCGATCGCAGCCGTCACGATAGCGCATAACGTGCTCCTATTATTTGACACGAAACGATAAATTTGCAAGAGAAAAACGAATGGAGCCGGTGAACCGCAACGGGCGGCGGCGGACGTTTCGAAGTAAAGAACTGCGGAACAATTATCTACGAGTACAATTGCTAAAGTAAAATATGGGGCACTTCGTGGTGAAGGCCCGACGGTCGTCGAAGTACCGGCGTCGACGCAGGAGAGTGCGTACTACTGCGTACATCCCTTCGTATTGTATATGCTCTGGGCATAGCATACCCCATCAAATATCTGACAAGTCGTGAGTTGGTCGTGGTCCGCTTACCGCACAGAGCGTTGGTGCTGCACGCGTGCACATATAATTATTTTGTAGTAAGTTTTTAGTGCTGATTTTAAACTTGTGATTCTGGGTTTTCAATATTTTTTTTTGAAATTCGATCAGAACAAATAATCTAATTAATATTGTGAATGAGATAAAAGCTTGAAAATTAAAAACAGAAAAAAAAATTACACAGGATATAATTTTTTGTTTGGTGGGATTCAATCAAACGGCACGAGATGTAGCCAGCTTAGCGCAGTAGACGGCGATGAAATTAGCGCAGGAGCCGGCGGGGGCGGCCTCTCCGGCGGGGGCGGCGGCGCGCGTACCCGAGTTTCCCGCTTCCACATCTACGTCGAAGTGGATCTCCCACTCCTTATTCAGCCGCATGTCTTCTAAAATTTTGCCACTGTCAAAGAGAACGTTTTCGCACTTATATTTGTAAGACCGATGAAGAACAGCTCGTGCCGCGACGGCCCGGGAGCGCGCCGTCGCGGGGGCACTCACAGGCTCGAGTCGCAGGCGTCGAAGCGCACGAGCGGGTGGGCGAGCTGCGCGGCGCGCTGCAGGGCGCGGGCCGCCAGGAGGCGCGCCGCCACCGCGCGCTCCGCGCTCTCGGCCGACGCCACCAGTGTCACCTGAAAAAATCCTTAGCACTATTTTTCTTTCGTCTTGTCCCACAATACACTGTTAAGTTTTGACGTGACAACGTCTTATAAATTGGTTTGCCGGGTGACACTTCAAGAAACTGCGTTACGCTCCGCTCACGTTATGCGCTCACAATGAGAGCGAGTGAGAGGCACGCGTCCCTTCCACTCGGGCATGGTTAGGCCGCCTAAGAGCGAGAGAGACAGACATAAAAGTGAAGGCACGCGTCCCTTCCACTCGAGCACAGTTAGCCCGCCTAAGAGCGAGAGAGACAGAGCGAGAGAGAGAGAGAGATAGGCATACACACCGGTTCATGTCTTGCGCTTCTATTTCGCTTAGGCGCCTGCATACAAGTTTACACGTTGCCAGTTAATTGTAAAACGATTGTGTAGTGATAATGTGAAGGTAGTTATATTTGTATATAAATACGTATGTATGTGTAAAGGTAAAAATAAAATTTTGTTAATATGAAATTCAGTGCGAGATTCTTTGTATAAATTAATGTTTTAAATATAATTCTTTGTATAAATAAATGTTTTAAATTGTTACTATTATTTCATCCTTCTTCCTACTATACGAATGAATATTCACATTAAAATGATTTTACCACTCAAAGTCGTTGTCACGTAAAACTTTCGCCCGTATACCGACTTTACAGGCAACCATTTTTTTTTTTTTCCTTTACGAAATCGGACTTCGGATATTTAAATCCCAAACATCGGTCTAGTGTCAACGTACGGAACCTAAGGATTAGTCAGCTCTGCAAATCATTGATAAAATAATATATAACTAGCGGTGCTCACGGTTTCATTCAGGTGGACTACAGGATTGGTGCTAATTTTTTTTTTATAAATAAAGTAGAATTTTACGTGGGTATGTTAATTATCAGATAAATAATTATATCAAAAATGTTTTTAATTTAAACTTACTTTTAGATATTTTAAGTTTTCCGTGAGTTCTTTTGTTCCTTGATTTGAAAAAATACGGGTTGCACTCCGGGAGTGCCGGCAGAAGTGAAAACTTGAACATTAACGTTGTGCATTTTTGAATATTTTGGAATGGTTAGGGAATAATTTCGCACGAATTGCTTTTTTATCAGTATAAAAGTACTATCATTTATGTAGTAACATACGCTATTCATTTATTGCGCTAGCGTACACAAACATGACAATTTATATTACATTAAAAATTTAACACTTCAGAACTATTACATTTGCACAAATTTTACAAGTATATAGACGGTCGAGCTGTCAGCCGTCACCATCCGCGGATGCGCGCGGTGCCGGCGTAGCAGGCTGTAGTACAAACACACACGCACACTCGCGCAAGCGCCCTGCGCCGCTTAAACAACAGCAGGAGTAGGCACACATTTTCTCCGCGCGGTAGAAAAAGAGGGGGATATTACTTCTTCTTCTACGCCGCGCCGGCGGTCTACATCCCTCCGTCTTTCGAATTTTCTATCAGCTCACGTATCCCTGACCCGAGTTTAACATTTTTTATCCATCCCAAAAAGTGCACAACACCGCTAATTAAATTTTCACTTCAAAAAATATATTTTATTTTTGTTAAGGTCCGTGTGTATACAACATTCCTAGTTTTTTTGAATGAACGCAAGTCGGTTCCCCGTATTCTCTAGCTGGGTGTTATTTGAAAGGCAAAAGTGGTTGTTAAGGATCATCCTTAGAAGATAGACATATGTTATCGCTGCCCTTTTTTGTAGGTTTCTTTAATATCTGCAATTATATAGCACATTAATTTGATACATCTCTTATGCTTTATTCAGGGTAAGCCATTTAAGCGTCCCAAAGGCGTCTTTTTTCCGACTTGATTCACCATTATCGTCACTGCCTAGCTAGATGATATAGTTATGTATTAAGAAAAACTCATGTAAATCGGATTAACGCTTCTCGCGTTAAAAGGACATAAACGGACAGACAAACAAACAGACGAACAAACGTTGAGTTTTATAACATGTATTAGAAAATTAACAACATAGAAAATTAACATTTCAAGATGGCGACAATATAATACTTATCATTTTCCCAGTTTATGCTGAACATTAGCAAGTTGTTCAATAATATAAATACATGTACCCTTCGTAAATATCATTGTTATATCGATAAAGATGTAATTGCACGCAAAAAAATTCATATGTTTATTCATATTTTATCCATATAATCAATACACTTAGAAGATTAACACATTTTTTTTGTTTTTGAACCGATTGTAATGAAACAAACACTAATTGTTACAGAAACCTTGCCACATCATTGAAAATCGCAGTCGGTTGACTGTTTGTGAGATTAACGTGCACAAACATATAGACAAATAGACGAAAATTCTAAAGCTCTTTTTTGGTTTCTGTAACTATAAATAAGTATCACGTGGTATATATTTTTTTGGAAAAATATTTAATTTACTGACACGGTCCGCTTACGATTTTATTATATGTTTAGATTAGATACAAGTTAAAAAATTCCTGGTTCTTGTCAGATATCGAACGCGTTGCCTCGTGACTCGATAGCAACGCTCTGACCACCGGCCGGATACCGCTTGTAGTATTTCTCTATAAATAATTATATTACTACCCAAACTTTTGAGACAACTGAAGTTATTACGATACGAGTATATGTAATCAATGAGAATGAATGGATAAGTACGTTAGAAATGTATAAAAAAAAACGATTGTCTCAATTTTACGCAACTAAATCACATAATTATGTATTTAGATAATGTCTGCATCGAAACGTACTTCATTCGCCGTTGTAAATAGTTGATATCGATTTGCAGTCGCGTGAGCATCGCAGCGGACGGCTGGTGGCGCTTGTACGTTGAGAAAGCAAAGTGACAACGCGGGACAGCTGTTGAAATCTGGAGAGCTATATCCTTAATTTACCCAATGAATGTATTGGAAAAGGGAAAGAAATCGTTGTCATCCTACACGAGGTTGTCTCCGCACGAGTGGAGGGCAACAGAAAAAAATGAGGATAATCCTGTACAAGGATGACAAGATCCGGCAAGAAGAATAGGGGTTAATTTTTCATCTCTGAAAATTTAATTTATCACATCGCTGATGGAGCGTTATTGTAGGTTAAATTTTCACTAAAACTATTACAATAGGCTTTTTAATGAAGTGGGCTTTAATACATGTATGACATTTCATGTCACTAAAATGAAAACTAACCGGCTATCGCTGGATGGCCAGCCAGTTTTCATGTGTTACAAAGTACCGTCAGATTTCAATCGTCAATTACTACGACACTAATAATGCGATAACTCGATGCAGGTCACAATGGACAGAGCATGCCTGTACGCATTTGTTATACAGCGTTTTTTGTTTGCTTGTTGCTACAATTTTAATTCGCATGTCATTGTAAGTGCTTGATAGGAACTACTGGAACACAAATTGAAACAATAAAAATATTTGTCTAAATATGTGAAAAATACGTATAAAATTGAAAATATATAAAAAAAATTAAAGACATCGTTTCACATGGGCCGTGAATATGGACAGAACTATAGAAAACTGGCAAAGGAAAGAAAAGCTACCAAAACAAAAGAAAGCTCTCATTAAAAGGAATTTAGAAAATCTAAAAAGTCCAATGCGTAGCAATCTCAGAGCTACGATTTTATTACAGAAAATCTTTAGCGAGGACCTTGACTGTGCCTTTGTGAATTGTATTTATTACTATTCATATCTTTGAAACCATAAGTTTTACCTCCATAAACATATTAGCAATAAACGAAAAGGACTTTTTTTCTTGACGTGGAACACTTCTGTGTTTTCGCTCATAATAGGAGTCGTTTCATAAATAGGAGCTTAGACACTAACACCACCTGCTGTTGAATAAGTAAATGAAGTTGGCAAGTATAAGACCTACTATAACGACGATTCGCTAGCGCTTGGGCTTGCGTTGAAGCGACGCATGCAATACGTTTCATATGGTGAAGTTGTAAATAAACACAATAAAGGTTACCACATACCACAAAGTGTGTAGAAATGTTTCATTTATTTATATATGCAATTATGTCTCGATGTTGCATAGTTACTGGTTATTTAGGGCAAACAAATCGTGGCATATTCATGTTACACTTACAGGCTGTATCCGTACATAGCCAACTAGGGTTTTTTAAGTGAGCTTCGTTTTTAAAAACCTTGTTATTTTATCTTAATTTACAAAATAGCAATTTTACTCTAAAAGAAAATACCGTATAACGTAACGTTATACATATAGCTAAAATAAATATAACTGGGCTTTATCACGTAAGTAATTGCATTAGGTATTTGACTAAATTACAATGATTGAAAAGCTAAGTTGAGTAACTAATCTTATAAAATATGGAAATCATCGTAAATGAGTATCTATGGTAAGGCGTTAAAACATAGTTTCTTGGCTTTTATGGTCATGTGGTCTAAAAACGCGTAAAACAGAGTTCACGATGCCGATAAATTAATTCAAAAACCAAGTATTATAATCGTATTACAATTTATTCTGGAAAAATATTGTTATACAAAGTCAATAAGCAGGTTTTTTTAGTTTTGCTTTTCAAATATTTAAAGTTCATCAATTTGACTAAAAAGACTGTTCGTCTTTCTCATATTTAAAACAATTCAATATTTTCGGATTAGATTTTGAATAAGTACTAATAAAAGTTACATGCTGAAATCCATAATTAAGCATTGTTTATTTGTGTATCTTGTTCTCGCTCTTTTTTATACGAAGAAATCCTCATGGATACTCGGGACCTGGGGATGGCCAACCGAGTTATGATGGACTCCTATCGACCTAAACTCCATGGCGTATCTCTCGCGACCTCGCGCTGGGGCCTCGGGTACGCTTGCGCTTTTATCTACTACTTCAACAGCGCTAAATTTTTCTATTTAATCCTGAGGGCTTTTCATATGATTTTCTAGAGAAAATCTCTTTGCGCCGATCATCTCTTGCTCGTGGACGGATGGCGGACTTTCGTAAATCTACCGCTCTCGGGCATAAGTTTAGGGAGAGGGGGGCTGGAGTAGTTCTAACGCATTTTCTGAGCCCAGTACGTTGGAGGCGGATTTCTTTCAGAGGCAAAGATCTATCTTCGCGCTTTCTTCCGCCGTTTCCTTTTGCAACATAGTTTTTTTCACAGGAGGTTCGTACCGTCTTCCATGATTCCTTGTTACAGGTCATTTTTTCCGCAATAATCAGCGATAAGACGCCACGGACGCCCGTACCACGCCGTCAGGGCGCGCACTGCGCTGCTCAGGCAGGATATTTCTTTAATGTGTGTAGAGCGGTGTCTTCAAGACGTCCGTCGTCACCACGACGGTAGCACTCGGCCGATGGTTCCTTTTTGGCGATTTGGTACACGTATTTCCCAAAGTAGCCATGCCCCGAGAGTACCCGTGTTAGGCGGAACCTAATGACACCGTGTCGCCTGTCCATCAATTGTTCCAATGCCTGAAGAACTCCCTCGATGGTTCGTAAGCCAACGCTGAGATATATCAGCCCCTCTTTCCATTCCACGACCAGAGTCTTGTGAAGCTCAATATGTTCGCTTCGACTTCTCTCAGTGTCAGTGGCCATCCCTGCTTAGGCGCCTCCTCATACCGTTTGTACATAAATGCAAGACTTGTGTCGCTCTGTCCATCTGTCTGTCCATATATTCGCTTATAATTTAAGAACCCCTTATCAAATTGACAATTATTTTTTATTATGTACATACGTTATATGTATAGACATGTTTAATATTGTTAGTTTTAACCTTTTAACCTCATTTCGCTAGCGTGAACATTAAAAAACTGTAACCTTTTGTACCGATTGATTATTATTTATAACAGAAATGTTCAATAAAGAATGAAATTTAACATCGGTTCGTGATTGGAATAGCTAGTAAGACCGCATTTGGAATTACGAATGGAACGAGATCGTCTCATAGTAAAATAGTACAGTATGTGTTTTTATTATTTAAATAATGCATTTCTGTAGTGTAATTTAATGAGAATTAAAGCAAGGACGTAACAGAAATCGAGATCAGAATGAAACCGTAATCAAGAGGGAATGGAGTAAGAAAGCGAAACCGGGACTGGATTCGAAAGTGAAATCGAAAACAAAATCAAGAATGGGAGTGCGACCGGCAACGAGAGCTGGATCGAGGTCAGGGGCGAGGCGACGGCGTCGTCAATCAGTTTTGAGAATGCGATATGTAACGACGAAATGGCTATTGCTAGTTCACTGTGGTATTTATTCTAAGTACTTTTTACTAAGAGTTATACTTTTAGAAATCTGTCATAAATTTGAATCAACAGAAATCTGTAATATCACTTACTTTGTTCCATCCGTGTGCCTGTCCGTCTGTGGCAGGAATTTTATTTTAGGGACTGTTTTTTGTAGTATAAAATAAAAACTTGGCACAATAATATACAACTTAGAAATATATTCCGACTAGACTATCTCTAATTTTTTTATACATTTACCCCCCAAGAGACAACAACCACATCGGTGTAGCGTAGTAGATGTGGTGTGTGGTGCCGCAAGACTTGCTTCAATGACTTTGCCACTTCACGTCGAGTACTGAGACACCCCGCGTCTACAAGCTGCCGCCGGTATGTATGACGAACGACGTATTATTAATGTATGTTATTTTTTGCACAGTAATACTATAAAAGAACATTTCAAAATCAATGTGATATTACGACACAAAGCAATAATTTTGTAATGTTTTATTTTATAATATTTCATTTTTTTTTTAGTAATTGTGTAGGTATGCAAAACATAGAGAAACCTGTACTGGTTTCTATTTTTGCAATGACATCGTTTCATTCAATCCGTTTATATTACTTCTGTTTTGTTTTGAGAGCTGTCGGCAGACCAGCGCGATGGTGAGCTGATGATTTCGTTGCAAGAGCAGGGCAAAACTAGATTGCGCTAGCTAAAGATAGGGGATTGAGGAAGAAGAAAGAGGAGGAGGCTTTACCCAAGCCGGGCTCCATATTCCAGATAAATAGCTAAACACATTAATACTGAATCTACATGTTAAATGCACTAACTCATCTAACAAACATATAAAATTTAAAATGTTATGTAGAAATTAGAAGACTTATTATTATTATTATTTTTTTTTTTGAATAAACAAGATTTTGTTGTTAAGTATTCGTTTTTGTTTCACGAAATTGTTGTCTCTTAATAAATTATATTCCATAATTCTATAACAATCATCTATCTCAACCCAATAGTATGAAAAATATTTTTCGAAAATTTATACAAACGCATTTATTGTTCTCGATGAAATTGTAAAAAATATGAAAACCTCTTCTGAAATTTATTTTATGAAGCAGTGTAATTGTTTTTTATTAAAACTTGAATGTCTTAATAAGTATTCAAATATATATGCACACTTAAATGATTTTTTATTACTAATAGACTACAAAAACTCGCAGTAATTTATAAGTGAAGCATAGCTCACACAGATCGCGGATTCGCTTTGTAAATTCTATTTGAAAATAGCAATGAAATGAAATTTCCTTTTATTTCTTCATTAGTGCTTACTGGTTTTATACAATTGGTAATTTATGCTAAATGCGCAAAGTAAACTAAATAAATATGTTTATATACACTATCTGCTAATTGTTGAACAATCAATTTATGGTGGGGTACGGTAGGGAATAGGTGGAACTACTTTATGTGTGTGAGTAAGTCTGTATAGAAATAGGTATTTGCGTAGTATTAGGTAGACTACGTGATCATGAAGCCCCTTAATTTAAATTGAAATTAAGTTCTTGGACTTTAGGCTATCTACATTTTAGATACTTTGTCTAAATTATGGTAAAGAGACAATATAATATCGTCAAAATAATTCAAGTTCATGAAGAATATGAGTTTTGTTTTGATAGTCTTCTACTTTTCTGTTTATTTGATATACTACAGAAGTTCTAGTAACTAATAACGCTATGTTAGCAATATTTTTACCAAATACCGTAAGTCATTTATACATTATAAAAAATATAATGGGGCCCCGAATATATCGGCTACAAAGATTCTTAAAGAACCCCATTTATTTTACAATTCACTTAATTTTACTTCTGGATATCCATTAATTTAGAGCAATAGTTAAGAATTAATTCCTTTCGTCATACAGTTATGTAAAAGGCGACGCGCTGGACCTGAAATATGGCGTCAACGGAGTACTTGTGGTGGAGTGCGGGCGCGCGCAGGCAGTGCGCGGCCAGCTGCACCAGCCGGCGCGAGCGCGCGCACCGCACGCAGCGCGCCCGCCGCTCCAGCTGCGCCGCGTCCCACGGCCGCAGAGAAGCGCACAGCGCCAGCCCGCACAGCATCTCGCCCGCGCCCGCTTCCGCCACCAGCGAGTGCCCTGTGCACACCGCAACGTACCCATGCCGTTATGACATCATAATTAAGTCGCTTTGATCCTGACCCCGATTCCCCACATTTATTTTAGTTTCCATCACGATTCAACTTCCTGTTCGGATTCCGGCGCGCGTGGGAGAGAGCTCCCACTCTCAGTGTCCATCATGATTTCGCTACTAATTTCGAACGCCCTATAAAGGTATATGCTGATAGCATCTATTAATACCGAAATCGGTTTAGTACATTGCCTATGTTAATTTGATATGTCGTGTTCCGTAAACAGAAACAAAAGATCCAACGATATCCAACGATACTCCATACTGTGGGGTATCGTTGGATAGATCATTCAAAAACATTGCGGGTCTGTGAAAACCATTTTTAGATTTTAGGATCTGTTTGGCAAATGTTGGTTTTAAAATACAATTTTTTGTTAAAATCAAGGGTACTCCAAAACAGAAAACCGAAGTACACAGAGTTATTCAATTGACACCATTATGGCTGAACATGGACATAAAGTTTTAAGATTTCCGTCTTCTCACCTGGATGTTAACTCAATAGGGAATATTTGGGTACAGGTGAAAGGTCACACTAGTACAAAAATATTGATATGAATCTGATTAAGGAAAAAGAATTATCGTTTGCAAAATTCGATTCTTTGTGACTTCTGATCAAAAACGGCGACAAATAGTTTTAAAAATAATCTCTTGATGTTAAATGTAACATCAAGATGTTATGTGTATGTTAACTCAGCATAACTACCTAAAGAATTCTTAAGGTACCGAAACAAGTGAAAATCTAAGAGTACAAAGTCAGGAATATGTGGTGGATGAATTAACACTTCTCGACCAGTCTCTCAATATTTGTGTAGTGACTAACAATGGGTGTGCCGGACCGTTATCGTGGTGAAGAACGACACTCTTGATTTATTCTGGACGCTTCTTCTCTACTTCTTGCTTGAGTCTCATCAGCTGTTGGTAGTAGCGATCCGGCATTCACCAGTTTAGGCTTACTATCCAGTCTATCCAAATAACAGATTTATCTATACCACTGTATAAATTTATTGGCTCTGTCTGTACATTTATTTTTTTCACCTAATTTTGTGATAAATAATCGTTTTATGATGCAGTGATTCGCATTATACTATTTTGTTCATTTTTGTCTGTCTGTCTATATGTCTTTTTATAATTCAAGAACGTCTCGGACGATCGAAATGAAAATTGGTATACAATAATAAAATGTTGTTGCACACATGATAGGCCAGTGTCGTTATTTTACTGTCTGTGTTTTTATTACTTAAGAACGATTTAATCGATTATGATTAGAATTAGTATAAAGTAAGGACATTTGATTTCGTAAATGATAGGTTATTGTTTTTCGGTTTTCCTATTTGTCTGTTTGTCTGTCTGTACGTTTTTCTATAATTTAAAAAAAGGTTTCACTGATCTAGATGAAAATTTGTGTACCGACAGTAAGAACATGTGATTGCGTAAATAATAGGCTACTGTCTGTTTATCTGTTTTTTGCCAAGTGTGTATGTGTTATTTATAACTTATGTATAGCTGTATTTTTTATTGGTGAGTTTGTCAATATAAGTAAATAAAAGCATAAAAATACAATACAGAATATTTAATTTATGTTCAATGAGAAATGAGGTTCAGGGCGTATGGTTGTTTTTTATGTGACCTCTGACATATAATAGGGTTCAACTTAGGTCTAAATTACCTGTTTCATCAATTGAGACATTTGATAAACATTATACATGATTACAGTGTAATTAATGGGCGCCAATTGACAGCAAGTGCCGAAAAAAGATATATAATCAAACTTAATGATATTCACAATCAAATGCAATCAAATATTGTACAAAGAGATTAAGGTAGATACCTGATTTCGAATATTGAACTGGGATCACTTCCCACCTATATTTGTTCTTGGTCTCTCATCTGTGATGAAATCTCGGCAATAGTCAATGCAGGCAAATATGTTAGAAGAAATGTTGCGGGCTGTGGCTACCTCAGCAATGGAACACTGTGAACTTCCAAACCACCAATACCAATCTGCGTATTCAGATATCGGGCATCCACTCTTGCGGAGTTGAAAAAAAAAGGATCCTAGCACCACCATAGACACGTGCCACCGATGATAACCGGTATACCAGATTTCATAAATCACTTCTCTGAACAAAACATCGCATCTTACCCGTTACTTAGGAGGGTCTCACGATAAATACTTATATTAGACAGGAGAAGATTGACTGGTTATAATATTTCCTTGAAAGAAATTCGCCTTTCGCAATGAAATTCGTCTGCCCTGATGCTTTTCAAATCAGTAAAGAATACCTACCAATTTTTGTATTTGAAATCGAGAACAGAACCATGGTTGAAAAGGAGTGTGAAATTAAAATTAAAACTAAGAGCATGTTCGGAATCAGAATAAGGAACGGTGCCGTGGTCAGAATCAGAGTGGAACTTCTTAACCCTAATTAACCCTACTTAGTTCGAAACCGGGTTCTGAATTAAAACTGAGACTGCGATCAAAGTCAAAAGTGAGACAAATCGGTGTCGAAATCAGGATTGGGATTGAGGTCGTAAACGGTTGATGCATAAGATAAAGGAATGTGTTCAAAGTCCACGGGGCGAAGCCGCGAGCAGAAGCTAGTATTTAGCTTTAGTATTTAGTATTAAATGCACAGGATTTAAATGTGTTAGGTTTGTAGCCCAGTCGACCACAGCACGTGTGGTCAAATAGGTCGCAGTACGAAACTGGTTCGGCTCGGCCTATGAGACGCCACACTGACGAAACACAAGTGTGAAGTAACAGCTTTCGCTATTGTATTCCGTGCAGTAAGCGAGAGTTCCAGTGGCCTACTCCCACCTTCATCGCTCCACTTTTTCCAGCAACCCACTATCTCTTCCATTAGATATCCTATTTTTACCCGCACTGGTGACTCCTCTGGGAGTATGAGTGTCCATGGCAGTAGTCACCACCTAGTCTTTGGTGGGTTACATGCTCGTTTGCTTCTCGAAATTATTATAAAAAATACTGTATATACATATTCAATTATTTTAATTATTTGTAAGCGATTATTAAATATTTAGTACAGAACGCTCGTTCTAGTATTGAAATCAGTGATTTACCCTGGGCGAGAGTCTGCGCGACGAGGTCGGCGACGAGCAGGAGCGCGGCTGGCGGCAGCGGAGCGCCGCGCAGCTGATGGCGCACGAGGTGCAGCGCACGTGGCCCATCCTGCAGTCGCGCGCGGCGCACGCGCACGCGCTCTTCGCCCGAGCCCTGCGCCTTCGCACAATGATAGATGTTTAAGTCTTATGAAACATCTTATGATGGTCAGAACGTCGAATGTGCTCACGTTTACGGCAAAGTCTATGTGTTCGTATAATATCGTGAATATTCATATGATACTAATAAACTATACTTTAACACTAACACGTGTACTTACAATATTTATATATACTACATAAGTGTAAACTATTATTATAACACTGACACCTTAGAATTTGTGAAAGTTTATTGAATCTCCTTCGCAATTTTTTCGTTATAATTTTCAAATTCTTCTGAACAAAGACAAGAAAAATATTGAGTCATGTAGATATAGGATAAAATCGGTGTCCTTCATAAATCAGACGAGCGTATTGATTATTAAGTTATCAATATTAGTAAATAAAATAGCGTCTGCATTGCGTCACATTTACGCATTAGGAATAAAACTAATAAATATCATTTGGTAACTGATTTAAGCTACCAATATTAATTAAACTATCGTGGTATTACGTTTCAATGCGCTCTTCCACGATGAGATGCATGCTCCGGAGTGAGGATTGTGACAGATTATTAAAAAAATTTATTTCGCAATGGATTTTGTGAGTACAATAATGATGAATCAGACAGCTGGTTCAAGGAGTTTCCCGCTTTAATTTCAACATTCTCTTAGTTGACTTGCTTCTACAAGAAACAAAAAGAAATAAAAGGAAGGACTAGGGCTTCTGCTGCTGTGGCCGTTCAATGATGTTATGTACAGACAAGTCAATATTTGTAAATAAAATATATTTTTGTTAATATACACATTATTTTTATAATAATCCATTCATACAGTATGTGTCAATTTATTTATTTATAGCCTACGCTTGAGAAATTATCGATATACAACAAAGGGTTGCCGAAAAAATAGTCAAAGTTGTGCAGAGCAATCGACAATAGACACGATAGCTACCAATGAAACCTTCGAAAACAAACAAGATGTTTATGGATTGCCGTAAACCTTTTGATTCCATTACACACAGAAGCTGCCCACTGCAAGCATGTTCGTTGTGTAAAATACATTTAATAGTCAGTCATATTTTTAGCTATCCGTTAAAATTGGTTAACGTTAACTACAACAAGACTCATAGCGATCATTAATAACGACTGTTACGCCGCCGTCAACGGCTTTTATCAATTAATATTAACAGCGTCATACCTGGGAAAGGTTTGGATGAAAAGTGGAGCGAGATGAAACCACTTTTGCTCAAACAAATCAAGAACCTTTTATTAGCTTATATTTAATTATAAATTGTACTTCCATGCTGCGGTTATGAACACAGCAAAAATAATATTGATTTATTGCGACACATTATTATTTAGAATGAGTTTATGTATCGATTTTAGTATTTTTTTTGTATTTAAATGTTAAAGGATTATTTGTTTTAAAGAGCAGTAAATTATTTTGTTTATTAATTTATTTGATAATAATACTAGTTCGAGCGGTCGACGCGACTAGCGTTTCAGCGAGTCTTCAATTTCTCATAGAGTTCATGATATTTTTAAAATTATTGTTAAAAGTTTTGATCTTTTGTAGCATATAAATCCTGACTGCGGCAGAAGCAGCTAGCGGCGATGACGTCGCGGTCTACGAGAACGCAGCGCCTGATGCTTTGGCAGCTCGTGCCTCCTCGAAGCTCGACAACAGCTTTTTGTGTATCCAGAAATTTGAGCACTTTGTAATGCCTTATTGTTGACGATCTTTGTGTCAACATTAATAAAGAACTCACCGAAACAAGCACGATATTTTTAATTGCAAGTGCAAGTACAGCGACACGGCCTTTTTCAAATCATAAACGGCTGCGCGCACCGCACACATGAATGTTAATTGATTTTTTAAATGAATTAGATCGACCTATTCAACTATATATTGTTTTTTTAACAGAAGTGTAAAACGATAGTAAATGTGTTGTAGGTACTTAAAGAAAAATGTGTATTTAAAGGGATATGTGACTATTTCTCCTGTACAATATTTCCTTTTACTGGTACAACTGTAGAACTAACTGATAAAGAAAAAATAGTTTGTGCAACATTATTTAGAATTTTGATAGGGAACCAATGTAGGTGAAATCACTTCGATATAAAAAAATATTGCTAAGTAACGATTTTAGGGATAGAATGAGTAACATCTCCGTTTTATAAAATTATATAAATAGATAGATTTGTGTTGGCTGTTTCCATTTCAATTTGATGTTTTAATTTATCACTTATTATTCGACGCAAATTTTGGTATTAAGTTTTTATTCTTTATTTACAGCGACGTACACCCTCAAAATCTCCTTATTTCAGATCTAGGAACGTGGAATTAAGACCTGTAGCCCGCCCTACGCGAGCTACGGGACCGACGGCTTATTGTACATTCCAAAGTACAAAGCAAGTGAAATTGGAATCCTGAAATACGCGTAATCCGCCAAATAAAGCCGGCGGATCCGGCGTTTTCCAGGTTTCGAACTGGTACCTTCATTTCGCCGATTCGAACAGCACCTGACCGTCCTACCGCCACCACTAGCTCCGAGGTACATCAGCTTTGAAAATAATTCCACTCCCTCTCTCACGTTAAGTGAGATTGTATTTTGAAATTACGTTGTTTTATTTTGTATATGCGTGAGGCTATGCGTCATATACCTCTCTAGATTACATACGAAAACCATTAACGCTGCTTCATATTTTAATCTGAGGTGCGGCGCGCAGCCCGCGGCTGGACACGCTTCCCCTGGGACACATCGTCTTTTAGATCTGTCTTCAACTCCCTAACGTAATGACCTCTTATCGTGAAATGCAAATGATGTCTCTTAGAGTACTCGGAAAGATTGTGCTCTCTACCTGTGAAGCCGCACACGTACTATCTAAGCGAGGTGTAAATGTGCAGAAAAGCTGTGGGCCTCACCACGATCTGCTTGGAGGCGGCGCCGGCTTCGGCGTCGGGCGCGTCGGCGTAGCGGCGGCGAGCAGGCGCGGGCGCGGCGGCCCGCAGCAGCGCATGCGCCAGCCCGCGCGCCACCGCCACCACGACGCCTACGCCGCGCGCCGCAGGAGGCTGCGCGTTCATTTATAGCCACTTGACATCTTCTTACCCATTTATTTTGGATATTTTATATAAAAGAAAGGAGTCGAATCAACATTTTGACTTTTCGTTTGACAATCTGTTTTCTTTTTCTCAATTTGAAATACCGATAAATGTACGACCGCTATTGTAAGACGATAATTATACACACACACACCAACACACATCGTTTGTCTGTTTATCTGGTTGTTTTCTGAGGTTTATTTCAGTACGATTGCACCGATATCAATGGAACTTTCATTGGAATGAAGAAGAGATTATTGAACTACAAGTGCTTAGCTTAGGTAACTTTTTATACCAAAAACATTTGAAATTGAAAAATCCTTAAAATATTATAATTTTATCGGAACTGTATCAAAGGTAGAACCGGGATTAAAATCGAGCACCAAGCCTTGATTGGGATTTAAATTTAGACTAGAGTAGTTTTGAGGCTGATTCAAATTCAAATTCAATAATCTCTTTATTTCACACATACTTCAACACATATATTTTAACATAATTGTTGAATAGCATTATAATGATACACATTATAATACTATTTTAATATTATAATAAGAATTTGCCACTCGTTCGAAAGACAATTTGTTCATATCCTCATCAATTTTCAAACATTTTTGTCATCACACTATGGAAACAACCAAAATAAATTATTCTGGCAGCTTCTACATCTGACAAATTTCGTATTTTTTTACCTTTATACGCAGCAGAGGTAAGCCTTTTCGCCATCTTATCAATGTAAGGACCTTATTGAAGTCTTTATCTAGAGTAATGTCGAGGACTATAACTGTACCAACAAAATTCAAATCCTGGTTTCATACTGAAATAGTTCTGGATCTATGGGTTACATTTGATGGTGTATATTTTATACACTTCGTTGTCTTATGACAAATGACATGTCATTAAAAGTAAGTTACTTACAGCAAACCATGTCTCTACTTTCGAGATGGGGATTGAGATGGTGGAACCTGCGTTATCGGTCGATTTAAAAAATGTAAGAATTCGTTCTAAGCGAATTCATGAGCGATTTACAGAGTGTGATCATGACGCCGGAAGGTAGACGCTAATATTCAATAATAGAACAACGTACGCTATATTTTTTTTGTTTAAACTTCGTTTAATCTACATATTTCATTTACAAAATGAAATAACAAGGATAAATAAGGAAGTTTCGCTTTGTACGTGTGAATACAATTACATGAAGAATTATTGTAGAAATTTTTCTTAATAAAGAAAAAAAAAAATTCGAGATTCCCGAAACGATATCTTACTAAATCGATATTGAAAATGAGATCTTTGATGAATAAAATATGTATATACACAGTAATTTATAATACCGGGGCGTCAACGTTGGCACACACCAATTTTTAGTGATACTTCCACTTTAAGTAAGCTTTATGCCAGCGTTGGCAATATTATGGAAAAGGGTCATTACAGAGCTGGCGCGAATAAAAGTTGGTAAACTTCAGCATCAGAATGTAAAAGATGAGTATGAAGAGCGATTGAAATTTAAAACAGTGACAGTGGTGAAACCAAACAGTATTAACTTCTAAAATTTGACAAGTTTTAAAAGATCACAGTATTTCAAAGAAGAGAAAGTAGACTTAATGCGATATATATAAGATAAGAGTGTCGAAAAAGTAATGTTAGAGACAGATGTCGTGACTAGAGTAGAAAAAGGTGTGTTGCGGTGGTTTGACCAACTGGAAAAGATGAATGAAAGTAGGCTAACGAAACAAACTTATAGAGGGAATGCTTGTGATGCAAAGGCGGGCCACATCGGTGGTAAAAAGGACTAAATTTTAAACACCCGAAACCGACGAGCTCGCATGAAAAGATTGATGGATGCTAGCGAAGTAAGAGAGACATGTAAATATCGTATAGGGTGGAAATCTGTAGTCTCTGCCTATCCTTTTGAGAAATAAGCTGCAGTATATATTATATAATGACTTTCATTAGCTTTGTACCGGAACCTAAGAATTCTTCCCTATTTGTAATTGTTCGGGATTTTAGGGTTCCGTTAGAATTATTAAGAATCCTTATAGTTCAACCGATCTGAATAAAACTTTATATAAAAATAGCTGGAAATCAGTGAAATGATATTGGATATATTTTTTAAGATTCCTTGAATTTTACTTAAACTTTTGCAGTTTGACCTAGGTTACTGAGGTTTCCATAAGGTTTTCTTATTAGAACAGAGAATGTTTAGTGGTTTATGGTTTCGTGACTGTATTTTGTTAGATTAATAGGCACCTCTATAGTTTTGACGGACTTTATTGAAATTTATTATGGAGATACATTAAAAAAGATATAGCATATATTATATATAGTGCTTTATGGTTAAAACTTCTGTTGACTAACTGAAAATATAATGAATACCAATCAATATGATTCTATCAATTTCTCTAAAATTTTTATTTTTAGGGTTCATACCTCTAATGAACAGAACCATTTCGTTGTCCACCTGTTTTGTTTGTCTGTGTAGTGTATATGTGGGTAGGTGGTCAGTTTGCAATAAACCTCGGAAATAAGCAGACATGTTGTTTTCATACTTAACAATTGGCGACGAGGAAAATAGTAATAAAGTGCGTGCGAGAAGTGATATAAGGATATCACAATGTCGTTAGGTCTTTTTGGTGGGTCCCTATCGTTTGACCATCATAGCCATGACTGGGAAGCCTTCAAAGTGCGGCTCACCCAGTTCTGCGTGGCAAACGGCGTAACGGACGAGAACGACAAAATCAGCGGCGTCGGCGCGCTTTTCTCATTACGGCGCTCACCGAAGACACAATGCGAGTGGCGTCAAGTCTGGTAGCACCTGATTCACTCGATGCGGTTCCGTATGAGCGTTTGGTCCCTTTCGATGCCCATTTTATGATTAAGCGGAGCGTGTTGCCGAGCGCTATAACTTCTACCGCGCGGAACAGCGGCCCGGGAAGATGTGGCAGAGTGGGCAGCGCGGGTGCGCACACGCCCGTTACTGCAATTTTCAAAGTGAGCTAGACATCATGCTCAGAGACAGATTTATCCTCGGTCTGCAGGATGTGAGGAAAGAACGCTTATTCACGGAAGATGCTGGCAAGATAACATTCGTGGCAGCGATGGAGCTGGTCCAGTCCGTACAGGGCGCGCGCGCTGCGCGACGCAGCGGCCGGGGATCGGCGGGCTCGTCGCGTTGAAGACGGCAACCGGTGGACAAGGTGCGCCACTGGAGAGCGCGTCGAGCGGCGGGCGGCGGCGCACGGTCGACGTCCGAGGCGCGCCGTTAAGTACTCCAGTGTTCGGTGTTTCGTGTGTGGGAATGCTAATCACATTGCAAAAGAGTGTAGATTTGCGAACTACAAGTGTAATAAGTGCGAAAAAAGGGGCATTTGCGACGCATGCGTAGGGAGAAAGGAGACGCCAGGGCTTCCCACTATTTGGCGGCGGAGCTCGCGGGAGATGTTGAAGGTAAAAAAAAATGTTATAATATTAAATGTGTAAACGGTTCGCCTTTGTTTGTGGTCGTAACACTGAACCGGTTGAGCATCGAATGCGAGGTAGACAGTGGTAGTGCTGTGTCAGCTATGTCGAACACGTTCTATACCGCCTACTTCAAACACCAAGCCTTAAGTCGAATTAACGGTAGTTTGCGCTGCTACGACGGATCACCTATAACGCCCCGCGGAAGTTGTTCACTATCGGTTACCTACAGAGGGCGCACGAAACAAATAAAATTTTATATTATTGACAATGGCTGTCACGTCCAGCCCGCGCCTATCCTAGGGCGTGATTTTATGTCAGAATTTAATTTAGGTATAAGTGAAATGAAATATATAGATAATCCGGTAATTGAAGAAACATCAGTAGCGAAAATATTAATGAATAAATTTCCGGCCGTTTTCTCAAATAAATTAGGTAAATTAAATAAATTTAAAGTTCAGTTACAACTTAAGCCCGATGCTAAGCCTATTTTTCAAACCGCGACCGGTCCCGTTTGCATTAAAACCGAAAGTAGACGAAGCGTTAGATAAATTGATCGAAACGGGTATTTTGAAAAGCGTAAATTACTCTGATTACGCAACTCCTATCACACCGGTATTAAAGTCGGACGGTACGGTGCGCGTGTGCGGCGATTACTCGGTCACTCTGAATAAAGTGCTGCACATCGATAGGTATCCGCTACCACGCATAGAGAATTATTCGCACATGAAGGCAAGGAGTTTAGCAAGCTCGACTTATCGATGGCGTATATGCAACTCGAACTGACTGAGGACTCGCAGCCGCTCACTTGCATCAACACGCACCGCGGTCTTTTCAATTTACACGACTGGTTTTGGGTTATCGTCGGCGCCTGCGATATTTCAAAAACAATGGAACGAATTCTGGCCGGCATAGAAGGAATATGTATATTTTAGACGATATTTTAATATCTGGGCCAAACAAAGATACACATCGGAAAAGATTAAATGAAGTATTAAATAGATTACAAGAAGCGGGGTTAACCTTACAGAAAGAAAAATGTGTTTTTTCAAAGTCCATCGAATACTTAGGCTTCGTGATAGACAAAGATGGACTACATACTTCTCCCGGAAAAGTCAAGGCTATCAAAGAGGCCGAACCTCCGAAAAATGTTTCACAATTAAAATCGTTTCTCGGTTTAGTTAATTATTATCGCTCATTCGTCCCGCGCATGTCTACAATATTAGGCCCTTTGCACGATTTGCTAAAATGGGTGCAAATGGATGTGGTCGGAGGCGCATCAGAGCGCTTTCGAAACGGTAAAACGCGCCTTGGAATCGGAACTGGCGTTAGCGCACTACGACCCGCGTTTATCCACCGTGCTCACGGTCGACGCGAGTCCGACGGCCTGGGCGCCGTGTTGCGCAGCAGCAGGAGGACGGCTCCGAGAGTGATAGCGTTCGCTTCTCGGGCGCTCACCCCAAGTGAACGTGTTTATTCACAAATACAAAAGAAGCGACCGCGATTATTTTGGTGTTAAAAGTTCCACCAATATTTGTATGGCAGGGCAGATCCATTTGTTCTCAAAACCGATCATAAGCCACTTTTATCAATATTTGGGAACAAAAAGGGATCCCCGAGATGACGGCAAATAGGCTGCAAAGATATGCACTTTTCTTATCGGCATACAATTACACCGTACAGTACGTTCGTAGTGCAAATAACGTCGCGGATTATCTATCTCGCTCGCACGCAGGCGCGCGGCTGCCGACGGGAGCGGCGCGGGGACATGCGCGGCGAGCGTCGATGTTGAGGACGGGGAAATTAACTCGTATTTACATTTCATTTCGAGTAATGATCAATCCAGCATAACTATTAAAGAAATCAAAGTCGAAACACAGAACGATCCGATGTTACATTCTGTCGTTAATTTTATAAGAAATGGTTGGCCCCGAAAATGTCCGTTTTTTCAATTAAAACCATATTATAACTGTAGATTTCAATTAAATGTAGAGGACGGATGTATTCTGAGAGGACACAAAGTAGTAATTCCGCTCAATTTACAAGGCAGGATCTTACGAGAATTACATTCCTCACATTTCGGCGTAGTAAAGACTAAGGCGGAGGCGCGCCGTAGGTTCTGGTGGCCCGGGATAGATGCGGACATCGAGAGCGCAGTAGGCGCGTGCGGCGCGTGCACGGCGCTGCGGCCCGCCCCGACCCGCGCGCCACTCGCGCCCTGGCCGTACCCCGCGCGACCGTGGGAACGCGTTCATTTGGATATGCTAAGTGTGGCGGGCGGCACCCACCTCGTCGTGGTGGACGCGCACTCTAAGTGGGTGGAGTGGGCTCCGCTCGCGGACGGTGCGGGCACCGAGCCGGTATTACGGCGGCTCAGTGAAATGTTAGGTCGGTTCGGGTTACCACGAACTATCGTTACCGATAACGCGACGCCGTTCACTTCGGCGCGGTTCCGTAGATACTGCGAGGTGAACGACATTAAACACGTCACGATTCCACCTTACCACCCGGCATCTAATGGTCAAGCGGAAATCACCGTAAAACTTATTAAAAGGGCATTAAAACGTTAATGTCGGAAACGAATAGTGTCTCTTCGCTCGAACACCAAGTAAATAAGTATTTACTAAGCTATAGGAACTCCGTTCATAGTACGACCGGTGTCTCTCCGGCGCAGTTGATGCTCGGCCGGAACGTGCGTACGAGGCTCGACTTGTTGTGTCCACGTAAGGACGTACCTAAACATGTCGCGCCAGCTCCGTCAGCCGCAAATCTCGCTCAGAGTGTATCTCGTTCGCAGATCTCACAATCTAAATATTTCGGAGGAAACGAAAATTAATTTTACCGTCGGTGATAAAGTTATAGTGAAACGGCATTATCAAAACGGTAATAAATATAAGTGGCTAAGAGGGACTCTCGTGAAAATTTAGGATCACGGGTGTGGTTAGTACGTACTCACGAACTAACTCAGTGTCTAAAGAAACACGTAGATCAGTTATTACACTGGCGCGGTGGCGACGACGCCTTCATTCAGGACACCCCCAGGCCGCCTACGAGCATTATAACAGTGACGAGTCGGACGACGATTACACGTTCGTAAAATGCAGTCCAATGCTGATGACCGAGCGCGGCAGACGGAAATCGAAACCACGACAACACGAGGCGCGGATCGTGCGGACGAAAGGCAGTCTGCCGAAGATTGCGGCGAGGAGCTGAATATATCAAAAACGACTCCAATACGACATCATCATCGCCGCAAGGCGGTGAAGAAGGCGGGGATACCATGTCCCGTGGTTGTGACAGTACGGAGGCCGAGAATGAGGACGCGAACTCCTCGGGCTCCGACCCGGAGTGGACACGCCGCCGCACCCGCGAGATTGCCTTCTTCGCCATCAAAAGTAAACTTAAGTCGTCGACTTCGGCGTTGACGAAGAAATTGTTAATATTTTATATAGAGGAAGGCTCAAAATTTTGTTTGTTTATTTTGTTGGTTCGTTTTGTTGTTACAATTAAAAAAATATATATTTTTGTATTGTATAAATTAGGGTGAGGGAATGTAGTGTATATGTGGGTAGGTGGTCAGTTTGCAATAAACCTCGGAAATAAGCAGACATGTTGTTTTCATACTTAACAGTCTGTTAAGACCGTTTTTCTCAGGAACGCATAGAAGTATCAAGTTGAAATTAACAACAAATACTTCTAAGTCAACGTAATCGAAAAATACGATTCATGCCTTATATTTTGAAATTCACAAGTAAATCAAGACCTATAGAGCTTTGACTTACAATTATGAAATTTGGCAAGATTTTTCTCAGAGTACAAAAAAAGGAAAAAATTTGAAAACCCTTAATTTGTAGTTACTTAATTTGATAAAATAAATTTTCATGACTTAAAAATTACACCGACAATTATAGTGTAAGCCGTAGTCTATAGTTACTAATATATTGGAGACATTTTTTATAATTATGCTATGAAAACTTAAGATTTTCAATAATTCCGATATTTTTAAGAGAACTCGAAATCTTTTTGGAAAAACCTAAAGCTGTGTATTTTCTTGGACCAACATCTTGCTAGTATCTATATCAAAAATAGTTTAATATCGTCAATACCCTTGATAGATGAAATATCTATATATACCATTAAATTTCTACGGAATCCTTAGAGTGCGAATCCTATTTGCACTTGCCCGGTTTTTTTTATTTAGAACCTTAAGAGGTGAAGTAATGAGTAAGTTTCATTTGTCGTTTAGGGTTCTAAAGTAATTGTTAAAAAATATTACTTCAGTCTATTTAAGAACAAAACAAAATAAAAATTAAGTGCAAGTGTGTCGTGGAGAGGATATTACAGGTAGAGCGAAAGCGAACGCGAAACTGCGGCGCATTGCTGCAATAAATATAAACCTATTCAAAAAGGCGCAACCACAGATAGAAGTGCAAAGAAATAAGAAACGTGTCTAGTGTATATATGTTTGTAATATTTTCATCACTACAGCATTGACCCTATTGATAAAATTTTTTTAGAAGATAAACATGTATTACTTTTGATTGCAGGAAATGACATCAGAAATATAGGTGTTAAAAAAAAACAAAAGAGAAATCAACATTATAGTCGGAATAAACGCGAGGTAGGTGTAAGCGGAAATGTCGTGGGCGGATAGCTGCTTTAAAGCCACTCTGTGAAAGGGCTTGTCGGTGGAGGGGATGACGGAAGAAGCCGGACACAGCAGACGGACCGGCGCCTCGGGTCGTGCGCGGCCGCAGTCTGTTCGGTGTCGTCGATCTCGTTTCGATAAATAAAACGACGTGCCTTCCATCGATTATTATATTTCAAAGTATAAAAAACATCGTAGTGAACTCGGTCACTGCGCACAAATTACGATTACATCATAAATATTTAACGACAACGCTTACATTACGAATACTTAAACCTACGTATTATTTGGTACGCGGACATCACAGACTTACATTTAAATAACTTCTTTGAAAGCGAACAATCTAATGACCGACATGAAATTTACAAAAGTGGGCGATAAGATTTATAACAATATCTCTGAGCTCGTAAGAATAGCGATTTTTCGTTTAGGAGCTTGCGTAACGGTAGCGTCAAGCGGCCGGTAAAGAGCTGCGCGGGCGCGGGCGTTGTGTCACCCGCGGCGGCCGCGCCCTCTTTTTTCTTCGGCGGCTATTTCGTGTTTGTTCAATTTGCTGCACAATTAGAACGCCGCGGCGACCGTTCGCGGTGATTTTAATTAAATACCTTTTTATTCGCTGCGGTCAGACGAAATTTTGCGATCGGTTGCGATAAGAGATGTCGAAGACACACTATTTTAATTACCGAGCGAAAAAGACGCAGAAGAGCTTCGACGCAAAACATTGGAAATATGTACATTTAACCGAAAATACTAAAAATCACTCAACACACAAAAACATACGCGCGACCCGCTCGACTGCGTCCGCCCACATGTACCGCGGTCGGAGGCCTAGCGCCGCGCTCCGCCGGGCGGCGGCGACTAGTTCTTCTTGTGGTAGCCCCAGTGCGCGGCGTGCTGGTCGCCGCCCTTGTTGCCGTGCTCGGACGCGTGGTGGTGGTGCTCGTCGTGGCCGTGCCCGCCCTTGTACCCTTTGTGGTCGGCGTCCACGTGTCCCTTGTTGCTGAAGCCCTTCTTGCCGCGCTCGACGTAGTCGTGGCCGGCCTTGATGTGGTGCGCCTTTTTCTTGCCGCTCTCGTCGCTGGCGTGCTTGGCGTGGAACTTCCCGTAGCGATGGTGCTCACCGCTCTTGTGGAAATCGTCGTAGAACTTGTGCTCCTTATGGTATTCGTCCTTATGGTACTTGTTGTGATAACCTTTGGTCTTGTGTCCCTTCTTGTGACCCTTCTTCTCGTCGAAGTGCGCGCCGCGGTGGCCGTGCGCCTCCTCCTCGTGGTGGCCGCTGTGCCCGGCGCGGTCGTGGTGCTTGCGCTTCTTGCCCGCCGCCTCCTCGTACTCCTTGCGGTGGCGCTCGTCGGTCTTGTGGCCCTTGCCACCTTTGTCTACGTGGTGATGCGAGTCGTAGCCCTTCCCCGAGTCGCCTGCGTGCTCGGCGTGGTGGTGTGCGTGATGGTGATGACCGCCGCCGGCCGCGCCTCCCGAACCGCCGCCGCCGTGCTGCCGGTGTTGGCGGTGATGGTGCGCGTGGTGTGCGCCGGCCGCCGTTTGGTCAGGGGATGCCGCGTATGAAGCCGCGATCGGTACGCCACCGGGCAGACCCACGCCTACGCCTAATGGTCGGAAGCCGACCAGAGGAACGGGTGCTGCACCGGCAGCGGCCGCACCGGATACGGAATCCTCGGGCGCCAAATAACGCGCAGCGGCAGGTGCACCGGGCGCCACGTATACGCGGTGGTAGTGCTCCGCGCTAGCGGCTAGTAACTCTTCGTAAGGCGGATGGAGCGGCGAGTTGCCCGTGTCATCCGCATTCTCGTGCACCTCGTACTGATGCAGCTGGCGGCGCGCGCGCGTCGCGGCTCGCTCGGCGCCCGCCGCCACCGCCGTGAGCAGCCACCATAGCACCGCACTCCGCATCGCTGTCGCCGGCACTGCGCGGGAGCGGGGCGTTTTTTATTATATAGTTAAGACGTCTTACGGACGCGTCCTTTCACCGCCGGACGTTGACTAACAGTCGGCGCGCGATGTGACAGATCCGAGGAAATATTTTGGTGCTCGGGCTCGGCGCGGGTAGTCGCGGACGCGTCGGCGTGCGGGCGACGATGCGGCGCGGCGGGCACTGGCGCAGGGCTCGCCGACTCGGGCCTGGAAAGCGTCTCTAACGGTTGACGCTAATCGTTTATCGCGACGATTATTATCGTGAATATTCGAGGAGAGAAAACGCCGACGGCCGTGAATTATCGCCGGACTTTTACTGATTATGTTCGGCCGTGAGAGAGGTGCGCTTGCGCAATATCACGTAACCGCAACTCCTTTTGTTGTCGTTTGGGCAACGCCTGCGCCGGACCGAAATTGAATCTAGGACGTCACCTTCGACATGATTTCCACTGCAACGCGATTAGCTCATTGGAACTCAATTATACTCCTTCCATTGAACAAAGACGCGATTGAGTAGTCGGGAGAGAAACTTTTATCAGTCATCTAATTATTTATATCGAAACAGAGCAATGTCGTGGACTACTCAGAACCCTAATTAAAAAATAAATCGTGTGAGGAGACATTACGAAACTGCGTCAAAGTACAGACGAACACAGTAGTGTGCGCGTCCCTTCAACGTTGTTGCAAAAAATCGTTTGCACCGACATACTGATAGAATTTCAAACTAAAATATGCAGATAGTTTTAACTGGAAGTCGCACAGGTGTCGCAGCAGTAGTCTTACTCGTCCGAGGTCGCGAACATGGCCGCTATTAACGTTTGTTTTCACAGTTTTTAAAGCCGATACACACCTAACGATCTTAACGATTCAATTTATTTACGTTCGTTTTTAAGAATTTGACAACGATTGAGATCATTAAATAAGTAGACGAACGAACGTACTTTGTCCTTATTAAAAATATTTCAATGTTGACGTTAGATACAATAATTAAAATGCGAAGCAAAGAAGAAAAATAAACAAATAAAAAATAAGAATAAAATAAACACTTAATAATTTTACTTTTTTCTTAAATTTAGGCGTGTTATGAAAAAGTAATCAGAGTAAATTGTACACGTACAGTTACAAATAAAATTCATACCATAAAGGTACTAGGTAAATCAAAAACCTAGGTAAATCTAAAACAACATAAAAGGCATCTATCGAGTATGTCTACATGCATGTAGCGACCGATATTGAAAATATATTCAGATCGTTCTATGTATACACAGCACGTGTTTTATGTCGATACAAATAAAAATCATAAATGTGCTTTTAAAATTATGTACTTATCGGCGATTAATATTGAACATTTGTGAAGAACATTAAAAACATCGATAGATCTTACTATATGTGACAAAAGTTGACATAAACTTTATTAGTGTGGTAATTGTGCATCATAAGATTTGAGGTTAAATTTATAAAAATATTGTTGATGAGTAAAATTATGTTTTTTAACGACACAGAAAATAATATACATAAAATAAATTCTTGATTTCGTATAAGTAATTTTAAAAGTTACCAAAAACAATTTTTTTGTTAAAATACACCTACGTTTATTTTTTTTTATTTTTGTTTGAAACATTTTTTTTATTATGTTAAATAAATAAAACTTCTTACATGCGTACTTGAACAAGTAATTCTTTATGAAAGGTAATGTTCCTGAAAATTATTCTGTGTAACAACTGTGGTCAAATTTTCATTTCCGATGTTAAAATTTAACTTAAAAAAACATAAAATGAAAGTAAGATTGTGGGATCAAAGTTACAAAACAGCTTAAATATAATATTGTCGAATTATTAGCACTTTCTTAGCCTTTACTCGGGGTTGTCTCACGGTCTGTCCGCATTCATCTGTCCGCGGTGACGGCGCGTTCTGTATTTTGAGGACGTCCAGCTGAATTCGATTTTATACTTCATAACTTGTGTAAGATTAGTTGCTTATTTACGAAAACTTTTTTTAACAATAAGCGATTCATTTATGAGAAATTAAACGTATTGAAAGACTTTAATTAAATATTCCTGTTGAGTTGCACCAAAAGATTCAAACACAAAAGATAAGAGTAAACATAAGATTTGACGGCTGACTCACGGGCAGTTTGACACGCTCTGAGGGAATACGTTTATAATTTGCGCTTTTGTTCATTTAGTGGATCCCGCCCTTTTTATATATTACAATAATAATTGAAATTTTGGGGTTTATAAATGAATACCTAAATGTTTTAATGATTTTATTAATTGACCGTAATTAAATAAGTGAGGCGTCGTTGTAGTCCTCGGCGTCCGCGTGGTGACCGCTCTACTACTGGACTACTCCCGGCTATACTGATATTACACGTGTAAGTGCAAATGCAAACCTGTCTATTACGTTCTCATAGATAAACTACTAAATCGCTTTTCATGAAATTTGGTGTTGAGAAATTTCAAGCCTGGTAATCTGAGGAAGAAAATAGGTTCCTTTACGTTTGTTCGCGCGTGTTATTAAAACTCGATAATGGTTGAGCTGATTTTAATGAAATTTGATGTACCAATAGATCACAAGCGCAAAAATATAATTTTTGCTTGTCTTTGTGTTTGTCTGGATATTTTAGTGATAAAAATAATAATGGTCTATATATCCTGTAACTTGTTACGTGCAAAATTTTTTTGCTTTAAATCTCGTAACCAGTTAATGATTCATTATAGTTACAAATATAAAAATGGACTAATTATTAGGTGGTCTAGTGACGTAGGCGTCCTCTAGCCCTCCCCACTCGCGGCCGGCGCCGCTCCCCCCCCCGCCCTCCTTGGCCGCACATCCTTTTGTCTGCCGTCCACTTTGTCTTTTCTCATTCCGTATTTTTATTTGTTCATTTCTTAGTTCTGGTTCTCCACATATTTCCCATCTAATTCCATTTCAATGTTCTTGTTTTTTATCCACATTGTTAAGTTTGTGATGTTTCAAATATGTAGAATATGAAACAGATATGTAGAATATACTATTAAAAATGACAAGAAACTGAAAAAGAAGTTTAAACAATTAATATTCAGAAATATTTTCTTAGATGAACATTTACTGTATGCTTACATTTTAATTTTATTTAAATTTATTAAAAAAAGATTTTAATTAAAACATAAATAAATTTTGGGATTTAATTTTTTATTATTTTTTCATAATCCTACATACTTTTGCTTATACGTTGTTTCAAGATCTATCTGGAAACTCCTTTAACAACCTTTTTAAATTGTGAATACGAACATGCGTCTTTTGGAAAACATAAGCAATCCTTTTCACGTTAGCTTTCACAAAGGTCCTTTAGTAAATTAATCCGTAGTTTTTTTTAATATACCTTAAACATTCTCTTAGTAATAACTTCAAACTTATAATATGGACGGTGTATGTACAGAAAAAAAATTAGCCAAAGTATGAAGCACAACGACAGATAAGCGGCATACGGGACGTTGGGGCTACATACCGTTTGACTTAGTATAATATATTGTTCGTAAACCAACTTTCACGTTATTTTTGGAAAAATAATTTGGTGAACGTTAAACAATTTGGATTCATAAAGGGTTGCTCAACAATTGAACCTGGTGTTTAGCTCATTGAGCCGATTTTTGGTGCCTCGAAGGTGTCAAGGGACGCAATTGGTGTTTTCTGTGATTTATCCAAGGTTTTTGATTGCGTTCATCATAGTACACTGATCGGGAAATCACGTCACTACGGCGTCAGGGGTCTCTCAAGTATAATATATAACAAAATATGAGTTTTGTGCTATAGTAGTGAGCTATTCGTGCCATTTACAAATTGAGATCAATGAGTCTTTCAAAGATAAATTTAAAGAAATTGACACTTTTACTATGCTGTCACAAAACATACGAAGACCTGGTACACGTTAAGAGAAATATAACGTCGTCCCAAAAAATGAGTGACGTTCGTAATATTTACACGAGATATAAGAATGACCTCGCTACATATAAAACCAGACCCCGCAAAGTCAACAGATCATTTAAGGGGCCATGTGTACGCTTTTATAATATGAGTTCAGTCGAATTCATTTGCCATTTCAAGAATGTAGAACGTTCATTAAAAAAGGTATACGCTAAAGGTTATTATGCCGTATCTGAATATTTTAAGGAAGAAAAAATAATAGGAACAATTTAAAACTATCAAAGTTATATTTAAACTTAATTTATACATGCACTGAATTTCCAATTGTTATGTTAGTTTTATTGACTAATCTACCTTAGATTTTTGAGCATAAAAGAGCAAACTTTGAGTTTCTTGCCCATTCCTCTCAAGGCGAATTTGGATTCGGAATGAGTGGTAAAGTTAATGATAAAATAATACAATATTTCTTGAGTGTATTTGAATGTGATAATTAATTATAATCTACGAAATAAAGATATTTTTCCATTTAATTTGATTTGATTTATTTTAGTGGAATTTTTTTTATAATTAATTGTTATTGATAATGATAAAATAAGATCTTCAATAAATTCTTCGCTCGTTAGAATAAACCACAACTTGTGGACACTGACACATTGCGCCTCTCATTAGCGAATTCGTTTCCTGCAGAACTACAAGTGTTTTAATGTGGAAGTGTCCCTGTTCACCGTTCAGAAGAAAAAGATTATTTTACTCATTTAAAAACTTTTATATTCCCTTTAAACATGATGTACGGCTCTATCGGCAGATATTTTTTTAACAATGAAGCATAGGACGAGTGCATGTACGGGCGGCCACGATTAGATTTGATGAGCCACCTCGTTTAGCGCGGGCAGTTATCAAACTCAGAAACTATTGTATCAAAGAAATAGTGTGATAGTGACTCAGTGACCACCAACGCAAGTTCCCGAGTTAGCACCGATAAACAGTTCGCTTGCGACCACTTTCTGTTTCATTTTTAACTTCCTGCTGTGGCAATTAGTACTTATCAAAATATGGAAAATAAAATATTGGGAAACAATAAAACTCAGTGTTCGTTGAGTCATATTCCTCATTTATATTTTCTTTATAAATAAATTCATATGCGTAAAGCGTTCCGAATACTGTATGACGTCTTAATAATGCGGTAAAAGGTTTTAACTATTTATTGATTGTACGTAATTATTATTCAATAATCTGTTAACAATTCATCTGAAACTCAAAGACGATGCAATTAGTTTAATCAATAAGAATTCGTCTACAAAATTAATGGGATCACGAAATAGGAATAAATATTTACTATTGCTTTATTTTCGACAATTTCAAAATTCCTAACTAATCTCCTCGCACACCTCACCTAACCTAAAGTGGCACACATCGTTTAGTTAGAAATAAGGATTCTGCGCACTGCTCTCCGCAAACGCCGGGGTCGGGCGGGCGACCGCCTCCTTAGTCTGTCACATACCACATTCTTAACGAACACGCACCACTCGCGCAGACATCTGCGTGATTACGTAATTATAACACAATTGTTTCAGAATGTCCTCGTCAAATGTCCCGGAATATACGAAGATATCACTTTGTCCGGTTCCTTGATGCGGTCGACTTCCTTTTTGGCGCGGACGGAGCGGCCCTTCTTCTTGTGACCGGATTCCGACTTGTTGTACGTGTGCTCGTCCAGCGCGGGGACGGAGACGGCTCCGGCGGCTTTTGGACAGTCGCTCGCGGACAGCGCGGCCAGGGCGCCGGCACCCGCGTCCGGGTGCAGTCGACCACGCCCGAAGGCATCCGCGGAGACGCCGGGGCCGCGCCCGGAGTCGCTGCCCATCAGCTGAGACGGCGAATTCAGGAGCGGAACTTCCAGCTGTGTGTGGTGAAAGCACGTCGTGGTGGTCTGGAAACAAAAGTCCTTAATGAGTAATTAATATTATTTAAACTAACAACAAAATTATAGTTATTAGTAAGTAATTTGCAAGTTTCTTGTTAAAACATTTGGATGGTTTGTGTTTAAGAACAAAATGAATTGTTCGTGTATTTTTATATACACGTACTAAGAGGAATTTTTCACCACTTATCGTTTTTGCTTTATTTAAATTTAAAATGCGTAGGTTAAACGAGGATTAATTTTGTCAAATTTAAATGTAACTTATTGAAATTTTTCGTTCAAAATTTTAATGCTGAAAAGATCCATTAAATAATTTTATCAAAAAGTTTCTTCATACTTAAGCACTTAAAATGTTTTCGCGTGTTTTAAACATAAAATCTTTAAGTTCTATGGAGAACCTTCCGCCTCTGAAATATATATTAGGGTGTGCCAAGTGGGGCGTCACTGAATACGTCTCTGAAAATCATCATAAGGATTCTCTAATAATATTTCATCTTGAATGACCATTTGGGATCTATAACGAAATGAAATGAAAATTTATAATAAACCTGTGATAAAGTTTTTAATAATATAATGTAATAATATGGAAAGTCTTATTTACGTAAAAAATACTTATTATAAAAAGGAAATTACGGCTGCAAAATTCAAAAATTAATTTCATACCACATCGAGTGACATGTAATTGGGTAGATCTTTCAAAAGCAAGATAATGTTTCCTAAACCATTTAAAAGAATAACCGCTATGTAAAATACAAAAGTATAATATCTATTTTATTAATATTAATCCATATTAATTAATCGATAAACGTTTACCACCTTTATTATAACAATTTATAATGTTGATGCAGTTAATGAGCAGTAAGCAATATTAGTTTAATGTTAAAACAAAACTAAAAAGTGACAAGTAAAAATTATTAATAAAAAGTGCAAAACCCGACTGCGTAAAAGTGAACTAAAAAGTTGGAAAAAAGATAGTGTGAAAAATCATCCAATTAAATATGACAAATACGTGCAGTCAGAGGCAGACGTGTCTTCGACTTTAAATGTTGGTCATGTTTAATTGGTTGATTTTTTACATCGTCTGTTTTATATTCCTTTTTTAATATTGTACTAAATTTTTGAACTGCGTCGATGAAGTAATGTCACATCAAAAAGCTAATAAATTCTAAAGAACAGGCTGAAGAATTTGTATACAGATTGAGAACTATTTAATTTCCGTGCCGTCAAAAATTATTTGGTATGCCTATATACCGAAATAATATAGAATAAATATAAACACGAGCTTACAGGGTGCGCGTGCGGCCGTGAGTACAGCTGCGCGCGCCCCGCCAGCTCCGCGCGCCGCCGCCACTCGCGCAGATACAGGTTGTGCGCGCGCGAACCCCAGAAATGCGTGTGCCATCTGAAAATTTTAAAACGACCATAGAATTACAATTCGTTCCTAACAAATAGAAGATTATGGAGAAGAATCATAATCTGTTGCACTTATAGGATAACAACAATTCCTGTTTTAGGAAAGTGTAAACATATTACCAATTTCAACGTTATCGGCGTGTCGATTTCTCGTCTTTGTCCAATCTTTGATACTTATTATATACCGGCATATAAACAAAAATGATACTAGATTTGACCAGGTCTAACGAAGGTTAGATTAATTAATCTATTTTAGGTACCAAAATATGCTTAGACGTAGTCTTTTTTAATTGGAAAGTATGTCCTTCAAGAGTAATTTGATGAGAGTTTAGTTAGGTTCTGATTATGGGATCCATGACAAAGTAACGGAACTCTTCAATTCTTGGGAGCAAATTAACAATACTCGGCCGAATCTTTTGTAGGCTATCCGGACATTTGAGTCCCCTACCATAACGTCGTTATGGTCAAGTAATTGTCGTAGTGGAATATGATGATCAATGGAACTCCTTGACGCCTTATAGTAAGGGTGCGATCTATGAGCAGCACGGTGAATAGGTCTACACATATTCACACAAAATAGTTAGTGTACTTCAGATTCACTAAAAATCAAAAAATAAACAAAAGTTTTAACAAAAAAACCGACTAATAAAAAGACTTTTCCAATATAAATTAATATGTATTGAAAAGTAAAAAAATAATTTTGTATTCTTCTATTGATGATGTCTATTGCTTGGTATATTGTAATATTTCCTTGGCTGACACCGACTCCATAAATAACAATAATTGTAACTACATTATGTGATCGTAATAATTTCATTGACTTTTAAGTAGACTAATATTTTTTATTTAATTTTATTTAGGAGAATCTAAAAATTTTATGATGCTTGTTTGTTATTCATAGGTATGTGCTGAGTTAAATTTGAAGTGGGTAGGTCTCATCTACTTTCTTGCGCGGTAAACACATAGATTGTACCTACATATTGATGAGTAGAAAAAGTAAGTTGATTAGTAAACTGTAAAAGGAGGCAATTATTTTTTACCTTTTAGTGCATATTAATTTGTTTTGGTGTAACATTTTTTGAAGTCGATTTTTTTTGTTAAAATTTTTGTTTATTACTATTACGAAATGAGCTCAACTCACGACCTTGATCCCGGTTCTACTTTTCTGTTCGATTCCGATCTGAGCTGATGTTTAGCTTGAACCTTGTTTGCACATTGTTGTTACCGATAACCGATCGTCATAAGAATGGAATTCGTTTTTCGATCGCGCAATCGAAGCCCCGAGTAAATGTTAGTATTTTAAAAATTATACACTATTCGTTATTCCGATGTATAAGCTACATTACTGTAAATTTTCAGCGAATTCTGTAATCCTGATAAAGCGTGATTGAGTAAAAGACATAGAAAATTTTAAATTTTCACATTTATAATATTAGTACGATCGGTCTGTAGCTTTCCACGTTGAACCTAGAAGTTGCAGCTGGTAACGATCCTTGTCACCAATGCGACGTCAACATCCGAAACGTTTTTTCAAAACATAAAATAAGAGATTAAATTTGATTTGATTTAAGTTAAATACTTATTGGTCTATTGTGCAAGTGATCAGATGAAACCCAGTATCATCCGGTTCAAAGATATGTGTATCGCAATAAATAGCCATTAATTTTAGTGTATTTGAATCCTCGTGACCTCGTGACGAGCTGCAGCACGCGCGCCGCCTGCCCCAGCTCTCGCAGCACGAGGCACGCCATGCGCAGGGACACCAAGTCGCCTCGGCTAGACTTCTCCGAAGATCTATTCTTAAAAGCTAAACGCATCGCTTCAAAATAATACTTTAGCGCATGTAATTTGTAACCTGAAAGTGAAAATAAATGTTATTAATTTGATAATTCTATTCTATTTCCTTCAAAGCGTGTCTTCTAAAGTGAATCATATTAGAATCTATTTTAGTGTAGAATAACCAGTTTAATGAAAGAAAATAAAAAAGAAACATTTTTTTTATTTGATATTTTCATTTAGTCTAGTCAACAAGTTCATGAACGTGTTAAATAGTGATAAAGCTCCTAAAAGTATGAGAGATAGCTCATTCGATTCGTAATTATGTCTAGAAAAATGCATAGAAGGATTTTCTAGGATGATGAAAATTGCAAAAGTTATTGACAAACTGTTGCAAAAAAGGCATTTTGTTTTTTGTTAATAATTCCAAACCTATTAACAATTAACAAATTAAAAAACAGCATCTAAAAGAAGAGGAAATTTTCAATAAAAAACTCATAGGTTCCGGAATTTTAGTTCAATTATTTATAATTTTAATTTAATGTTGAAAATAGGTCTCCTCGCAGCCGTTACATCTTGCGCGCACCGCCTCTAAAGCGAGCCCGCTACAGAAAATAATTTTTTAGAGCATTAAATATCCATTGAAAAATTTAAATTAATTATTTAAATTAATTAGTATTTATTTACACTTGAAAGAATATCTCGTTGGAAAAAAAAATTAAGTTCATTTTTCAATAAATTAGATCATTGTTAATTGACAAAATTTTGGCAGGTCTCAGGTTTCATTTAATACAATAAGAAATGTTTAAATAATTGGCCTATAAATTTTTCGGGTCTTGGAGCCCTTCTTATATATATCATTTATTTATATTTTTTTGTAAACAAATGGACTAGCTTAGTGTTCTTAAATTTTTTTTTACTAATCGGTGTCTTAAAAATAAGGATTAAAAAAAATTATTGTTTATAATCCTTTCTTTATATTACCATTATTTCATTAATTGCTTAAGAGGTTTTTTTCTTTAAAAATCATTATTAGTATTTCTCAACATATCTATCAATTTTTTTTTTGTCAACAAATTCATTGTTTATTAAATTAACAATTTGTTATAAATAATGAAAAATTCAAGATATGAGTGTTTTTCTTTTTAATAGGACGGAATCGCACAGTTTCTTAATTTTATTGAGAAAGTTGTGGGTAGTTGTGACTATTTAGTATAATTAATGATAACGTTTTATTAGGAATCGCAAACTCGTTTGTTTCTTCATCTGTATAAAAATTATATGAAACTTTGGAAATGCGGTATACCCTGGAGTTTCAGTAAGCGATAATGTCAGTGAAATAATATTTATATATTTGTGTGACTACGCGGACGTAATCGCGGGCGACCGACGGTCTACGTCAGCACACTGACATGTTTTTTAAGTATTGAGCTACGATACCGGTGTCTTTGAGCCAGTTGCCATAGAGTAGGCGGTGCTCCCAGTTGGTGGGCTCCAGGGCTAGTAACTGATCCAGCAACTGACCCCGCTGCGCTGGGGGTCGTAGCGCCAGCAACTCCAATCGCGCCGGCACGAATCTCGGCGCCAGCTCTACACAGCGCTCTAACATTCGCACCGATTCTGACAGTAAATTCTTCTTCCTTTAATATCAAAGTACTAACACTGTAATTTTCATCATCTACACAAAGATAATGAAATACAAATGTTTGTGTTTAATTTTAAAATTTGAATTAATTAATTTAATTTTGATTTTAGAATATGAAGAAAAATACCACTACATTTTCTTTTAGCGAATTCGATATATTTATTTGATGCATCAGTGATGTCGATGTGTGCTGGTGCCATGAACTTGCTTAATCAGATTATACAATGCAAATCTGGTAAAAACTTGCCCTTTGTAAATATGACATAAGGTTCAAAAAAGAATACAGAGTAGACATTCTAAAGGATAAAGGAAAACGCGACCGGATACGGGATTGATAGATTAAAATTGAGACTGAATTAAGAGCGGGAATCGGAATAGGAATCGAGGTCAGGATCGAAAACGGGATTAGAACTGAACCAGGGCTGAGGTCTTGATTAGGGTTGGGAGCGAGGTCATGAGTGATATCGTGATTCGATCAGGAATCAGGATCGATGTAAACGAAGAGGAATTTATAAAATATTATGGCGAACGAAGCCGTGGCAAAATTTAAAGATTAAGAAAAAAAATTAGGTACTTATGTTTTTTGTAAAAAATAATAGTTATAGTGTTCCCCAATAAATTCATATGTATTATGATAGCTAGTCTAGGTATTCAGTTCTGTACTCATGTTCAAAGAGGAGAACTATTTAGCATAGAGCTGAAGTAAAACTATATAGTTGACTTTTTAATGTAATGAATTTAAAATTAGGCAAAGTGGAACATAAATGATAAGGTCCATCCAATAATATGTTCTTGTCCAGAAAATCTAATATCTTATTCATCCAAATTTTTTCGTCATTTCGCTCTTATTAAAAAAATAATAAATCCGAAAAATATAAGTATCAATTTTTTGAGCCAAAGAATGCTTCAATTTATTGATTATTTTTTAGAGCACTTAGTTGCTTGCAAGTATACGTATATATAAAATAAAAACAAATATAGTGACAGAAGACATAATGTGACGCGCGCGTGCGCTTGTATGTCGTGTAATGCGTGCGCGTGTGTGATGGGGTCACTAAGTACTAAGTGCCTGTAGAGTTTTCCGAGGTTGTAGTGGGCGTTGACGTGGCGCGCGTTGTAGCGCAGCGCCTGCGTGAAGTGGTGCTCGGCCAGCGGCGCGGCCAGCAGCGTGCCCAGGTTGTTGTGGGCGCTGGCGTAACTCGGCCACAGCCTGACGAACGACCACGTTACCTTTTATTTCTGTTTGCATCAACAATTATATTTATACAGTGTAAAAACAAAACGACGGTAAACATATTATTTACTCGACATGAGCCACATGTTGTCGTTTAAGGATGTATAAACACTCAGATAAAAGAAACTTTATTAGGAAAGAAAATCGTATTTACCTCAATGCTTCTTTGTAATGTTTTATCGCATGCTCTTGCTGGTCCGTGTCTTTGAGGTAGTTAGCGAAGTTATAATGGAGCTTGGCGTTGTGTGGCAAAACAGCTAGGTCCGATCTGAAAATATTGTAACATCATTTTAGTTGTAGAAATTTTGGAATATTGGTAAACAGATTTTTTAAAATAAGGAAGTCGAAGTACAAGCTTGTATAATAAATACTTCAAATCACTAATTATTTTATATGGCCGAACCGCATATAACGATTAGTGATTTAATTTAGTTAAACAACTGCTTTGTTCGTTGTTTGTATATGGGATCAATAGTTATGATTAGCACTTACCAGCCTTAAGAAATATATTAAATTCTTTTATTCTTTAAACATATTAAAAGCTTTTAATAAGTTAATTAATGTAAGGGGGAACAGATTAAATCAAGCCGGCGTGCGGATAAATGATGATTAATTACATAATTTTTTTTAAATAATTTTTAATCCATATTTAATACTAGATTTTGTCTGCGGTTCTGCCTGTGTTCCCACTTTTTTTTTGAATAGGATTTGCGTCATATATGTTTTTAATGTGCATCTACATCCCGAAAAGAGTATTCTTTGCTAAAATTTAAATCAATTGGACCTATAATTTCGGAGGTCTCGTCAATGGTATTTCGCTTATATTATTTAATTAGGATCATAATATTAACATTATGTACAATATTTGCCCTGAGTGTATTTTTTTGTTACATTATTAACAGCCACATAATATAAATAGACAATTAAAATGGTAATGGCGGAACGTGTATGCCCAATAAACCGTATGAAATCGATCATGCCTCTATCCACAAATATTCACAATCCCCATTTTTTTAGAACAACTTTGTCATAGATTCCATAATCAATGAAGCAGCTGTTTCTGGTAAAATCAGCTTAAAACGTAAACGTGTAAAGGAACAAAAAACAGCTCTAGCGGTTTCTAACATTAGGCGCGCTTCCAAACTCGTCCCCCGGCCCGTCATGCAAGCAACGCTCGTATGCGGCGGGCGCCCGCAGTAGTGTATAGTAAGTCGACGAACGGGCAGGACGTGCGGATGCGTCCATCTGCGCGCGGTTAAAGAACCGACGTGCGACTTTAAAGGTTTAATTATTTTGTTGCAAGTGTAACGTTTACAATATTGAAGTTTTTGAAACTGAGATTGTGCGTGATTAATATTGAAATAACAATGCCTTTCACTGCTATCGAATATGCAAACATGATTTATTGTTGGGGAGTTTGTAGAGGTGACACCGCTCGGCTCTAAAACCTTGCAGTGAAACTTAGTCTGAAAGTCAACAACGAATTCGTAAATAATATTGTGTGCTGTGTATAGTTTGCACGATAATTTGCCTAATTTTGTCTTTTTTGTTTGGAGGTGAGTGGAACACATGTGGAACATCAGAGACTAGTGTAATAATATCTAAGGGAGCATTTATATCACTGAAATCATCGAGTATCATTTTTAGGTAAGTGACGTGATATTTTTTTTAAATAATACGCCACATAGCTCGCGCGCAAGGTAAGAATTCAAGATCGTGATCGGGCACGCTGCGCGGCGCAGGGTGCACGGTCGCTCGGCAAGATGATCGCATTTGAATTTGACCGATCATTTAATAGGGTTATGTTTATATTGTTTTATATCACTTATAAGTATATTTTCAATGACATATTTTTAATACAGTTACTTTGAAAAAGTTCTAAAAAAGAAGAAGATGATGAATATTTACGAAAAAATACATGATCGATTCTATCCTTTATGAGCAAATGACAGAATAAACGCGAAACGCGCGCTGTACTTATTCAGTGAGAGTGTGCACCTAAAAGAGCTCTGCGGAATAATATTTAAAGGGCCGTCCTCTGTGATCATAACGAGTAAACTTTGAAGTCCGCTATTAAAGCGTGAGCCGGGGAGGTATTTCTTATCATCCATAACTCAAAATTCTATGTGAAGTCACAATAAACACTTTTCACTTCATATTACTTCGTAAGTTTTAACACGTTTTACCCGAGATCAAATTTTTGACAATTATGTACATTGCTTGATGTACACGAAGTGAATTTGTATCGTAATACTTTTAAAAACAGTTTACATTTAATGTACGATTATTTAGTAACGATAAAATAGTTTTGTTCTTCTTTTTTCGTGGTATCGAAGTGATGGCAACAGGAATACGTCCTCACCGGTCCGCGTATCTAGCATTGATTTTAAGCACACGATATTGATAAAAATATTTATTGAGTAATTTTGAAATTATAAAGAGTTTATTTGTTAAGTTGTTTGTTCCATTATACAACATTATGTATTGAAGTGAACTTTGGCTAAAGTAATAGTTTTTATAAAATCTGTGTTTAATTAAAATTAATAAAAATTATTTGTATGCTTTGATATAATATAAAATTGTTCTTTTTGTTAAAAGTGTCCAACAAAGTAATAAGCAATTGCTTAATATGTACATATTATTTAAAGGACAGTGTTTAATTATTATACATAATATTTAAATAAACTAATGAATATATAAATAAATATTGTATTTTTTTTCTAATAGTTAAATGTACACTTTTAATCCCATTTGTTGAATTATAGTACTAATTTACGGTTATTACTTCTATTTACTATAGGTTAATAGTAAATATAAATCTTAATTTAGTAAAGTATTACTTTAGTAAAAGGTTAATATCGATATTAAACAATATCGATATTAACCTTTATTGGCCGCAACACTAAAAACAATCTCATAAAAAGCAATTCACTTGAACTAAACTTTTTATTTGTAAGTTGAAATTAGCAAAATAGTTCTTATCATTAGAAGTAAAATTAGGTTTTGTTATTCTTTGTGTAGTTTATTTTAATGTAGTTAAGTTTATTTACGGATCCCCAAGGTTTAAAATCCAAAAATGGTGCAAAAAGATCTACCTTAACAGAATAGAAATTAAGTGTATATTAGAACATCACAATAGTTTTTATAACCATTTTTGTCCCCGTTTACATCGGAGTGTGGAGACATCGGTCCTCTTGTTGCTTTAACATACCACTTCTAGTCTCTACTTATGCTTTGTGTTAAAAACAGTACTGATGGCTACTAGTTGACCGAATAAGCTTAGTCTGTTTTTGAGGAGACTTTCATAAGAAAATAAAAAGGGGAGATACCATGTGCTTGTGACGGAACATTTTGTAGTCAGTTTGTTTAAACCTTATTGATTGACTGAGCCTGGACTTTGGGACGATTTTCAGTGAAAACTAGGGTGAATCCCCTCGCACAACAGACATACCTCGAGCTCTCCGGGTGCGTAATATGATTTGTTTTCAGAATGCATTACATTTGTTTATTGTTCATTTTGTTCTTGATTTGTATTTAAAACTTGAAGTATAAAAATTTATATGAGTACATATTCAAAATTTGAAAATCATGCGGATAGTTAAATTTAGATACCTCAGCAGAGATTCGCGCGTGCGCCAGTCGCGGTTGCGAAGATGTGTGCGCGCCGCGCCCGCCAGCACCAGCAGCGCTACCGCCACGAGTAGCCCGCAGCGTCCGCTACGCCCGCTGCGCTGGTACATTAGCTGCACTCCATACACCGTAATTATCACCGACCCCACGCTATACCAACAAAATAGTAAATTGAAACACAATTTGAGAAAATATTCGTACGCTACAATATATTTAACTTATATTAAATCTCATATGCTTCATATTAAAATATAGACAAGCAAACATTGTAAAATATAATACAGTACATCTTTTAAACACTACAACTTTCAAAACGTGACAGTACACCTATAGTCTTAGCTTGGACAAAATCAGTAACATCCTTATTCAATTTAGCAATAAAACACTTTGAATAAAAAATAAAAAGGAACTAAAAGGAAAGAAAATAAAAAGCGTTCGAGCTCACCAAATGTCCACGATAAAACGAGAGCGCGGCCGCGCCTGCGCCGAGCCTGCACCCTCACACTACACTACATTGTCACTTTCAGCTAATTACTTTGCCACGTTGTCAATTTTCATTTTGTTCAACATAACATTGTTATAAGAACAAATTATACAACGATATGCTGATAAAGTGAGCTCGTCGCTTCATCAAAACATTTTGAACATTGTCATACAAGTTATTTCTGTGGCTCCTAGGACAATAAAATATTTGACAATAAAAGGTTTATTACAGGCAGAAAATTCGCTATGGTGCGTAAGCAAAATATATCGCTATTGTAACAATAAAATGTTGACAAAGCTTTTATTGTCACGTTATTAACCCAATTTATTCTCAGTGAAAGAGGCGTGTTTCCCGTATGCGGCTGGGTCGGTGGCGGTGTAGCCGCCGGCGCGACCCGTTTCAGTAGGAGGGTAGCGCTATCACACGTTTACCACGATCCAATTGACCGATGAGTTCCCAATTTGGGTCCCGGTCTACTGTCGAACCTTTATAATCACAGGCGAACCTGTAATATCCGGCCGGCTCGATCTTTGGTCTTACGGAACCCTTTGCAGGCCGCATCGCTGTTAGAAATACCATCGTCACTATTTTAATGGCTGGCTTTCTGACAACGTACGTTGGACGGAGCTGACTACTTATACACTCTTCGATAATTATCATGTTCATTTACCTCATTAAAATCCTATTAAGGAGTCGAATTAGACCGCTTGCTTCGAAAAAGTATCATTTCGATGATTACATAAAAAAAATTAAAAAAAGTTAGGGAGTGCACGATAAGTCTAGAGTTTGTGAAAAAAATATAGTGAATCGTAAAAGGGTAATCCTTCAACCGACCTCTGTTGTTGTAAGAAAAGTAATTACACTTATTTATTAGTTATATTATAATCATATATATTATATTAACATGTTTATTGATATATTAACCTTTTGTCTGCACATTTCTCGCTGATGATATAAATATAAAAATATTTATTATGCCTAAGCGCATCTACTAAATGAATTTCCAAAAATACATTATTATGTCAATTCGGTCAATACTTCGAGCTTGTGAAAATGTACAATTCGTAAAATACTATTTGTATACAGTTTACTACAATAATACGTATACGTATATTCATGTGTCAATATTATGTATGTATTCATGTATCAATATGTTTGTAGGTGTGTTTTAATTTCTGAATTCGAGTATTTATATTTTTTTCTGTCTATCGTTATATATTCTCGGATGCATTAATCTCATTTTCATTTTTTATCACAAATATTCAAATTGTTTTATTGCATATTTTTTCTTTATATGAATCAAATTTATTATATTCTATTAAATAAACAATTTCTATCATTTTAATATTATCCATTATTAGTCATTATTATATAGTAATTAATTATTGAGTACTTGGAGTAAAGTAATGTTAAATTTATAAAATTTGCTACGATATGTTGATTATTTTTCAATTTCAGACAAGCTATTAATTTTTCATGTACCAGTTATATTTGTAAATATGTACATGAGTGAAATTCTAAAAAAATAATGCATTTTCTTTTCTTCAACTACGAGGTAAGGTAATATATATATTATATACCAGGCAAAAATTTTAAATAGCTTTATTACCCTTAAGTTATTTCTTATCTCAATCTTTTTTTCTTTTATGTCAAAGTTCAATAATGTATAAAAATTAAAGTCTTTTCTTAATTCGATTTAAGCCCAGTGATTCAATTTCTTTGCAGTCAATGTACTAATGATTTATGAAATTTGTCTTTACTGTCATGATATCGCCAAAATTCTTGTAAACAAATTTGGAGACTAGTAAGTAGTTATGTACTTAGCCTGCGTTTATGATTCTACGAACTTTTACTTTATTGACGTGTATTTTTCTAAAATTTGCCATGATTGTCAAAATTTTAATATTTTATTGATCGTACTATTAAGGTATTAATATTTCGCACAGATAAATAAACTTGCGCTTCTCTAGTGCCTCCTGACAATAGAATTTCACGAATTACTTTCATTGTATATCGTCAAGAAAATATGTGTTAAGATCGGCAATGTAACTATTCTGCGGTAACGAAGATACATAACGTTACTTTGTTGCGAAATTAAAAAAATATTGCAAAGGGCATAAAGTACATTCGCTCCCAGAACTAAGGAAAGAAAATTTAGGGACAATGTAAATTTGATCTTATACCAAAAAAAATACTGTGTGTGCGATTCACACACGATAGAAGTGAAACTGCAGTAAATCGACAAAAGAATGAGATGAATATATATAACAAGGGTAAAAATGAAAGTATTTTGATTAATTTTAAAGGATATTTTATATTTTATTTAACATATGTTATTTAATTTTAATTTTATTTCCATTTTTTTGCGTCGATATTGACGACACATTTCAGCATTAGTTTTCAGCATCTTATAAAATTTATTATTTAGCACAACAAGATATAAAAATACTCATAAACACTGTTAAATAATAACACACCACGCTGACTTCTTACTAAAAAGCTGTAATACGCAGCCGCATCTTTTCACATATACTAACACACATTAAATGTTCAAATACAAGCAAGTATTAAACAGTGTGCAATGTACATACACACCGACATTTGCTCTCTCGCTCTGGTTCACTAATTACAGGCGACTATGCTTAGAAGACGGAAGTGGGGATGCTACGAAGCATGGCACAAAGAAGAATAGTATTTATATTTCGGTCTCATTCTTTCACGCCTTCATCCTACACATTTTTGTATTTGTGTCTCTTACCTGTCTTTTTTTCCTTTGCATCCGGTTTAAAATCACAACGATAATATAGAAGTTTCACCTCAAAAACTTTATCCTGGTAACAAAGTCACAGACTGTAGTAGGAACAATGTGACGTTGTTACTAAAGCGAAATTAAAACCATTTACTTTATCTGTGTAACAACTCAATACTGCCACTCTAGCAGTCTACGACTACCGGTACACTGACAAAACAAACATCGACAATAAAAACCTAGCGCTAGAGGCCATGTGCTACAAACGGCTCGCTAGAGGCAAAGTTTTATTGCTATCGTAGCTATAATTTTTCTGTGTTCGACTTGTTTAAATTATATCCTAATAATCGTTTTGGCTCTGCGGCCTGTCGAGAGAGACATGTCGGAAATCGTTTTCGAAACGGCGCGCCGTTCCGTCCTTTCCTAATGACCGTAATTTCGTTTGTTCTTACGTCTTCTCTCTTTGAGTAAAACTGTGAATTCGAATTAACCATTAATCTGTGATTTGTGTAGTGTTGTAGTTTTTTGTATACTAAAATAAATATTTTGTGAAATATAACTATAGAGTTTAACTTTGTTATCAGGATGTGAGGATTCGAGAAAACAGAAAAGTATATATTTTATTCCCGGTATCGTAAACATCACTGTCTATTGTTCTAAAATAAATTCGAAATTCGATTTCAGGATGTTCGTTCTGATTCTTTTGTTCTTTTAATGAAACGATTAGACAAAGACTTTGATAAGATTTTTTTTTAATAATAAAAGGAAAATGCCAGGTGTCCATTACTTTCAGAAGACCGATGGTAAAATGGTAGAGGTAAATATATTCTAGCATTTCGCCTGGACAGCATTAGGTTTTTATGTTATTCGGTGCATTTATACTCCTAACACCCAACGAATCCTTAAATATTCAGCTTCAGTGCGAAATATTAAAATAACTGAAGAAAAGTAAATGGCTTTACCTGGGTATGTAGAGAACTCGCTCCGCGATAACGAACCCCACGGTAACGAAAAGATTGGAGGCCGGCAGGTGGGGCGCCACCAGCAGCGCCAGCCCCGCCACGGCCGGCGCGTGCCGCACCTGCGAAACAGCGCCATCGCATTGCTGCAGTGCTCACTACGGCGTTAAACTTTGAATCGTTCAAATAATTTATAATCGGGTAACTGGAATAATATGCCATTTATGTGATTTTTTATAAGTAGACAGTTGCAAAACATCTTTTTGATTGTGCGGTTTATATCTGGTCAGTTTGATATCATTAAATAGATGCCATTTATAAAAAGAAAAATAAAAAGTAAAAACCGTCTTCCGCCATTTTTCTATTGTTTTTCTGTTCTCTTAAATGAGTGAATTTAACGTAGAAATTCGATATATTTTGAAGTTTTTTTATAAGAAAGGGAAAAATGTGCCATTAACTACGAAAAAAATTGGTGACGTTGATGGACCTAATTCAGTGTTTGTAAGAGCAGTATAAAACTACTTCAAGCGTTTTCAGTCTAATAATTTTGATGTCAAATGTGATCCTTGCTCTCGTTGACCGGTTACGAATGAAGTCGATACCATTTTGAAAAAAGTAGAGCTAGACCGGCATATTTGTTCTTACGACGTAGCTGAAGAGCTGGGGAGCGACCACAAAATAGTTTTAACCCACTTGAAAAAAGCTGGATGTACAAAAAAGCTCGATACTTGGATCCCACACGAGTTCACTGAAAGAAGTCTAAGGAATCGTGTACTTATTTGCGATTCTCTGTTGAAACGTAATCAAACCGTACCGTTTTTGAAAGGATTGATCACTGCTGATGAAAAATGATTTACCTACGACAAGAACGTGCGAAAAAGATATGGTCAAAAGGTAAACAAGCTCTTCCCCGACCTTGTATACATGTGTGTGAAATCATGTAGCACTAAATTAATACATGGAAAAGTTAGAGTATAATAAATGACGTAATAACATAAAATATTCCACCCAAATTTGACGGGGAAATCAAAGTGTTCTTCAACAGCGATGACATTTTAATTAGTATGTATTTGTTACCGTCGCGGGCACTCACCGTACTCGTGGCATTGAACGGTCGCTCACAGCGAATAAAACGTGTTGATTACTTATAATTTTTAATTTTATTGCATTACACTTATCCGGTTCAATGACATTTAAATATTCTGTTATGTACAGTGTCATTTCGCGAAAATTCATCATTAGATTTAAATATCCGAAGTCATGACGAGCTGGTCGAATTTCTATTGACAGCCAGTTGCACAGAAAATAAATAGGTATTTGGTAAATGCAATCCTTGAAATTTGGCAGATTTTTCATATTTTTCAAGTCTGTCGTGAAACTATTTCAGACAGAAACGTTACAGATGTCAAAATTTACTTTATAATTTTACGATGCGAGGAGGTCCCGAACAGCTCGTAAGTGTAGTTAAAAGTAACTGTTCACAGTAGAAAATAATTTGGTATTACGCAATTTTTGTTAACGTTTTATTTATATTTTATATCTTAACAAAAACCTTACGATTTTCAACACGCAAAGTTGAATGTACGGTGCAAACGAAAAAACAGTTATCATGAATAAAATAGTTGTTTATTAATAAAAAACTTGTTAATCAAAACATATTATGAACAACAGACGAAATTTACATAAAAAACGGCCAAAAGTATGTCGAGCCACGCTTAGTATAGGGGTCCGAACCAGTTACTACAAAGAAATGAACTACAGGTGGAAAAAGTACGTTGTTACACTCTTTCCATATTTCCCTCACACAATAGTTATTAGCATTTTAGTCGCCTATAATTAGAAAAACAACATACCCACGTGTACGGCTATTACTATGAAACTGACGTAAAACTAAATTGTATCAGCAAAAGAGTGTATCTTCATGGCACTTATGCCCGATTAAGTTCAAAATAATTTTTGTTGAAAGTATTTAACAGGCTTCATCTCTGTTATTCTTTTCACATTTTTTGAACATATGGCTTAAAAAGGGAGGGGGGCACAGTCTCTGCTACTTTTGGAATGATTATTTCTGAAATTATTCACGTAATTAGAAAAATTGCCTAAAACTTTAAAATGTTTTTAAAAGCATTGTTGAAATATGTGCCACACATTGATGTTTGCTGAAAAAAACATTTTTCAATTTCTGTTACATATATGGTGTAAAATACTTATTGAAGTGAAACTTCTTTATCGGCGTATGGGAGAAATTTTATAGCAATGTAACGTTTTTCTGTTACGCGCCATCTTTATCTGTTACGCGCCATCTTCATTTCTGGGTAACATTTTTCCGTTACGCGCCATATTTATTCAATGTTATTAATGTCATCGTGGCATAAACATAATTGTTACTAAGGCCACCTGTCTACTTTCTGTCATACTTTCTGTCAACACCCTAGATCTATTTACAGTTTGTATTCATTACATTTTCCTATTATCTAAGTTGAAACCTTTTCAACCGACATACATGAACTATATCTCACATTATTTCATTGAGTGACTCGATTTTATATGTAGCATTCGATAATTTTCCTACAATTCTATATGGTCCTTTATAACATCGCATTAATTGAAAAGTTTTACCTATCACCTTCTAGGTACATATACCATTACCAAGTCTCCTACATGAAACTCTGAACATTTCTATTTCTGAAACTCAGTAGTGATGTGAAAATAATATTTCAATTAAGTGATTAGCGAAAAAATTTTATAAAGTTATTTGTATCCATGTCTATGATAATAAAAGCCTTTTGCATAAACTTTATCTAATTTAGCTTTATTCAACCAATTTCTGTGAAGTTGTAAATAGTAAATCATTTTTCGGAAAATGAAGTCATAAAGAAGTTTCACTTCTTACGTGTGTACACTAATACACACACACTTTTTTTTTATTATTTAACTACTAAACTAAGTAGCATCTTACACAAGACACCTACACTGTAAATTACATCAATATACGTCTGTAGTTTTTGGATAAAATGCCTGTGATTTACGGACGGACGAACGGACGGACACGCGAAGCTATAAGAGTTCCGATTTTGACATTTTGGTTTGGAACTCTAAAAACAATAATAATAGCTGCCTTCGAAAACATTAAAATAAATAATTGTTTTCGGAGTTGATGCCAGTTAATATGCTATATTATATGCTAGACGCGGTTTTATATCAATTTTCATAATTGAACATTGCTTTGAATCTAATTTGTTAATACACTCATATATTGAGTTTTATTAAATCTTATTAACACTCGCGTATTTTTCTTTCTCCATTTGGTATTTTCAATTTGCCTTGTGCTTTAGCTAGAATCGATTATAAACAATAAATTATTTTAAAATTTTTGAAGGCGATTTTTAATTTTTTTCTCATGGAAATTTATTTAATTTGACTTTCTTAGAGATTAGGTACGTGAAATTAATAATACGTCTCACTTTCACTAATTATGTTTATATGATTGGACTGGCGGGCTTTAATTTTATATGAAAAAAGTGGAAAACCGGTTACGAACTCGAGTTTTCAGGTGACGCTTATATTCCAGTCTTATTAGTTAGAGTGCAATGACCCTTGGATTTATATTTTAGTCAGGTCGTCGATTCGACTGCTTGTTTTCTAAGACCCAAATTTTTCGGATTTATTCCCACTTTACCAGAAAGTGGGAGGACTTGAGTAACTAGGGATAATGCAAGTTGCTCTATTATGTTTTTTCCTTTCTTTACGAATCTTCAGTTGAGCTAACGTACTCCTATCCTTCAAGTCAGAAAAAATAACAGAATTTTAACCGGTGCATAGACAGGAGACACAGACAAAAAAAAAGTGTGTGTGTTTTAGTGTACACACGTAAGAAGTGAAACTTCTTTATGACTTCATTTTTCGAAAAATGATTTACTATTTACAACTTCACAGAAATTGGTTGAATAAAGCTAAATTAGATAAAGTTTATGCAAAAGGCTTTTATTATCATAGACATGGATACAAATAACTTTATAAAAATTTTTTCGCTAATCACTTAATTGAAATATTATTTTTCACGTCACTACTGAGTTTCAGAAATAGAAATGTTCAGAGTTTCATGTAGGAGACTTGGTAATGGTATATGTACCTAGAAGGGTGATAGGTAAAACTTTTAATTAATGCGATGTTATAAAGGGCCATATAGAATTGTAGGAAAATTATCGAACGCTACATATAAAATCGAGTCACTCAATGAAAGAATGTGAGATATAGTTCATGTATGTCGGTTGAAAAGGTTTAACTTAGATAATAGGAAAATGTAATATATACAAACTGTAAATAGATCTAGGGTGTTGACAGAAAGTATATGTGACAGGTGGCCTTAGTAACAATTATGTTTATGCCACGATGACATTAATAACATTGAATAAATATGGCGCGTAACGGAAAAATGTTACCCAGAAATAAAGATGGCGCGTAACAGATAAACATGGCGCGTAACAGAAAAACGTTACATTGCTATAGAATTTCTCCCATACGCCGATAAAGAAGTTTCACTTCAATAAGTGATCATCGTATTATCACTTTTAATATTATTTTCAAAGAAGTTTTGTAAAGTGTAAGGTTGAATTAAGATAAAATTTAAAAGTCTTAAAAAGTTATTTCATAAAAAAGATAGCTATTTTTTACATTAACATTAACTTTTATTAGCACTTTCAAAAATAAAGTATATTACAAATATAAATGCTGGCATTTACTTATTTGGAGATTATTATTGTATTACCATTCGGAAACAAGATACCGTGAGAATTATTTATATGAGTCAAATAGCAAAGTTGAATAAAATGGAAAATCAAAAAATGCACGATTCACAATGCTCAATTCATTCTAAAAAAAATATAGATGGCGGTCAGTGGCTAACATTTGAACATCGTTGTGAAGTTAAAACAATAATATAAACTCACGCCTATTTTCCAGAAGGCTAGGCATTCAGGCAAAAAACTATAGATTTTTACCTGCCACAACCTTTGCCTATCTCTCTTGCTACTCCGATATCGATCTATCTTCCTATCTAAGCTCGCCAGGTACGGACACTTAAAATTTGCCCTTTAATATACCACCAATATGTTCTGCATAGGATTTTCTAAGGCGGCTCTTGCCGACCTTTATAACACACACATTCGCTCCATAGATTTGTTCTGTCAGTTTACTTTTATTAATCCTTTCCAGATGGCCTAACCAACGCAACACACCTCTTTCTACTCTAGTCACTACATTCTCCTTCAAATCGTACCGATCTTTGGCGTCTCTGTTTCTATATCTATCTTTCCAAGAACCTCCACTCACATTACGCAGAGATTGCATCTCCATTGCGTTGGTGTTATTTTCATTTTTCTTCCGCCATACTCAGATTTCACTACCGTACGTAAGCGAAGGTTTCAGGAACCCAATGACAAGATAATTCCCCGCTGGCGCTGTTATAATAAACAAGTTTCATGAATTACGCAAAAATGATGAATAAAATATCGATGATTAAAAATTATAATTAAAATAATAATAATAATATAAAAAAAAATAAAGAATAAAAACTGTAATTTCGACAAATTCAGGATTTGGACAAATTTCCAAAAGTTAAAAAATCTAATTCATCATCATCGGTATAGGAGTACTTGTTAAATATTTTTTTACAAATTTGCTCTTTATAATTCGCACGCGCCTCTGGTTGGACAAAGTACCTACTCGATATAGATATTATTGTTTATATAATATAATTAAACGATACGAATTACATTCTTCTTGTGACGAAATGAACTATTAAAAAAAAAGGCTACAGTAATGGAGTTTTCCACAAGTTTCACACAACATACGCCTTCATTGACTGGAAAGTTTTTTAAACTATTTTGATATTGTTTTTTCGTTCCTGTTATATTAAATTATTTTTGAAGCTGACAATTTTTTTCGATTGTAACACGCTCTCAAATGCTTTACGTTATATGACGTGTAAGTAGCTATTAATAGTTACTACTTAATCTAAAAAGTGCAAACAAGCCAAAAATTTGTTAATCAACCTCGAGGTCGGCGAAGCAACGATACGCGAGCGCAGCGAGCGCGAGCAGCGCAGCGCCGGTGAGGAGGTTTCGCGGGTCGGCAGGCGAAGTCAGCAGCGGCACCGAGCCCATCTGCCAGTCATGGCTAAGTCCCCAGGGGCATAGCAAGAGCCACCAGTTGAACGCTGCCAGGTACCAGAACGTCATCACTCTGCAATTATCAAAAATAATATTTAATTGTGGTTACCTAATTTTCATTAGCTTGTTATTATTATTATTGTTTTTTTTATTTTTTCCTATACTCGACAAAGTTTGTTTACGGGGTAGGAACGGGTTTATTCCAAGTATTCTACTTTCGATATGTTTAGAGTTGTTTGTGTGGTGTGTTGTAATTATGTGACGATTGTGTGTCCTAACAATACACACCAAATTAATATTTTGGTGTGTATTGTTAGGTTGGTCGGTTCATTTGTCATTGATCAGGGGTAATAATGATGGACTTAGGAAACAGCGTACTATAGAATAGGTGTCGAGGACTATTGACTTTTGCATGGTTATGTGGGTGTTTTTGGGGAGCTGTAGGATTTTGAGGGCTGTTTTCAGGGTCTTGGATTCAGGCCACACCAGTTGATGAGATAATGTTTGAAATTATTCTGACTTCTTCTTGGTGCCATATTTGTTTGATTTCGTCTGCCAGGAAGAAGTATTTTTTATATTTTTTTGACATGTTATTGTTTCAGTTTACTAGTGTCGGGTACTGTGATATCTATGAGATACATGATTTTCGTGTGCTTCGTGGTGAGTGTGATGTCTGGTCTATTACTTAAGATGTCAGTTATTACGATGACAGTATAGTTTTGCAGAACTATTTTCTAAAGCATTAGCAGGTTTGTATTTATAGTAGGGGCTGTAGGTGTTTAGGAGGTTATGTGTGAGTGCGAGGTGTTGATGTATATATTTTGCAACGTTATCGTGTTTGTAAGTGTTTTCTTTGCATGCTAGGGAACTGCAGCCTTCTGTGATATGATCTACTGATTCGGTGGTTTTATGATATAATCTACACTTATCTGGTCTCTATAGTTTCTTTTAGTACGTACTTTGCGTAGTTTCTTATTTTGATAATTTGACCTTGTATAGCTATCATGAAACCTTCTGTTTTACCGTATATGTTGCCTTTAGTAAGCCAAGTACATGATGCAGCTCGATCTTGGTCTAACTGATGTGGGTATTTACCGTGCAATGTTTTACTTTTCCATTTATCTATCTTCTGTTCATCGTTGTAAATTTTCTTTTTGGGAACAAATGTAGAATTTTCTAATAGTCGGGGTGTACCTGATTGTTTTGGGTTAGCTATTGTTCTATGTAAGTGGTTATCTTAAAATTTGGTTAGAAAATATGATTGTAGGTTGTCTATTTGTTTGTACTGTAAATTTTTTTCTCAATGAATCCGCGGCCTCCGAGTTTTCTGTTTAGTGTGAATCTTTGTACTGCTGAATGAATGTAGTGAATGTTGTATTTATTGCAGGTAGTTTGTGAAGTAGTATTAAAAGCTTCCAACTCTATATCTGACCATTTTATAATTTCAAAAGAATAATTCAGTATTGGAATAGCGTATTTATTCACCACAGCTTTTCTTTTATTTCTGGCTGATAATTGAGTGTTTAGTATTTTGTTGATTCTTTGTTTATAATTTGTTATTAGTGTATTTTTAATTTCTGTGTTGTTTAAAAAAGTGCTTTTTAAGTATTCTAATTATTTATATGTATCTTTTGATTCCATATTATCTATTTTTTCTACTTGTAGGTCTAGGTTGAAAGATTCTGTTTCTCTGTGTTGTCCTTTAACTATACTATTAATCTTACATTTATCAGTGCCAAACTGCATTCTGATATCTGTATTAAACTTTTTGGTTATTTTAAGTAGTTCGTCTAATTGGTATCTGTTTGCTACGTATAATTTTATGTCATCCATGTAAAATAAGTGATTTAGTTCAATATTATTTTCTCTATCTATTGTGTATTCTAGATTAGTTTTGTATAGAACGCTTAATAAGGGGCCACATTGGACTGAGAGAGACTCCTTGGAAGATACCGTGGGATATTTTCATGAAATTTGTTTTGAAAGTCGTATTGTGTGTTCGTATGTTCAGTCGTATAGTCCATGTCGTCATTGTGTGTTGAGAAATGTTATAAGTGTGTTATCAACTATACGTTTGACACGTGTGCAGTAGCCATACACGTGGTACACTATTAAAAGTCTTGTTATGATATACGTAGGAATAGTGTAAGGTTATGTGTTTCTGTTTGACTTGATTGTGAATTTCGGTATCTATTATGACGTGTTCTTTGCATGCGCTGATCCTATACTGCAGCCTTTCTATTTTTCTGGTATTATTTTATTCGTTGTAATATGTATGTGTTTGTGTGCAATGATCGATATAAGTAGTTTGTAGATGGTTGGAAGGTATGTGATCGGTTGATACTTAGCAGAATTAGTGTTATCATCGTCTTTGAGTTTTAGGAAAGTCGTGCCTTGCGTAAATAGTTGTTAAGGAATATGTACGTTGTAGTTTAGTGCTTTTGCCAGATGTTCATGGGTTGCTACAAGATATTTCAGCCAATGATTTTAGATTTAGTCAGGGCTTGGGATTTCCAATAAATTGTCTTCTTAAATGCCTGTGGTACATATTCTTTATCTGTGTTTATCTCTGTAATATGTTCTATGCTTTTTAAATCTTCCGGTGGTACTGGGTGGTTACTCAGGGTAATTCTGTGTTGTATTCTATTGATGAAAACCATAAATTTTCCCAGTATTGTTGTACTTGTTCTATTTTGGGAGGATACATGACTATGGATTGTTCAAAATTGAGGTTTCGATAAAACAACTTCAGGTGGGTGTTGAATATTATGCTGTCATTTTTCTATTGTTGTTAATTTTTTAATGACGTAATTCTTTCGAGTGTGCTTGTAATTTCTGCTTCTTATTATCTAGTTCATCCAATATTTCGCTCCTGCTTTTGTTGTTTGCATTTAATCGTAGTTTTTTGTTTGGTTTAAGATTATAATTTAGGTATTGAGTATATTGTCCTATTTCCTTTCGTAGTGTTTGTATTTTGTTTTCTAGTCGAATATCTCATTGTGGCTTTCGTTTTTTTTGTGATGCGTTATTGTAGTTAGAATGTAATGTATAGTTATTGATATTATTGTATAGTGCTTATATTTATTGAATTATTGTTATTTTTCTTAGGTTTTAAATGAATTGTGGTAACGGTTTTAGCTGCACAATATATTGTTACGTGTAAATGTTCTAGCGAAATTGAATACTTACTTTTAGATATTTATCGATTACAATGTTGATTGTATATACAATTTTGATTATAGTTCTTGTAGTTTGTAATATGGGAATGACTGGTCTTAGTGTTGGATGTCTGATGTTAACAACCCTCCGTTCACAGCGTGGAAAGCATAAGGGTATGCCTTAGCAGTTTATGTAATAGAGTTAATGTACTTCATAGATTTGTTACAAGTTTTTATTTCCATGAATGGCGTAAGTAAATAAGTGGTGTGGGATAGGCCGATGGGCGGACGTAATGGATCGTGTCGGTGTTGTGCGGGCTTACCGGACGAGCAGGTGCGGGTGAAAAGCGGGCGGATTATCTTGCGGCGAGAAGACGGGTAGCGCGCCCTGCAGCAGCAGCAGTCGTACGCCGGCTACCAGCGCCAGAGCGGCCGCCCAGCGGGCTAATCGCCGCGGCAAGCCTGATTGGCTCCACGTCCATCGGTTACCGTTTCTGCAATATACATGAGCATAATGGTTAAGTTTCTCACCTTCAATCCGTATATTTAGTCAAGATAAAAGATTTATATTAAATTTGTACTAAACTACATATTTTCTATGCTTTTTGTTGACACCCCTTCTTAAGTAAATTTTAATAGTATTTATAAACCCGATTAGTATTAAATCGTGATTTTACTTGAGGTTAGATTAAAGCTAACATAAAATAATATGTGTGTACTTATTAGTAGTGGCAGCGACAGCCCAGGACCGGTGCAGGTCGATGGCGGCATTGGCCAATAATGCCGCTAATCCAGTTTCTTTAGCCAGTACGCCCAGCGCCGCCAGAGCGCAGCCGCGCCACATGCGTCGATTCCCGCCGTTACCACTTCCGCTACAGTCTCCGTTCCTTTAACCCATGACCGTCAACTATTTTTATGATATTTGGGATGGAATTGGCCTGAACGTAGAAAGGACATAAAGTACTTTATACTTGTGATGTCTGTTTTTTTGTCTGCTTGTCTTGTATATCAAAATTATATTATTGAGATAGAATAGAGATAGAAAGTTGATCAATATAAAATACTAAAGTCCCTTTGAAGTGCAAAAAATCCAAGCTTCTAAGTCAACGAAATCAAAAGTTGCGGTCCTTTTGTCACATATTTTTATACTAACAAACTTCTCTCCAAACTCCAAAACTTTCTTTCATATTGTTATATACCGACCTTATTAAGGGTTCGAGTATTAAGATCAAATGAAAGGAAACACTCGAAAAGCAGAAGGAATGTATTCAGAAACATAGAATTATAATAAATCACTATTGAACTATTTGAACGCTTTTTGTTGATTGCATTTGACTTGGTAAACGTTCTGATCGCTGAAACAAAGTTCTCCTCTCTGCGCCTACACTCCGTGTAATGAAGTCGTAACGTGGTATCAATTGTCGTGTGCTTAGATTCTACAATTAATGAGTTCGCGTGATTAGCTCGTAGTTAGATTATAAGCATTAATTAAACCTGTGCGTTTCTAAAAACCTGATCGAAATAAGTCGTCACCCGGATCCAGTCACTGTGGCTATCCGTAGCCGATGAGAGCTAGCCCAGGGATCGAACACACCTCTTGTTTGTTACGACCTCTTAAAGCGTAACATAATAAAGATCAAATTTCGAAGGAGCTTCTGTATCAACGCAAACGAATATACAGATTTAAGTTACTACAACTGCGTAAACTAACGTTGAAGAACCTTTGCTATTAAGGAAATAATACTGAGTCTGGAAATTTTTGCGTGGGGTTTTAAATTTGATTTGATTTTTATACGCATGTGTATTTAATAGCATCACCTCTTGTATATGACCTGTAAATCTTAAACTAAGGTCAGCCATAAAAGGGATAGCTATATTTTTACACCAAATACTGTTTAAAAAAAGTTTATAAATTAAAAGCTTTGGAGCAATTAATGTTTCAAACAATACACTACACTTTTGTAGAATATAAAACGCCTCGGCTTATAAATGCCTATTAGTTAATTCCGTCAAGAATAATGGATTATCTGTACTGCTTGAGTACAGATATTATCCATTCAGTAACGATGGATATGAAATAAGAAACACTCGAGTTTATCAAGGTGTGAAAACTATAAAATTTAGTAATTGTATACTATATACTTGTTCTTTGCCTATAATTCTTATGAAAATTAGGAACACAAAGTAATGTTACAAACGTTCAACCAGACAGACAAATTGATAAGCAATTGTATATAGACTTCGATGTAACAAGTATTCTATTTGTAAGTGCTGTTATCATATTTGAGAAAAAAGTAAATTCTTTCAGTATATCTATGCATGCGTCTGACTGTATAATTGTATTCATATCATATTGTATGTCGTCAATATAAATTTGAAGTATAAAACTGAAAACAAATTAATAACAATAACAAAAAAAATTATAAACATATTTTTTTTACTTAAAACACAAGTTATCAATGTACAAAATATTCGGCATATTACTAAACAACGACTGACGCTCCTCGAAGTAAGTCAGCGTGGCATAAACTTATGTACCAGTCATAAACAAATGTTCAGAACTAAGTTTTTCGAGTGAGTTTACCGAATGTCAATTTCATTAAGCTGTCAATTTCGTTCGATTCACGTTGACGCTGTGTGAAATACTTTCTAATTCTTCTTCGTAAAGTCTATTTCAGAAAGTACATATTCGGTATTTTGATGTGTGTACACCGATTTAACGGATACAGCTTAATCGATTTGCACACTTGGAATTTTATTCTATTAAAGCGGATCGTGAGGTTGTACTATATACCTTTTTGTGATATGAAACATACGGTTATTAATCTATACTATTACTAACTAGTCCAACAGGCATTGTTCTGCCCTTTGTTGTGGGTGGCTTGCCTACGTAGTTAATGCCTGCATGGATCAAAATTACTTTCTTACTCTTTTGTATTTATTAATATCAATCTTGATTTCAGACTTCCTGCCGATTCTGATCCTAGACATACTTTTGATTCTGATCTCATTCAAGTTTGGTCCCGATCACATTATCGATTCTGCTCCCCGTTTCTTTTTCAATTTTAATTCCACTACCGGTCATAATTCCTATTTGGATAAAGCCGGGAATAAATAATTCCGTCACCTATTGCATTTTGATACCGATCAGGCTCTTGATTTTGATGCCGATCCCACGCTCAATTTTGACCTCAGTCTCATTTTGAATTCCGGTCTCGGTCCTGGTTTTTGATTCTGCTCGCCGTCCTGTTTTGAGTTTCGATACCGCTGCCTACATAATATATTTGTTTTAAAATATGGTAAATAATTTAAATTTAGTATATAATCGAAATAGTGCAATTTCGTAAACAACATTTTTGTCAATCCTTTTTGAGCTGTTTGAGGGACGGGGCTTAGAAAAATTCAAATTAGTGTTTATATGTATTTTCAGATGCGAAACCTGAAAAATCTTTTCAAATGGCTAAGCCACCAAGACATACCTTTTTCTACTCTAATCACTATATCTTCCTTCAAACATCTTGCAATGACAATAAACACATATTACGCAGACACATCGATGCGTTTCCATCGAATGGTTGTACTTTCATTTTTCTTGTGCTATACCTAAATTTTTTACCATACCTAGGCCATAGGGATCAGAACCTCATTACGGGTAAGCAAACACGCTTATCGTGAGACACTTTTACTATTATTAATAATAAGCAAGTTTCTACTTACTTTATTTCCCACATCCACTCTCCTTTTAATATATATTTCAGATTCACTATCGTTTATAAACAGATTACCCAAGTATGCAAATGTTTTCACTCGTTCAACACCTTCTATATATATATATATATATATATATATATATATATATATATATATATATATATATATGTATATTGTATTTATTCATGCTTTCGTCTCTTTCAAACACGACGACCCTAGTTTTGCTGACGTTAATTTAATACTTTTTTCTTAACAGAATCATTCACTTCAGATACCATCTCCTGCAACCTTCACAGGGGCGGCGCAAAAATTGCTTTGTCGTCAGCGTATAGGAGGCATTTGACAGTACAGCTCATACATTTTTGGTCCACACTTATACTCTTACAGATTATGTAACCCGCTATCCATTAATAAATTGAACGACACGATAAAGCTATACGTCCCTGTCTAACACCCATGCGGATGTCAAACCAGTCAGTGTATGCCTCATTTATTATAAAGCAAGTACAGTAGCCCTATCTATTGATAATTTCTATTATCATAAGCTCTTTCCAAAATTTACGAAGATACTGAAAACCTTTTGGCTGCCAGCCAAAAACTTTTCTGTAATATGGGCAGAAAAAAAACGTGGACCGTATACCCCATTCTTTTTTGAAATCCCGCTTGTACATCCCAGATCTTATTTTCAGACTCATTTACAACCCTTTCATTAATGATTTTCGCATACAATTTGTCAACGACTCTGAAGAAGCTTATAGAGCATACTTTGTGCAAACCTACCTTTCCTTTTATAGAGGGTACAATGACGTCTTTGCACCAGTTATTAGGTAACTTATGGCTTTTCCAGCTTTTATTAAAGAATTTGTAGAGCAAGCTTGCCACTATACCCCTACCACCTCTCAGCATCTATGACGAAACTCTTTTCGACGAAATCTTACAATTTTTAATAATTATGTCTGTGTGTCTATTTGCCTGTCTGTATGTCTTTATAACTCAAGAATGGTTGACCGATTGTGATTGTGATGAAAGTAAATACACGTGATTGCGCTAATGGTAGGTTATCTTACGTGTATATCTAATTGTCTGTCTGTTTGTCTTTTTATAACTTGTAACTTAATTTATTAAATTAGTTTACATTAGCGCTAACTTACTTCAGTATTCCTACTTAGCAGTGAGTTGGAGTAAAGTACTAAAATTAAAAAAAATTTGGAATGCTAGCAATCAATTTGACAATCTGGTGAAACTGAAAGTTCGTTTTGTACTCCAACCAAAGACGTAGAGACCCTGCTATGACAACAACTAGCTTGTGGAAAGTTTGGGATCAGTACTGGTTTTCCACTTTCTCCATGCAGATGTTAAGCCAAATACGTGTATATGTAATTATGTATGTAACTAGCCTTTGCCCGCGGCTTCATCTGCGTGACATGTAATTAGTTCTTCAATTGCTATATCGAGTAATCTTGCTAGTATGATATCCGGATAATCCAATCCTATTTTCGATTTAAGTTCCGATTTTACAGTTAGTTCCACGTTGATCTTGTTCTCTGTTCCAGTCTTGCATCCCTCTCTTTCTTGATCACACTCACTTTAAATTCCGAGATAGCGCTTTCGATATCGATTCCGGTTTTTTGTAACTTATTACAGAGGAACGCATGAATGGTAAGTATAAAATATGCGTATCATCCAGAACATATTCTATCTGTATGTTACATTTCATCTAAATCCTTTCAACCGTTTATGCGTAATTGCGTCACATACAATCAAACAGCCAAACATCGTCACAAAGTATCACATTGATAATATTATAACAAGATGATATGGTACTGACAAATGATGCAGTGTAAAAAACACTATCGTTCTTTTTAATTTGCTATGAGGTTCCTATTGTTAAACCGATATTATTAATCATACGGTTATAATAGGACTATTGATATTTTCTCTTACTTTTGCTGTCAATTCACCTCATGCTCTCACACCACATCTTTGTCTGCCCCCTCCCTCTCAATCCTCATTATTATCTATAATACCGCTTCTTACCTAAAGAAAGTAAACAACAAGAATGGCAAACAAAAATTAAAAACAAGGAATATTAAAATTTATAATTATAAAGATTCATATACAAAAAAATAAACGATAATGTATATTTTATATGACAATGAGTCCTATCAATATATTTAAATTTCAATATAATTGATTATCATTTTCATATTATAAGTAGAGACAGACAGATAGACGGAAAGATAAACAATCATTATGTCAACAAGTTATTGAACAAAATGTCATAAATAATATAATTAAATGTAGATAAAATGTGATGAAAAATTAATTTAAATTAGTATATAGAATACAAAAAAAAAATCCCCGACCTTATACGTAAACTCGCTCGTATTTCCCAGAAGAGTTTGCAGAGACTACAAGTTTCCCAAGTATATATCCTAACTTATGTATATATCTACGCACACATACGCAATTATGTACGTGTACGCAATACGAAACAAGAAATATTGAGTCAAGCGATGTCATATGATGAAATCTGGTCTATAACCGGCTCTAGCGTATCATTGCTAATTGGTTTTTGAAGGCGATTTTCCTTTTTTTTTTTTTGTAAAAGTTATTTAATTATATCTATGGTAACAGTATCATATTATGAACTACATGCTTCACTTTTCAGTGATAATTATTTTTTGTAAAACCACCACAATCAACGATTCATTTCTATGTAATGTATTTTCCTATTCAACTATTGCAGTTTGTACAAAGTCTGTTATTTTTACTAGTGCAACTATTATGATTAAAGGTCACACATGGGGCGTCATCATCAACAAGAAGTGCCGCTCCGTATATAAATTGCTCATGCGATTGTCTCGTACGCATCAGCATTGTTACATGAAAGAGTGATGTTTTAGCGGTCGGATAGAGGACAAGTTTGTATTTAAAGTGACGCAGTTTGCGTTAGCTTTATAGGAATTTATTGAGTCTACCCGCTCTGCAACACAATTGCAGAGCGGGTCAGGTCACTAAAAGTCCGAGGTAACGTGCGGTGTTACGATCTCCAAGTATAGTCAAGTGGTATATTATATTAAAGTAATAAATCCATACATCAAGTGCTTTACCAATTGTTTTTTGATACGCTATACCTATATTCAACTGCTGAAGTCTACATTCCGCCAAGGCATTAAAATAAAATCACACATTCACCTTCTGTATGGACTTGTACCATTTTAGTATCGATGTCTAAAAAGATTTATTGATCATAATAAAGAGATATTTTAGATGCAATATTTAATTGTGTTAACATTTGATGGTTCTTGTTTATACATAATATTTTTTTATTAACATAAATATACGACTTTAATGAACCATACAACCAAAATACATCTGAAAAAGCCACGGCAAATAATGCTTTTACAAAACCTGTGATATGAACTTGTATGTAATGTAGAATCCGCTCGTAATTAATTAGATGTCAACTTTAAGCTTTAGCACAACATCAAATTCATAACTTACAGATTTTCTTAATTAGGTACTTTTAATGACCCATGTATTGATATATGTGTTGGTGGTGGGTCATTATTTCAGATTGAGAGGTTTGAACCCCAAGCGCTGTAGACTCCATTCAGTGCTAGAGTGCTTAGAGCACATTGATCAGTCAATTAGAGTGAAACCGTTAAGTAAAATTATTGTAGTGTAAAGAATTCTACAACATGTTAATAAAGAGTATTATTGATAAACGGACAGTCACCAATTAGTACGGTACTCACCCGTGATATACCAGAATAGATGACAGGTAGAACACGCAGGCCAACACGTCCGCGCGTCCCACTACGCCCGCCACCTGCGTCACAAACGACACGCTCGTCAAATAAATTCGAGCGTCTGATTCAAAGTTAGAAAATAAAAAAAGTCATGAATAAAATTGAAAATATTATAAGTACAGTACAACACACGAAACTTTGCCGCTCTGAATTGCTTGCAAATGATCAGATGCACAGGTTCAACGCTCCCCGACCCTTCTTTCTTCTCCCACTCGTTTCTATTTTAAACTATTGCGACGTTTTTTTGACTAACTTCACGGGCCAAAATTTTGTGCCTTGTACTGTACCCATGTTTTAGACACATTTAAATTATTTAAATTTTTTGTCACTTGTATTGGACACATGTTACACGTTGTGCATTGGACACACACCGTTGCACTTATTAGACATGTGCCTTCACTCGCGTTGGATTCATGTCGTGACAAGTGTTAAACACACCGTAACAGTTATAATATAATTACCATGGCAGGTACTGACCTACCGTCATACGTATCAAAAACGTGCAGTCATGTATTGGACACGCGCTATCATACTTAATGGACTCGTGTCGTCACAAATAGTGGGTATATGAGCTTTCACATATGTGTTCAAACTTTTGTCGACATACAATTTTCAGTTTGTGCATAAATAGAAAAATAACGCTGCAGGCGGCCAGGGCTCGACTCGCACCCCCTGAGCCACGGGCGGGCGCGTCACCCTTAGGACTATCGTCGCCGCTCAGTAAGAGTCATGCAAAATAAGACTGTTCAAACAGGGAACGTTTCAATTAAAACAACGTTCGAATTACATGATACCGTTGAAATGAAAATTAGTCGAGCGAGAAATTTCCATGTAGAGGTAATTTCCAAGAAAATAAACATTTCGCGATCTGCTACTGCGAAGCCCTTTAAATATTATTTTAACAAACACACGGCAGCGTCTGCCGCCGACTATTCGAATGAGGCTTTCAATGTTTTTGCATAGGATAGCGCTGCCGACGTTATTTCGAAGGTTCGCTATTTCTAAGTATAAACATCCAAATTCGAATAATAATTTTAGCGGCGAGGAGCTCGAAGGTTATTAAACAACGGTGTGACCTCTAAGGTACTGATAAAAAGGAATCAATTTAAATTTTCTATCCACTGCGCCTCGCAATGAAACAAGTGATACAACACAGCTATAATATGTATACGTTTTTATAATATTAGCGGTTTTCCCGGCTTCATTCGAGTGGAGTTGCTGCAGGTAATGACTAGATTGTGGTGTAGGGCTGAAGTGGCTGAAGTGGCTGAAGTGGCTGTAATTATTGTACAAAAGGAGTTAAACACATCAGGATTTCTTTCTTCGTCGAATATAACATAGAGCACTACATCACGATACATTTCGAATATGTATAAGATATTTGTGCACCAGCCTACAATTTATTTGTACCATCAAAATAGTACGCCAGGGATAGATGTATGTAATATGAAAAATCACTCATATAATATAATTACCACGGTAGCCATGGCTTATGACGGAAAATCTATACCTGTATTGTTCACGAATCTTCTTAACCATCAACTGAATATCATAAAACATGTTTTTTCATACCTACAAAATGTCAATCCCTCTTTTACATCTTCAGGAGTTGGACAGGGATAAGTTGATTGTTCATAAACATTAAAACACGTATTATGTTATATTAAATTAATGGTGTTATTATTAATTTTTGTCGCTATACGAGGGCTGCTAGTTATGTCTCTAGAACTGGCCACATACAGAACAATTTTCAAAAAGTATTTACTAAATTAAAAAAGTGGCCAAGAGCATGTCGGACCATGCTTATTATAGGGTTCCGAAACCATTATTACAAAGAAATTCACTAGAGATAAAAAGTAGGCTCTCGCTGAATCTCTGTAGAAGCGAAATGTTGATACTTGTACCATTATGTTTGAATTTATTCATAGCTAAAATGAAATGAAAAAACTGCTGATCATGATGGCCTTTCTGTAAAAGTGATAGATTCAATAATATACTGCATTGTTCTATGTTTAGTAGTGATTTTTAATGATTTCTTTGATTGTGGTGTGTTTTCAGATCTAATGAAACAAAGTAAAATTATTCCATTATTTCAATCCGGTAGTATATCTGACCCTTCTAACTTTAGACCGATATTAATACTACTGACACTCAGTAAAATTTATGAAAAGCTAATTTTAAATCAATTATTACGGTATTTTTATAATAGCTTGATGAACGTTAAACAATTCGCATTCACAAAAGGTCACTCAAAAATTTAAGCCGGTGTTGAGGTTATTCAATTTTTATGTCTGGGAGGATTCACGGGACACAATCTGTGTTTTTTGTGATTTATCCAAGGCTTTTGTTTGCGTTCATCATGACACATTGACCAGGAAACTACACAAGGTCAGACTGAGATTGAAGGGCCCTAGTGGTATTATGAATTTAAGGGCTCTCCAGAAGCCTTCAATTAGGGTAGGGACAGCCCACCACCTCCCATGGCCCCTCCAACCTTACAGTCATATAGGCCGTATCGTGGAAGCACCGCGGGACACCGATGATCTAGTCCTGCAGTCTCTTCCTGCTTCCTACAAGTTATTTTTTATTCTTCTTCTACCCTCCGATAAGGATAGATCCCATCTACCCTTATCTGAGGGTATATACAATTTCAATGGTTAAAAATTTAGTCTAATACCACAAAGCAGATCAAAATCGGTAATTCGTTCAAAAGTTGCCGCCGCCCAAAAATGCTTTTTCAAATTAACTTTCCATTTTTTTGATATGTCGATTTTAAAACATCTATCATTTCTTACAACGAAAACCTACTTCAAGATCTACAAAATAGATCAAAATCGGCTGATTCGTTCAAAATATATGGCTTTTAAAAATCTTCAATTTCTTTTTAAATTACTTTCTTAAAACAACTTTCAAATCTTTTGTGGAGTAATACTCTCGAAAAGACATAATATTTGTACTAAAATGTCATCTAATTCTGTAGTTTAATTAATTGGTATATTTACCGTCACAGCATTCTGTTATTTAAAAACAAAAAAAAGCTATTTACAATTTTTGAGCTCAATAATGTACAAGAGTCATATCTCGAAGCTAAATAGCGGAAAGTTTCAGAAGTGACCTCGTGGTCAATCGTTTTTCGAATTTGTCTGTTTTATTTCTTTCTAAGTGTGAATTAACTATTTTACTTGTAGGTCGTAAGCTCGAGGGTAGGTGTGGTCGGGGCCCGCGCAGGCTGGGGCCCGGCTGGCAAACGCCACTTCGACTACATGACCAGTCCGACACTGAAGCTGCATCATTATGGTGTAGTTCGGTCAATCACTTGCACTTCTAGAGTCTTATTTAAGAGGCCGAATTCTAAAAGTTTACATTAATGATCTACCACATCTTGTTAAAGATGGGCATGGAATTCTACTGTTTGCTGTAAAAAGCAAAGAAGTACTATTCTTTACTTTTTAAGATTAATAGGCACAACTAGTTTTTGAGGAACTAAACAGTACCATCTCTGAAGTAGTTGAGTAGTTTAGTTTCAATAATCTTCTCAATAACAGGAAAACAAAACTTGTTCAATTATCTTTGACTACTGCTGAACCGGTCAACGACAAAGTAATGGTCAAGAACGAGATACTGGATATTGTGGACACGACCTCATTCCTTGATTTCACTTTAGATGCTAAATTGCGTTGGAGTTCTCACATTACCAGATTAGTGTTCTGAAGCACATGCTGTGAAAATAATTCAGTGACTTACAAATAAAAGCACCGCGAGATTAATTTTTTTCATAGTCTTATGACCTATGGAATTTAGTTATGGGGTCACGCAACCGATGTTAACACAATTTTCGTGCTGTAAAAGCGAACTATTCCTGCTTTTTATGATTTGAGACCAATGGCATCCTTCAGAGAAAATTTTAAGGAAAATAATGTTTTAAATTTAGCATTACAATACATATATGAAAATCTACTATACGTCAAGAGATATATAGAAACATTCCAAAAAGGAGCGACATCCATAACATTAACACTAGACATAAGAACGAAGTGGTGGCTCATAAAACCCGTCTAAGCAAAGTTAATAAAACGTATAAGGGGCAATGTATGCGCTTTTATAATAGGATCCTAACTGAAATTCAAAATTTGTCATTTTGTGAAGTTATACGTTTCGTTGAAAGAAAGTTATATCGCAAGGGATACCTGTCTGAATATGTTAATGAAAAAACCCATGGGATTGAACTGCTCGGTTATCAGATTCTTTCATGTTATTACTATGTGTTATACCGAAATATAAATTATTCATTATTATGTATTGATGAGTAAAAAAGAGGAAACCTTGATTTTTTTGCCCATTCTCATCGTGGTGAATCAGCATTTGAAATGGGTGGTAATTTTAAAGTCGAAAATAGTCGTTTATTACGCATTTCAAGTGTAATTTCTGTTACCTACGAAATAAAGATATTTTTGAATTAATTTGGGTATACTTACACTTTTTCTATGTTTCCCGCGCGAAATAGTTATAAGCACTTTAGTCGTATATAACTAAAAGAAATAGTGGATACTTAAGCTAGTGTGAACTAAAGTGCATCAGCAAAAGAGCGTATCTTCAAAGCACTTACGTCTTTTTCGTTGAGAACCACAGTTTTTCGACAATAACTCGAAAAAAAGTAAATCGGACCATGTTGAAAATAAATTTCGATGAGAGTATTTATTAAGCGTTGTCTTCGTTATTTTTTTTCATATTTTTTGGTTATATAGTTTATAAAATAGAGGTGGGGGGAGAATAATTTCTGCAAATTTAGGAGTACTTATTTCCAAAATTATTCAAGTAATTTGAAAAAATGCTTAAACATGTTTTTAGAAGAACTGTCGAAATATGTACCATACGTCGATGTTTGCTGAAAAAACCTTTTAAGTATAGAGTGTCCCCTCTAGTAATTATTTATTTTTGATATTTAACTATCAAACTAAGTAGCGGCTCATACAATACAGCTACACAATAAATTTCATCAATATACGTCCAACAGATTTTTAATAAAATGTCTGTGACTTACGGAGTGACGGATGGACGTGACGAAACTATAAGAGTTCCGTTTTTGACATTTTGGCTCAGAACCCTAAAAATGAAACTCTGTGGCTGTAGAATACAATTTGACTCTCGTAAATGTAAATTTTTTTACCATTGTGGTGTCATTTTGAAAATTGTGTCTTTATCAACATGGATTTAACTCGTGAAAATTTTCGTGCGATGATTTATTACGATTTTCGTCATGGGTTAGCTCAAAAATAGTGCATCAATCGGCTCACTTCGAGTTTTTTAGATAAAGCACCATCGAAAACAACTGTGTGTCACTGGTTTAGTAAATTTAATCACGGGTGGTCTATGCTCAAGGATGAATTTAAAGATGGTTGCCCTAAATCAGTTGTTGTACTACAATATATCTATACTATGTGGAAAGTAATAATGCAAAAGATCGTCATCTTACGTATCGCGAGATAAAGATGTCTCTGGGTATAAGTACGACGAGCATAAATAAAATATCTTCTTTGAAAGAATAAGAAAGAACAAACGACAACGACAATGACAAACGACTATCATTCTTCATCATGACGATGTTAGCTCTCACATGTCGTACGAAACAATTCGGTTTTTGAAAGGTCAAATACGAACTGGCGGCGTCCATTGTACAGACCCGATTTGGCACCTACTGATTTTTATTTATTCCCAAGCGTGAGGAATAAATTACGAGGTCAACGTCTTTCGAGCCGCAAAGAGGCCGTTGATGTGTTCAAAATGCATGTTTTGAAGATACCTCAATCAGAATGAAAGAAGTGCTATATAAATTGGTTTCAGTGTATGCAAAAGTGCATCGACTATAATGGCAAATATTTTGAAAAGCAATAAAACCATATTATACGATAGACGTCTGTTTCTTTTTGATATTCCGGACATATAAATAGCAGCCCTCGTAGCTACAGAAAAATCGGGACTCTCGCTTCTATTTTCATTCACAATTCTACATCTTAATAATTATTTTTTGCACAAGCATTCTTTTTCGGAATTTTTGCATTTCCAAAGAAATTTACTGTCTGAAGTAGTCTTTTAATTTTCATATTTCGGCTTAGTATACATTTTTGTAATATGATCATTATAGGTATATATATACACACATGCAACTTATTTATGAAATTGATATTGTATTTTTACATGTCTTTATTGTTATAAATATGTCTAACACTACACCCAAACATCACCGAACCAACGATAGCAGCCAGTAAAAATTTGCATACAAATATTTATAAAATTATTTCAGCTCTTCGTAAGCTAAAACAGCCTTACACAGTTTCTAATAAATAAATAAAAGGAATTCTATTACGTCTCCTTGAGATGCTCACGAGACTTAATCGTGTCGGATACCTACAATTTCTAAAAGACAATTTTCCCACCCTGATTGAAGATAAGAAAAGAAATGCGTCGCATATAGGGCCACACCAAAGAGGAATTAAACATTTATCGTGCCCGAGTCGTAAGACGTAATCGTAGAACAGCAGTAAGCACAGAAACCGTTGTATCGGAAGTGGAGGACATACTCAGTAGCCTTCATGTTCACCAGACCATGGCTACTTTGCCTTTTCATTTGGACTTATATGAAAAGCACTGTTTATGGAAGAGAAAACCAAATCGAATAGAAGTAAAAGAAAAATAAATAATTATAGGAAAGTCATAAATGCTTATATTGTTTAAATACATTTATTATTTACCCGATTAGGAAAAAAGTTAAGAAAAATAAAATTTTAAACAACTTATTAACTGTCAGTAATATCACAGCCAGACGTGTTTGAGAACAGGGCCCCATACGACCTACACGCATATCTACTGTTAGGTTATACATGCGTGCTTAGCACTCGTGATCGCCTAGTCAATTAATTTAGGAAAATTATGTAGTGCAGAACAGTCTGGCTTTGAATCGGGAACAGAAGTTTGGCTCTTCCTGGGTTTATGATCTGAACTTAGATTTTATCGGATTGTCGCGAAACTCCACGGGTTGATGTTTCGTTTCACGTGCCTTCGCGCTCTACGGCAAATAGAGCTATGTGCTCTCTTCCGGCGTTGTACCAAAATCAGTCTACAGTAGCGACCGTTAGGTATTTAGAGCGATCGTAGTCTAGCTCTGTCGAGTATTGAGATTCGGCGGCACATTTTAGCGCGCCAATGCAAACATTGTTCGGCATGATAGAGCTCTACAATCCGTAAGATATAACAATAACATTTTTATGTGTTTAATATCAGATATAAAGAAAATATTTCATTTTCTGCTTTTTCTAGAATTTCGGTCATGTTGGAAATATCTGTACAAAATAAAGTCATATACTTGATATTTCTCAAGCATTGCAACCTCAGAATAAACGTCTTTGGCACTCAGGCTATCAACGTAGATGAAACTATATATTATAGTTAAATCCAATATTATATCATCAAATTATCGATCGGTATTGACTCAGGTCTCAATGAAACAAATAATATCTAATAAAATATCAATTTCAATAAAATCAATCAAACCTATAATCAAATTTTCTAAGTGCTATAGATCACTTCATATACGTATTACAAAGCAAGTTATATAAAGTCTTCAAGTAAACAAACTTCAAGTAAATTACACCTTAAAATTAAAATCCATTGGGCATATAACACATTTTACACGATACCCAGTGAAATAAAATAATATACAATAAAATTAAAGTAAAGAAAAGAAATAGAATTAACTTAAATATATGCAATAAAACCATATAGTTAATAATTTACACTACAACTGTTATTATCGTGCTGCTTAAGATTTCCTATATTTAAAGCCCAGTTGTTTTAGCAAATTATTTATTACGGGACTTTATTACAATGTTTTATTTTTGTGCAAGTTCAATTTGTAATGGAGTCAGGCGTTTGATCTGACCTCCTTGCAAATGGAACCTCACTTGGGCACCCATGTAACCCTCGACGAACAGTCCTGATGCTTATCAGACCTAACCATCTACCTTGCGTACTTTTAAATATGACATCACCGAAATATATTAAATGCAAAAGGGGAAATTGAATATCTCGGTTACTTCAATATTATATAAATTTTATTTCAATATTAGGGACAGCTCCCGGGAGCCAGCGCTCATTCAGGCGAATGAACTGCCAGCCTGAAATGTAACAATCTGTTAAGAAACCTGCACACACGTAAGCGAGTAAAAGAACAAACATTTAGTATTTTCTTTCCTGCATTAATCACCGTCCGTGACTTTTTGATGAACTGCTGAGGCCGCTTCGCTGACGCCCGTACTCTCACCGTTTCTCCTTCAAGACCCGACCTCGTCCCTCGCAATCCAAAAATCGACTCTCCTTTCGCGTGTCCCAAAATCGACTGCCCTTACCCCGCGCGCCCAGCGTCCGCGCATCCCAACATCGCCGGCCGCGGCCGTATTGTTTTCCCTTCAATTGTTTACGTAAAGACAAATGCCGTTTTCTCTCTTTTTTTTCTAGAGACAGTGATGCTAAAAGTGCGCACATTGCCATTTGTTGTTAGATTCTTATAGAGAATTATATATATAAAACTTAATTAAAACTTATAAAATAAATGTATAAAAATAATAACCCAATTCACGTTATGAATTGAAATAATCAATTTAAATAAAATAATGATACAATCAAATCACCTACCAAAGAATATTAATAAATCAATTAAATAAATCAACCATCAAACCTAAACAGTCAAATAAAGCAATATCCCACCTAATTAATTATAAAAAAGCAACTATCATCAACTCATTTCGAATCAATTAAATCATCGATACTTTATTTATCATTTAAATCAAAGTACGCAAATATCACATCTAATTCAATTGGTAAGGTCAGTCATAATCATATTCAATAATACAACTCATTACAGTATCCATAAATTGTGCTTATATCAAGATGTGAACAAAACATGATAACACAATACGCGTGCAATTTTTTTGTAGCATAAGATGTATGTGCGTTCCCTTTATACTTTTTAACCGACTTCAAAATTAAGAACGAGGAGGTTCTCAATTCAACCAAATTTTAATACTTGTTACCGCAGAACTTTTGTCTGGGTGAACCGATTTCGATTTCTTTTTTATTCGAAAGCTGGTGCTTCCCGTGTGGTCCCATTTCAATTTGGTTAAGTTCTAACAATGACATCCATAAGAAAATCATATAAATATTAAATTAGCATTAAGTATATGCGCGACAAATGGACGAATAATTCAATATCACGTCAACAGATTTCGATGAATCTTTTTTTTTATTGGAAAGAATGTACTTCAAGGGTAGTTTGATGCTAGTTTGGTTAGGTTCTGATTATGGGATCCATGACAAAGTAACGGAACTCTTCAATTCTTAAGAGCAAATTAACGATACTTGGCCGAATCTTTTGTAGGCTATCCAGATATTTGAGTCCCCTACCGTAACGTCGTTATGGTCCAGTAATTGTCGTAGTGGAATATGATGATCAATGGAACTCCTTAACGGCTTACAGTAATGGTGAGATGTATGAACAGCACGTTTAGCAGGTCTACCCATATTCAGACAAATTAGTTGGTGTACATCAGATTCACTAAAAATCAAAAAACAACAAAAAAGTAATAAGAAAAACCGATTTCAAAACAAAACCTATTCCAAAATAAATTAATGTGCATTAAAAAGTAAAAAAATATTTGCGTATTCTTCTACAACTTAATAATCAACTTACTTTTTCTACTCATCGATATGTAGGTACCATCTATGTGGTTACCACGGAAGAATGTAGGTAAGTACCTACCCACTTCAAATTTAACTCAACACATACCTCAACACACACATACAAACAATGATCAAAATATTTTTCGACTTCTAAGTAAAATGAAATGAAAGATAATGTTATGTATCTATCATTGTAATTTTCATATGTTATAGTTATGAAGAAAAGATTATAATATATCTTAAGAATTAATCTCTCTTATAATAAAAAAGTACTAAAAATTGCAAATTATGCATAAATATTTTCTTTGATTTTAACACTATAAAGCAGCCCACTGGACTACGACCCACTGTGTTTCGGAGACTATAAATGAAACAGCATTATTTAAAAAATCGAAAAATGTCATTTACAGATTCTGCAGAATAATACTGTTAGTAGGCAAAAATATTTCCCTTATTTTTTTGTATAAAAATCAGCAAGTAATCAAAGGGATAAGCACCAGAACATGAGGCATAACGACGACGTGCTGACGTATCGGCTGCTTGAGCCGAACTGAGGGCTTGGAACCATTATTATCATTCCTATGCTATCTATGAAAAGCGCATATTTTACTTGTTGTTTTATTTTATTTATCTAATTTTGTGGAATAAATTAAAAATGTAAAAAATATTTGCCCTCGATAAGGAGTTTTTCTTTTTACACGTGTAAAAATAATTGCAGCACTAAACTTAAATTTTAAAGATATTTCCATTTAAAAATTCTAAATTTTTTTTTTCAAACAATTTTTGCATGAAATGGTCAATATTGTTTTACTCTCATTTAAAGTTTGTATTAATATCGAGGGTATCAATTTTTTACTTTCTAATATATGTTTGTATTTTCCACAAATTACTTGAAAAACTAAGTTATATTGGATCGACTACCGATTGAAGTATGTGGTCGCCTTAACTTTAACCTGTTAAACTTTCATAATATGTTATTACTTTATGCATAAAATAAAAAAAAAAAAAAACATTGTCAATGCGTCTAATATATATTAGACACGGCAAAGATACTATAACATTTTGTCTTAATACTCGAATCTATTTTATCTTAAACTATATTTCTGGGTATCGCGTATCGTACAATATAACGGATAACCAGATAAGGCAAAAATAATATGTAATTTGTCTTAAATTAGTACAGAATGACGCTATAAATATTATATGACTTTTTTTTGATCTTATGAATATGCTTTTAAAATACCTATCTTAAGATAAAGTGTTATAATATCTTCTCCGCGAGTCACGGCCAAGGATTATAACTGCGGTCATTAAAAGTGATACGGAATTCAAATGTTAGTTCATCGTACCGGTTTACGGACTTTTTATTTGAGATCGTCAAAGAGAATTCGGCTCTTCCGTCACGGGGAGTGACGCGTCGTCCGGCGGCGCGGGCGCGGGGCGCGGGTCGGCGGGTCGTGTGCGAGGACGGATGTTATCGCGTCACACGTTACGCTCCTCGCGGCAATTAAGGCTCGTTACGGCGCGCGCGTTAGGATTTCGTTCATGCCGCCTTAACGAGGGCGGGCCTCTTTAACCGACCGTTACTCGCCGATTAATCGCGTCGGGAGCGCCCCCGCCCGCCCCCGCCCGCCGCGGCCGCCGCCCCAGGGAGGACGACTTCGAGCAGGTTCTCTCGATTATCGCATTAATTAATTCCGATTTAGCATCGAGTGGGGCTCTTTTAAGTCGAGTCTCGGAATTAAGGAGGACGGTGAAATCGCGATAGTCTCTTGGCTCCTACCTCCGCCGAAATTACAAAAGCAATAACGTTTCGACACATTTTATACGATATTCTAATCTACATTGACGTTCGCCCTTGAACTCCTTCTCGTAGTTTCTCCTTGCTTTTCTTTTTGTTTCAAACAAATATTTTTTTCGTATTATTCATTTTGATCTAATGAATAAAAAAAAAAATGTCATTTTACTTTTTACGTACCCCTTCACTAAAGTGAGAAATGCATTTTATTGAAGCGTTACAATCGTCTCTATCGCGTGGTACGAGTAACTTGATTTCTACTCGGCCGTCAATAAGGCGTGAGAGTGTACAAACAGTAGTTTTGTGTTAGTTCCTTAGATTCACTTCAGTGGCTATCTTAAGGACTACGTTAGTCTTAACCTGAAGGGTACCATTGCCGTCAGGCGACTAAGGTGCGATTGTCTTTAGTGTTTTTTAAAAGCTAAACGCACTGTACTAGAGTACTTTAATATTCTATATATTATATTATTAATTGTACACTAAAATCTGTCCAGCTTGGCCGCTAATTAGCGTAGAAGGCCCATCCTGCCGCCAACCGCCCGGGGCCGGCCCTTTGACACGGACTGCCGTCTTATTACGGAAGGGACTGTGTTGCGGACGTGTCCGACTCTGGTAGATGGCAACTGGATGTTATGCATGCCGTGTCTTGTGTGCGGCGCGTCTGCCTCATCACAATTTGGAATTTGCTTCGGTACGAGTATTCGTTGAACATATCGTTGTGCAAATCGAAGATCTATTAGTAGGGATCTTCATCTAACATTTCATATTATTTGTTCAGGCTGCGTAGGAATTGGCTAACTCGTTTGAGAGCCACACGCTACATCCTTTCTAGTTTAAATTGGTTGGTTTTGCTTATTCTGGGAAGCAGTTGCATGCATCCGTAATCAAGAACCGGTATGAGGCGTACCCCCACCATTAGGAATTTGGTGGGCATTAGGCTTGCATTTGATCGATAGCCGATGACGGAGTCGAGCAGTCGACATACTATTGGCCTTTTCGAAAAGACAGACGCACATGCTTGTTTATCGACAATCTTTTATCCAGGTCAACACCTAACTACCGTATAGAGTTAGCGTAAAGTAGGCGTTCGCCGATGACTAGAGTCACATGTGTTTCATATTTTTACTTCGTTGTAAAAAGGAAGTAGTCTGTTTTGGCAACGTTGCAATAAAGACCCCACCGATTGTAATAGATGGTATGGGCATCCATCGCAGCACCTGCCCGACGCGTCACAAATGTTGTATTTGAGGCGGAGTTTCGTAGCTAGAGATTGTCCGCTTATTCTGAGATCATGCCATCATTATCCAAGGCCCACTTAACATTTGATACCCACAGATTAAAAATAATCGGGCCTAGAATTGAGACTTGAGGGACGCCTTGTTCAATTTCACGTCACCAGCGTTTCGTTCATTGACTGTGTACGAGCTGTTCCGTTCCTTCGAGCGCCTATGTATCATTAACAATGTAATTTGCGCCATAAAACACTCTCGTTAAAATGAAAATCCTTTTGTTGATAACTGTTCTGTGGTTATAATAATATGATGGCTTATATTACTTTAAATCATGCAATAATAAATGGAAAAGTATTTGTAGTCGTATGGTTATTTCAAGTGATACAAAACCGATGTGAAGTTATGAGCCAAAACTGGTAGATGATTACTATCTAGAAAAAATAGATAAAACATCACAATTAATTTTAAAATTAAAAGTATAACGGTATTGTAAAACAAACCAAACGTAAAACTCAAGTAAAAAATTGAGATTCGTTATGCGGACTCAGATGCACGCCGTGGTCGCGGTCGCCGGTCGAGAATTTTTCTTTTCCATCGATCAGCCATTTTCGGCCCGTCACCATTTCGACGTACTGGTTCTGTGAGCTATGTCGGTTCCTGCGGTTCTGCTGTGGATTTTCTCATTTTGGGTTTTACCCTACTAAAAAGCTCCAAGCGTAGCTCTTTTGATTGAACGTTTAGTGATTCTGCGCTTATTTATTCAACCATCAACAAGGGCCCAAGTCTGACATGAAACTTTCTACATGATTTCTTTCAGAGTTCCAGACGATTTTCGTCTGAGTTGAATTCTTTATATAACGTTTTTATCGAAATTAGATTTACCTAGTCGAACAGATTATTCTAAATAACTCGTCAACATTCTTTAACAACTTCGATTGGAGAGTTGTCAACTATTACTGGAGTGGAGGCAACAATTCCATTAAACATAATTTTAATCTTGTCCATGTTCATTTAAAAGCTCACTTTTTAGAAACTCTGTTAAAGTCTTTGAGCCCGATACCTAGATCATCCAATTGACAAATTTCGTCGTTATGATTATATCGTGAGCAAATCGAAATCATGTGACGTTTACACAAATGACGTCGATCTTGAAATTCGTAAATTGGAAAGGATATGCCTTTCCAATTTAAGAATTTGAAACGTCTTTCAATATCGTGCTTAGAGCTATGACAACGTCCTTTTTAAACCTCTCTGCGCTTGCATTGGTTTCGTGCATTCGCGCTGTTCTCGGGCCGCCATAGGCATCGCTGTAAAAGTTAGAGCGCTTCGATTTTACGTCCGAAAAGTATAATCGGCCGCTGTGCTTAGGGCATGCGGACTATTAAATACCCCGATCGAGCAGTGAGCTAGGCGCAGCTTCATTGGCTCTGGCGATGCTAAATTAAAAACAAAAATATTCACATTGAATTTCAAGAATTTGAGAAAACTTAAAGTTTTACAATTAAAACAAATATCAATTTGGAATATAATTTTTGTGTATACATACAGGAAGGGCTCTGAATATCATTAACCGTGTAAGAGTTTATTAATTATCTGAAAAAGTTGACGAAACGCTTGATTTAAAGTCTCTTAAAATATTACGAGAACCTTCATTTATTGTCAACTAGCTTTTGCCCGCGGCTCCGCGGGCTTCGTATATGTTCGTAGCTATTTCATTTACATGGCTGATGCTTTTTAAAGCAATATAAAGCGGCAGCTTAAAAATTGTTGGAAGATAAACATAATCCATACCTACTGGTTATTTATACATTTCAGTTTACACATAACATCACTATTAATTAAAATGAAAATCGGTCCAGCTATTCTCCAGTTATAAGTGTTCGAACAGTTATATTAATGTATGTAAATTAGAACTAAGTATTTTTTTATGATGATCTCACTAATATGTATTATAGGTATTATAAACGCTATAGTTTGTAAGGATAGACAGGTATGGAAGTATATGATGATTGATGGTAATGCAAAGGTTATAGGTGGCTACTGCAATATACTTCTATATAATATGTTAAACGATTTATATTGGTCTGTTTAAACATGCAGATTTTGCGATTTAGAAATGCGTGAGCAAGCCAAATAGAGCTGGTTGTGGGAAAAACATTGTGAGCTCAATTGGATAATTCACACTATATCTTTATAAATTATAGCCTATGTGTTATTCTGATGTGTAAGCGGTATTATCGTACAGTGTCATTAAAATCCATTCAGTAGTTTTTGCGTGAAAGAGCAACAAACATCCATCTATCCATCCATACTTACAAACTTTCGCGTTTCTAATTACAACTAAAAGCGTCTTTCCTCCACAAAAATTGTTTTTTCTTGCGACAGTTCACTCTCAGTTCTGCATTTTCATTCATTAAAAAATGTAGTATTTTCTAAATCCCCCAGGTACTTTTTGCAACATTTGCATTAAATATGAATTTAAAAGCGTCTTTCTTAATTCCACTGTGTACATACGAGTTTTTGGTGTCGCGAGACTTTTTTGTAATGACTACAACGACGAAATTATAAAGATTTTTATGAATGAAAGCTTTATTATCAGTTATTAAATTAATTTCTATACTTATCAGTAATTAATGTAAAAATTCAAATATTCAAATTGCAAGGTACTTGCGGGTATATTTTTTTATAGCCAAACTAAAGCCAAGATCTACTGAAAACAGTAAAACTTACCACGAATAAATAGTCCTTCAGATATAATTCTTTTTCTTGCGATAGCCTTCTTTTCGTCCACTCCTTAAATAATTTGGACAATTGTTACTTTGCAAATTGGCCATATACTTGCGTCCACACTAATTTAAAACCACTCATTAGACCATCTAGACAGTAAAGTTTACGGCTTTCTGTGGTAGAGCGACATTATGGCCAATTTGGCTGGAATACAATAATGTGCCCGCTCGATCGATGAAATAGCATACTTTCACAGAACGCGGACGTAAACTAGCAGCTCCCACTGTTGCTTTTCATTTGGAGAATGATAGTTGCCGTTAGATACCCTATTTCCTTTCAAGAGGTCAACGACGTATTGATAACTCTTGTTATGTCTCTACGCAATAAATAAAAGTAAAATAAAACGGTACCTTATTCAAAATTATGTATTCGTTAAATCATACGAGAGCCTGAAGTTGTATTTTTTTAAGCTAAATATAGAAGTCAAGGTTTTGAACTATTGTAAAAAATCCTAGTTCCTTATATCATTTATGTCCTTCAAAATAGAAATAAAATTATTCAGGAATATTTATCATTGAATATTATATATTGAATATGTAATTTAATAAATGCACTTTGTTTATTCATATTTAAAACACTTTGTACACAAATTATACGAGTACAGATATTCACTGTTGTACATAGATGATAAATACCTATACACCTATATACTTTCTCACAAACAGCTGATTACGTATTCGTCCGATTTCGGAGCAGCTCGTCTCGATTCGTGCGAGCTTCGTGGAGTCGTACCATGAAGTAAATACAATGAGGAGGTGCCCTAACGCCAAAACTCTAAGCAGGCATGAGTCACCAGATTGCGGGGCGAAGAGGGGGATTACGCATGCGCAGTAACGCCGATACAACCAATGCCACCTAGAGGCGAGTTGCTGAACTAAAGGGAAAAGCGTGATATTTCAAAAAAGTCATTAAAAGTACTGCTATTCATCGATAGATGGCAAAAGTAAAAAGTATCACCGCTGTGCCGGTCGGGTGGGGGGTGTTAGGTTATTTTCGTTACGGAATTTCTGGATTCGGTCTCCACGCTCAAGGCCCACGATAGAACCTATGCGATAGCTTAAAAATCATTACTACTTCTAAGATTTATGTGCAATATGTCAATTCTGTTGGGCATCGGTAATGATGCAGGTAAATGTTTTACCACAGTCCTACAAGATATAACGTGTGAGAGGTTCGTGATACGCCGAAAATTACAATTCAATATACAAACTTTGCAGAGATTTATTCGCATGTTGAGTTTAATTAAATTAAGCTTCTAGTGGAAGTTTAATTTAATTTTTTAATTAAATTTCCGTCAACGAATTAACTATTAGACGACTAATATTCTATCAATACTTATCATTCGGCCACATTTACAGCGAGAAGATAGAGACGAGAACACGTCACGTGATAGAAAAGTTTAGAACCTCGTCGTACGCCCGTCGCACGCTTTGATGAACTGGCGCTCGACAGCGCTAGTGCCAGTCGTCCGCGGCGATGTACCATGTCGTAGCGGGCGATACGTAATCAGCGGCCGGCCCCTTGCGGAGTCAGTGGGGGCTCCCGGCAAAGTCACCGCTCTCGCTGCCGAAAACAGCTGCGGTATCGTACATGCTATACTGACATATACAATATTAAAATTAAATTAAAGCTATCTTCACTATGTCGTGCACAAATTATAAAATTTTTCGCGCAGGCTGTGTGGGAAACGGGCACTTACAATATTTTATTATTATAAAACAATATTACAACAAAATGTACAACGATCAAAAGGAAAAATAACAATTCGGATTGGCCAGATGAAGAAACGGCAGTCGCGAGCTAAGTCGGGTAACGACGACTACCTTGTTCTTTTGCGCAGTATGTTTTTAAATAAATTAAGAACGGTTTTTTTTTCTATTTTTAGTTATTAATTAACAATAAAGAATATTATAAAATTTTTGAAATATCATTAACGCGGAGTCTTCATTACAGAGAGCAATATTCACTATCACCACGAAGCGACATCTGAATTTGATTTACATTCCAAAAACATAAAAAATGAAGTATAGGAAATGGACCGCCTGATCGGGCGGTCGGTGGTGGTTGCCGCGCTGGTGACGGACGCGGTAGCCGCACAGGACAAACATTTGTTTGAATTTAAAATTAATGTTTGTGTCAAATCTAGATGTCTATAAATTATGCTTATATATCACGAATAGCAGAGTAAAGGAAACGAAGAAGAGTCACGACCGAGGCGCGGTTACTTTATCTTACTAAAGGACACGAGCGCCTCGTTATGTAACCCACATTTATGTTTGTGTTTTAAGAATTCCGTATTAAACCAGAATACAGTATCAGTAAAGCCTCCAGGGAATGTTTAGGTGATTGTGCCGGAAGGGGGGAGGGGGCCCGGCCGCCCGGGCCATTAATTATGCAGCACGCCGGACCCCGGAAGATCTGCTCCTCTCTATCCATTATTGAGCAGGCGCCCGCCGCCCGGCGTCAACCAGCGCGGTCGGTAAGAGGTGCTCCGGTTCGGTTTCCGCGCCGGTCAGGACGACTCATTGGCTACGTTCACTTTTAACACATACTAAAGTTCGTGTATTTCTCTAACTGCTCGATGAGAACTCGTGATTCGATGAACTTCAATTTTGGATAATATATTGAGTTGATAAATTTGAATCTTCCTATATAAATTGTAGTGTCTTGATGACAGTCACTACATATTGCCCAACCAAAGTATTTTTATACGCGACTTAGAAAATTTCATTATCGATGATGAGATACGTCTGTGAAATCAAGTAAACGTTAGTTCTATTCCGTTCGAGAACAAAAATACTTTACAATTGATTACTTAGACAGTAAAATTTCATAAAACACCGTATTATTCTATTTTATTAAAACAAAGCTGAATATTCCTAAGAAATGGATAATTAACTTACTTTTACAATGTTTTCATATTTCAAAAAATATACGTATTATCGATGGGTAAAAAACAGAAATCGTGTTCTTTCATAATTTGTTACATAGGTAAGTATGTCCTGTAAAAGTAAAAATGTGATATTATTAAAAAAAGAAAAGAAATTCCAGAAATGGCGTACTATAGTTAAAAGCTCTTTCATGACTTCCTTTTAAAATCAATTTAAACATAAAATCACAAGATGAATTTTGATTTTGGAACCAATCTGTAGTATTTACTTTGTGTCGAAAATTAATTTGAAACGAACTCATGGAAAAGGTGCTACGTGTTGGACTTCAGCATGCATTGAACTAGGCACCTACTTGTACTGGAAATTAAAAATACCCCAAATAACACAGTTCGAGTTATGAAGAAACTATGAAATTATATTTCGCGAGCAAAGGTAAGCAAAACTGATAGCTGCGGTCGCAGGCGAGGCGGAAGCGGCGTTGTAAATTGCACGCTGCAACTTTTCAAATTAAAGAGGGCCAAGTAGTGACAAACGGCATTGGCTTCTCGCAATCAGCCCGTAATAGGAAAAGTTCCTAGGATATTTGAGTGGGTGCCGCTACTTCCGCTGCCTCGCCCGCCCGCGCCAGCGCCAGGTAGCGTGTGCTGTGAGCGGGTGAGGCAGGCCGCTGTATCTGAAAGTATTTGGTAGTATCGCAGAAAACTTTAGTTTTTACCGATTGAGTTTGAAGCAAAATGTCTCTGTGATGGGCGAGTTAATCTAAAATTAACATGATTAGAGCTAGCCAACATGGAGTTCTTGGATTTATTTCTTATAAACTCAATATTTCTTATACAGTAAAAGGTATTTTTCTTATATTTCTTATAAAGTAAATAATACCGTTTTCTTATATTTCTTTTATAGTTTTTACTATGTAAGTAATATAAGAAAACTCAAGAACTCTATGTCGGCTTACTCCAATCATACTGTTTAGAATTGTTTAAATCTAGTTTTGAAAAACTATATATATACATAGTCGAAAATGAAAAAAAACTTTAGCATATGGTAGATTGTAGAACCAGCATAAAGAACGTACAGTAAATATTTTCTTCTTTTATAATTAAAAAAAGAGCAGATTACATATTCGTCGCGCACCATATTTTTATATACGTTCATCGATTTCTCTACAGCAATTTAACCAAGCTGAATTGTTTAAACTGTGGGGAGGTCCCATGGCAGTGTCATACATTTTCTATGACATGAAATATACCGTTGATAAAAAATTGAAAAAAAAAATATGTTGATAACATTATTATCGATGTATGCTTCTCATACATTTCTCAAAAAAATGACGATCGAACTAGATTGCTTTTGTTACTCTGTAATTACAAACATCTGGGCATATTATTCTGTACAAATAGATTCAGTGACATCGTAGAGCAGCGCACTTTTCTGCTAACTCAGACTCTGTCACTTTGCGGTGAATTGGGGAACGGTATAAAAACTTACAGGTTACTGATAGACCTAGCTTATTATCAGGTTAAATTGTAAGTCTGAAAGTGGTTGCACTCATACTGAAAATGTATTGATCCTAGAATAATTATCTTTTAGAACAATTTATTTTCAGTCTACATCGTCATCGAAAGTTCGGGATCGAACTGGTTTTCCTCGTAAATTATATAAAAGACGCCAACCGATTATATAATTGTTTGATTTAATTCTTAATGAAAAGTTGAGTGAACTGTACAGTTCAATTATTAATTCATTAAAGAATCGGGAATGTACGAGTAAGTAGCAACTATTAAATTATTATCGTAATAATTACTATCAAAATAAAAACGACCCAACTAAAGCGAGATACCAAATAAATAATAACCAACAAATTTTGGGTTACAGAGGAGCATTAAATAAAAAAAGAGGTACAACCGCATTTAGCGTATCGTTACCTGGCACCGGCTCCAAAAACAACTAATTATTTTTGGAGGCGGTTGCTATGTTTTATTGTTTTATTCTTGTAGAAACGACAAAATTTATCGTCAAGTGTTGTTACACCAGGAATTTATTTTTGTGATATTGTTTATAACGGTAAACGAACAAGGAAGACTGCATTATGCACTGAAAATAATGTAGGCAACTAAATTAAGTGAGTCCTTTTGTCGTAAACTGTTCTTTAAATACATGTAATATAATATGATGCCATTTTTGACAACCAATAGAAGTACTATTGCGAAATGCACCTAAAAGCGACGTTAATATCTGAAACTTAAATTTTATGGATAGTCGATGAAGTAGAAAAATAAACAGTAAAAAGACATTTGTTTTTTGGTTAAATTCTAAATTAATGAAAAGATTGATGATTTTGGATAGGGACGTCACCGACATCGAAAATATCGATAAATATCGACGAACGACATCGAAGCGCCGACTGACGAGTAGAGCATACAAAGGCCGCCTCGTCGATCGCGCGCCACGAGGGCACTCGTACCTTATTACCGGGCGCGTGAGCTCGGAGGCGGCGGCTGGCGCGCCCCGCGTGCGCGACAAAGGAGCCCGCACGAGCGGCGCGGCCGGCCAGGTCAAAGAGCGCGGCCCCGGCGTATCCGGCGCGCGTCGTTTTGCCGGAACACAAAGCCGGCCGCAAAAGCCACCTAAGTACACTTACAAGTTTACTCCAATTCTGAAGTAAACAAAGGTCTAAGGTCCCGCGGGGCGGCCCTCGGCCGCGCGTTTTGCGCCAAAAGCTTAAAACCTGCGTTCGGTAATCGCCATAACTCTCCGCACAAAATTACGTTTATGTAGTGTAAGAAACGAGTGCTTAATGGCTTAGTGGCTTCTGATTGTATGGCAAGGACTGAACCAGACCTGTACTTATGTATAATAGATGCTTATTAAAGAAAGTTCTTGTTCAAATAGTTAATTTTTATCCACCTACATTTTTGTAATCAAGTCCAATTACAGTCTTTCAAAATATAATATCCGTTGCATAAAAATAATCGAAAAAAATTTAAGAACAAACTTTTACATAATTAAAGAAGTAAAAAGTATAAAAAAAGTATCTCGATGACAATCAAGCCATTTCTAAATATTAATAGTTGATCGACGTAAAAGTTTCCTTTCTTTTGTTCAACCGGAAGTCCATTAAATTTGTTAGACTACCTGCAACAAAATATAAATCTATTTACTCGTTGGAACACATTGATCCATAAAAAAAAGTATGCACAGTCCAGCGCTCAAAAACGGTCGCAATAAATGAATGCCAAAACAGTTTAGCACTCATTGCATTTAGTTTAGTTTCTTCATACCTTCAGTTACGATGTCGAGGTAATCTATTAAAAAATGCAAAAATAACACATAAAAAGCTATAAAAAAGGATGGTATTTTTTATTTTCCATAAGCGAAATTTACTGTATTCATAATAGGTGCTCAATCATGCATTGTAATGAGTTTTCGATGAGTATTTTGTAATTATTAATTTAAAGTAGCATCAGAAGCTGAAATACAAACCGACTTAAAAGAAATATATCTACGCAACACCGGTCTTGTATTTCTTACGTTGTCGCATTATTCAGTCGGTCAACAATAGTAGCACTACAAAATAGCATCATAAAATGTGGGACAGAGACGTGAGATACGCTTTGAGCCATTTTTCGCCCTGAACATGTACCTATGCGCCTGTGCACCCTCTCTTTTCGTACGTCCATCTCGTGACAAGGTCCCTTTGTTCTCCCATCGAGTGCACACATAGACAACATGATTCGTCGCAAACAATAATATGCGTTCAGTCGCATTTCTAGTCCATACAAGTTGCACGCGCAGTTTGATGCATCTCTATTATAATGTATAATAGAAAAAGGACGAAAATATATTATAGAAAATATAAACTTCATTATGTTCTATTTACCAAAGCCCATTATGACCTACAGGTTATGGGCTGTAAATTTTAGTTTTATTAAAATATTAAATTAGTGACTTTTGTATTTTCTGACTATTTAGTTAGAAAACACAAAAGTCACTAATTTAGTAATAATAATAAGATAACAATAATAGTAGGATAAAATAAATAAATAAATAAAACTCAAATAAAAACAAAATGTATAAAATGGATAATTTGCATAAAAAAAGATATATTAAACTATTTGGTGGTGAAAAATATAGTATTTGGAAAATGAGACTTCGCACTGTGTTGAGTGAACTTGGTGTGATTAATGTAATAGATTAATCACACCATCTAAATATAAATGGAATATAAGTATATAAATGGAAATGGTAAGTGCTTAAATAAATTGGTAACATTTATTCTTGAAATAGAATAATAAATACAAGGATGATAAATACTGAGTGTGCAAGGAGTAAGATCATACGAAACTAGCGATTTATGGCATCAACTTTGAGTCATATAGGTAAATAAATTTTATTGCAATTAAAAGGTAACAGCATGTTTAAAGAGACCGAACGAGTAAATTGAATTAGACCAAAAGACGATTTAAGCGAAGCTGCACTAAAAAGAAAAGAAGCGTGTCTGCCGTTTAATGAAATTAAAAATAAGGAACATATTGAAGAAGAAATTAACTTACAAAAGAAAATGTATGTGAACGTTGAAGAAGGAATTTCGTGCCAAAACAATCAAGTGTGCAAATTAAATAAATCCATATGCAAATCAAAACAATCTGCGTGTTGTTTTCAACATTTGAAGAAACGGACCGGTGCCTTTATATACTCGATAATGGCGCTGTCCTGGGAGTACATCTCTTTAAACTTTATGCCGACGACTTGCCATAGCCGATCTTAATGCAATAAATTATTTTAAAAAGTACTTCATTAAAACATTCCGTATGATTTACTTAAAATTATTTTTAACAAATATTGAAAACATAAAATTATGCTATAGAATTAAAATTAAAAGGCATGGTGACAGACAAACTATGGACCAGAGCAGTTACTTACAAACAGTTTTGAAGGAATACAGTATGAGTGACTGTAGAATTGTGGCCACGCCATTTGAGACAAAGTTAAATTGTGACGCGTTAAATACAAACAGACCATAGACGCTCCTTAAAAATATAATCGGCATTTTAATGTATATGTATATCTATACAAAGATATATTGTATATATCCCTCCCATCGGAATGCACACGTACACAACATGAATCGTCACAAACAATTATATTCCGCGTTTCTGTTCCACGCGCCGTTTAGTGTATCGTTCTTAAAAAAAATACCGGCTAAGACCATGTCGGACGATGCTCACTGTAGGGTTCCGAAGCCATTATTTCAAACAAAAGCAACATAGATAAAAAAGTAGACAAGTAAGTTGTTACACTTTTTCCATGTTTCGCGCACATAATAGGTATAAGCTCTGTAGTCGCCTATAAGTAGAGAAACAAGTAGGCATATCGACTATTAGGCTGAAACTAATTTAGACTAAAGCGCACCAGCGAAAGAGCGTATCTTCATAGCACTTGAAGCGCAGTTTTTTGGCAATAAATCAAAAAAGGTATATTCGGTCATATCCCAAATAATTGTCTTTCAAAGTATTTATTAAGCATTACCTTTGTAATACATTGGAGTTTATTCCTTAAGAATCGATTTCGTATTTAGGCCCGGGGTATGGAATTTTATGGGAGTAAAATCAAGTGTTAGATAAATGACGTTACGCTATCGTCATGATTACTGTTTATGTTTCAATCAATCAGAATGTGACAAATATAACAGATTTTCTCCACGAATCATTGTTAGTGTTTACAGAAGGGGGTTCAAAACTATTGAAGAAACGTTATCATGAACTTCCATTTATACTTGGTGGAGATTTTAATATTGATTTTAATAAAGAAGATGGTTTCCGTTTAGTACAATTTCTGAAAGATGAACTGAACTTAGATTTAATTTCTGACAGAACACTAGGGACAACTAGATATGGTACAACTATTGATGCGATGTTTCACGATTTATCACACATGTATCTTCCGACATTCATGTATCATATTTTAGTTACCATAAACCAATTGTTTCAGTGTTTAATGATACCGCTATTGTTCCTGTGATAAACATTACGCAAGATAACGTCAATGATAGAGAAAATCAATCTTACTAAAAATTTTATTGTATAACATAATTATTTCCAATATTTTCTTAAATGACGAATTAATTGTTTTACTATTAACATAAATAAATGAATTGTGTATTATGCTTTGAATAATGTAATAGATGCTTTCATTTACCATTATACTAATCTATATGTACGATATCATCTTAAAGCAGTAAACGACATTCGTGCGTCGGAGCTGACACACTTTTTTTTTTACAATTTTAAAACATACAATTTAAAAAAAAAAGGTGGACGACACAATTTCTATTACTTTCGGAACAATTATTTCTGAAAATATTAATGTAATCGGAAAAATTGCTTAGAAACTTTAACATGTTTTTACAAGAACTGTCGAAATGTGTACCGTATGTTGATATTTGCTGAAAAAAGTTTCTTTTAGTACAGAGTGTAACGTCGATTCACGCTATCGCCGCGTAAGCCGCGCCTCGGGTTGCTCTTCTACCGAGTGCACGCCTCGGGGTGGACGGACTTCTCGCAGTGTGGCGGTGGACAAATGATGGACAGCGTTTTCTCTCAGACTTGACTTCTTTATTCAGCCGAGCTTCACAATGTGACGGTTGGCGAGCAACTGTACCGGATGCACCATTCCAACTGCATTTTATAGGTGGTGCATCCTTGTACATGTGAGTTGCATACATTTTAATTGGGGACGCGTGGCCATGCACTTCTCTATGCATATGCATTGGCGCCACTAGCACCGAAAATCGGTGTCCCGGGGTAATGACGGCCGCTTTCAAGGCCTACCATTGGTCCTCCCCACCAAAGCACAATTTGGTATGCAACTCACACGCACATTACATTTCAATCGTTATAATAATTTATCGAACTAAATATACAATAACACAAATATTCTTACTTAAAATTAGTCCCTACCCGGGTAATAAAAAACTAGACAAAAAATTATTTAATAAAATATACATCAATAATAAAAACACATAAATATAAACACTGATTACAAAAAAGACAAAATACAATATCTAAATTAGCATTAGGTGCGCGGCTGTCCGTAACACAAAGCGTCCCCTCTAGTAATAATTTATTTTTGATATTTAACTACCAAACTAAGTAGCGGCTTATTCACGACACCTACACTATAAATTTCATAAATATGCGTCTTGTGGGTCTTGAATAAAATGCATGTAAATGCGGACGAATGGACGAACGAACACGATGAAACTATAAGGGTTCCGTTTTTGCCATTTTGGCTCGGAACTCTATAAACCAGGCCAATAGTATGTCGCACCAGACTCAGTGTTAGGTTCCGTAGCCGGTACTACAAAGAAATGCATTTCAGGTTTTTATTAGTGCTTTATATTAGTTATGTATTGTGAATTTGGAATAGATAGATTTAATCTACTAATATTCTTTTTTCGAGTTGAAAAGGCAAATAATGAATTTTGATAAATAATTATATGACAACCTTTTTATATAAAGCTTATGTAAAGTATATTTTATTACTATTAAATGACTACTGTAATGTATTGCTAATATAATATATTTACGTGAATACATGATTATGTATTAAATTTCAAGTACGTATAGCACAATTAAAAAACTTACTACACTTTTAAAATGTAAAAGCGCGATGTGAAAAAGTGCATCAGTAAAAAAGTGCATCTCAATGGTACTTACGTCCTTTTCTTGAGAAGCGTAGTTTTTGGCAATAATTCAAAACCGGTATATCCGATCTTATGGTAAATAATTTTGGTAGAAAATTTTTATTAAGCGTTATTTTTGTAATATTTTTTGGATATGTGATTTAAAAAAAATAAGGTGGACACAGTTTTTGCTACTTTCGGAGCAATTATTTCCAAAAATATGCACTTAATAAAAAAATTTTTTTCAGCTTCTATTATATACAGCTATCTAATTTTTATATTTAACTGTAAAATTAATTAGCGGTTTATATAAAACATCTATGCTCCAAATTCCATGAATATAAATATTGTAGTTTATATTTAAATTTTATTTAATTTTTAATAAAATGTCTGTGTCATACGAACGAAGACGGACGTAATGAATTTTAACGCTTTTGCTCTTTTGGCTATGGAAGTCTAAAAAGGAGAAAAATATATCAACTCGAGGAAAAAGGTTTTTCGTATTTTACAAACAAATTCAATATAATTTTTCATCAAATTTTATTTACATTCAATTATATATATATATATATATATATATATATATATATATATATATATATATATATATATATATGTATATATACATATATACACCATTTTATTCAAACAAGAGTAGGTAATCCATTTTTCATCACCAGTGATCAATCTTTTCAAAAATGGTTTTGTTTCATTACATTTTAATAAATAATCGCAAACGAGTACACGATTCATTAGGTTTCTTTAAGTGAGCTTGTGTGGACCTAATAATCGAGCTTTTTATACATCCAGCTTTTTTAAATGTGTCAAAACTATTTTGTGGTCAATCCCCAGCTCTTCAGCTATCTCTTAAGAATTGTTAGGCCAGTGCTGTTCTGTCAAATGGCATCTATTTTATCCGTAACCAGTTCGAGGTTCATCTTTGACATAAAATTACCGGACATAAAATGCTGTAAACAGTTTTGTGCTACTCTTACCGACACTGCACTAGGTCCATAAATGTCAAAATTTTTCCACGGCTTGGGAAAAAAAAAGGGAAAAATGTGAATTTTTCCCTTTTTTTTTGTAATAAAGTTTCAAATTTTATCAAATTTCTACGTTAATTTCACTCATTATTGTAGACAAAAAAACAATAGAAAAATAACGGAACGCCGTATTTACTTTAGGTTTTTCCTTTTTGAAAATGTCACCTATATGATATCAAAATTAGTCAGATACAAACAGCACAAACACAGAGATTTTTGCAACTTCTTAAATATGAAATACGAAAAAACTTTTTCCCCATCATAATACTTTCACATTCTTCAATACGATCTTCCTAATTTTATGATAATATTTTGCAGCAAAAGCCAGGTAATCCATATATCATAAATGGAGAACTAAAGTTATAACCTATATATATGGGTTATAACCTGTCATATTTTTACGATTTATTCCTATGTTGGAAAATATTTTTTTCATTAAAGCACTTTAAAATATGAGCGTACGAGCTGGGCTCTAATTTAAGTAAAAATAAAATGAAATTCGGACACGAAATATTACTCTTCCTTCACAAATTTAATTACTCTCCCTTCCAGAGGTACGAATGAGAGAAAGACACAAATGATATACAAGATGACCGTCCTTTTGTTTGCTTTCACACGTTTTTTAAAATGTTCTTACGCCTTTTCTCCAATGATAGGAAAATTCCCGTTAATTAAATCTGCCGATGTCCGCCCCACCGGACGGAACAGACTGGAGTAACTCGCCGGAGTCGCCGGAGTCGCCGGCGCGGCCAGCGGCGGCCAACTTAAATTGCATTCTGAATAAGTTGAGCGTTCGCGCGGCGATGAGTGCGGGGAGCGAGCGACCGCCGGCCGGCTGCGACATTAAGTACTCGCATTGCTGTTGTAATAACCGGACTGTTTCTAGGAATATGTTATTAAGTGTACTTATTAAAAGTATAACAACAAAAACTTTATAAAGGATACAGATGTCAATAAGAATTCTGATTCACATGTGAACTGAACTGAGCTACATTTGCCAGCACTGCGAAAGAAAGAAAAACGGCGTTGCCGATTTTGAACCCAGAAGTGCTAATCTGTTGATTTAAAGCCAGAGCCGAGTAAATTGACTGCACATCGGCTCATACGCGCGGCGAATGCGGTGCAACTTTTAAATGCCGTGGAGACGAGCAGTGCAGAGGGATTCCTGCGATGGTTCGGTGCATTTATGCTCTAGAGATTCGGTAGCTTATGCAATACTTTTCTTTGCATTGTTTCATTTTGAACTCAAATTAATCTTTTCCAATTCTGAACTAGCGTTAAGTTTAGGCGTTTAAGTTTTGTTCGTTTACATTTCTTTATCGTTTTTAAGAAAAATATACAAACTACAGTACTACTAGTCTCTGCCAATTTGGAAAATTTAATTATTGTTCACTGTTTGGAAAACTTGATGATTACTCACTGTTTGGAAAACTTGATGATTACTCACTGTTTGGAAAAGTTGATGATTACTTACTGTTTGGAAAAGTTGATGATTACTTACTGTTTGGAAAAGTTGATCATTATTGGATTATACAGAGCCATCTGACTTCCAATTGGTACATATTTTACTTTATTGACATTCAAAAACCGTTTTATGTAAGCTCGTCGGTTTCCAAAGTTCGAATTTTGCTTTTTTTTTGATTGATTTGTCACTTTTTTGGTTACTCAATTAGTACAAAATGTACTAATGTAATGTAAATGTACAATGATTTTGTGTTAATTGATACTAACTCATCTGAACAAAATATTTTTATGGTACAGTATATTCTCTCTCTATGAATAGAGAGAGAATATACTGTGCAATGATCTCATTTGAATAATAAAATATTAACTTAAAAATGTATAACATACCAAGACAAATTGTATGGGGTGTTTTTATTTTCTTGTATCACAATGGGTACACAATCAAAATGAGTTCCGAAAGGATGACACACATAATTTTAAAAGTGCATAGTGAAAATTTTTTTCAAAACATAAAATAGTTATTTGAACTCTCTATTCTAGAACTATAAAAAATACTATATTACGTAATAAAAGTGATGTCTTGGATGTTTCTGCTGTGTTATGTCATATACCAGCCCATATAATTTCGGGGGTCTTTACTATCATATGTCATATATATATAACAAGGTCGCTACAAGCCTAGGTGTCCTTATTTGTAATATATAATATACTAATCGTTTAACTCCAGGCGTTCTTCTTGTAATATGCTATATACAAGGCTAGTATCCGTACCTCCAAATTGTAATATTCTATATACCAGGTTCGTTATAATCGAGGGACTCCGTAATGTAATGTGCTATATGCAAGATATGTATAGACCCGTACCTCCAATCTGTAATATTCTGTATACCAGGGTCGTTATAATCATGGGGCTTCATAATGTAATGTGCTATATACTAGGTCCTGTATAGATCAGGATGTCCTGACTATAATGTGCTACATATCAAGGTTGTTATAAACACGGTGTACTTATTTGTAATGTGCCATATACTGCAGCCGTTTAAGCCCGGGTATCTTTCGAATTTTACGAAGGCTGTTCAGTAAGAAGTTACAATTCATTTAATGTTATTTTATTTTTCTACATAATCGTCTTTTAGTATTGTACACTTAACATATCTTATTTTTAAGCTCAAAAATTATTTCTTAATAAAACTCTTCATATTTAGCACCTCAAAATTACTATACTGCAACTACTACTGCTGCATAATCTTCGAATCTCTGTCTTTTCAGACACTCCTTCAACCTCGGAAGCAGATAGAAATCACTAGGGGCAAGATTAGGCGAATATGGAGGTTGCTCAAGTAATTCGAAGCCAGCATTTCAAATTGCAACTAAAACAACGGCGGACCTGTGAGCCGAGGCATTATCTTTATGAAACAAAACAATTTTGCTTGTTTACTTCGGAGTTTCTTCCGAATTTCGTTAAGCATTTTTTTTATTCGTTCTGCACACAAAGAGCCCGTACCAGTCACGCCACCACCAAGATATTCTATTATGACCACCCGTGTTCTATCTCAGAAAAGAGCTCTCGTGGCCTTTTCGGTAGAACGACTCCCCTTAAATTTCTTAGAGGTTGTATCGTACCTAATAGTGATGCAACGTTTTTGTCATAGCTGAGAAACGTTCAGCCTGTTTTGTTTTTGTACATCGGTAAACATTCTAGGAACCCAGCGTACGGATACTTTTTTCATCCCCAAGCGTTCGTGTGAAATTCTGTGCACATTACTAGCCGAAAATTTTGTTCCTTCCATTACAAAATGTACCGTGACACGACAATCTGCTAAAACAACTTTTTCGATTTTTTACCATTTCTTCCGTCAGTATCGTTGTCGGGCGACTCGAGCGAGGGTCAACTTTAGTGGATGTTCTTGGACGTTCACATCCGAGGCACCAACGGGCACCGGGCGACGATGAAGCATTTGATGCTGAAGTATTCTGTAAGTCTTGATTAACTCGTTCCGCAGTGAAATTTTCAAGCATGTGTGCCTAATAACAGCGTGCAATTCAATTTTTTTTCATTTGCAACAACACACAATGATAGGCGGCAAACAAAAAATATATTCGAATTATTTTCTTTTTAAAATTTAATCAACATTTTAACTTCACCAGCCAGTATTTATTTTTTTGGTTTCAAAGGGTTTGTACCTAATTCTTACATTGTCCCGAATACCCTTCGTATAGGAAATTTTTCTTGAATTACTACTCAAAATGTACATAAATATAGTGGAACAGTGTTAAACAATTTTTTTTGTATTTACAGAAAAGTTTGCAACTAATAATGTAGCATAATAGATATCATTCAGACCGTATTCGTTTAAAAATCGATTATAATCGATTTTCGATACGAAACTGTGCCTTTCCTTTAAATTCTTATTTTAGTTTTCAAAATATAAAATGAGACATATTTTCAATGCTTTTCAATGCCCGATTTGTACGACACGCCAACTCACCGTAGTTAGTGAGTCGGCGTGGTCTACAAACCGGGCGCCGCTCGGCGGTGCGCGCGACGGCGGCGTGTCCGATTTTGCTGTTTGTGCTTTGTTTATTATTTTGAGTAATATAGTGCTCGGCCCCCAAGTGGCATTTATTCAAATTCTAAACAACTGTATCTACTGTAGAATAGAACTGTATGAAGAACTGCAAGGTGTAACAGACTATCCGATAGTAAAACCGGGGCAAATGTTAGTAGTTATTAAGAAATATTAATAGTGTAGTGGCTCTTATGTCAGTATTAGATACTTTATATCCAAATAATTTAATAACTGTTTAATAAAAATATTAGAAATATGACGAATCTTAATGATATTTTAAAATTTCTTTTAAAACTTGAGAATAGCATGGGTTGCACCAAAAGCATAAACGTAATCCGTAAACGTAATAGGTAAGATTTGACAGATAGCCCACACAATATCTGTCAAATCTCAGGATTACTTTTTTAGTTTTGGTGCACCTCGCCTGAGCCCGGCCCGCGGCGTCACGGACAACACTGTGCTGCGCTGGCCGCCGGCGCCCGGGCTCAGTAGCGTTTATAAACTCCCCCGGAGGAGAGGAAGTTTAAGATGCATTAACTAGATTAGCTCAGTTTATATCGTTCGATGTGCCATAAATCCACAATATGAAGCAATGAAAACTTTATGCCGGGGTTAAAAAGGTGCGGCGGCGGGCGGGCCGCTGGGCGCGGGGCCGGCGGGCACTTATGTTTTATATTTGCTATAAAACTGTTTCGATACAAGTCATAACCGCTTTACAGCCCGACGCGGCCGCCCCGCCGCTCGCCGCCCGCCGCCGCCGCCCGCCGCCCGCCGCCCGCCCGCCGCGCGCGAGTGATACTGAAGGATCAGAGTATAAACGATTTTGTCAATAACTTTATAAACTTTTGATATTCGACATATTCTAAGAAATCTGACATCAAATATCTTTGCTCTGCTGTAACTCCGGTACAATTATGACCTTTTTCATATTGAATTTTATATCTGTTTGCCCGTATTGTGAATTTCGTAGTATTATTGGATCGCGGCATTTCCTCAGTAAATCTTTGATATTGACTATTAGTACAAAGGTCAACAAGGAGATCACGTTATTAGATTTACAATTTACACCCAACGGCCAATACGAAAGCAAAAGATTTTATATTAATAAACGAATGAATAAAATCAAAATATACAAAAACCAAAATGTATCATAAAAAATACGCAACATCGAATTTCCACCACGTCACACACATCAAGATTGACATATTGAAAACCGACAAAGTTGGGAGGTGGACTCTTGTATTTAGGGTTCCGTACCAACAAATGGAATTACAAAAAAATTACATTGTACTAAGTTTATAACAAATAGGGAGCAATACCTGTTTGATGCGAGTGGTACGAATCACTCGTTATAAATATGAAAAAAGATATTTAGAGTATTATGAAAACAAATACGTGTATGTTTGATTTATAGTAAGTATTTATTTTATTGAAATCCACAAACATACCCATGTGAGGTGAATAGATTCTCACAATTGTGAATACTTAAAAATCTTAAAAACAAACGTTCCAAGTAATTATAGTTGAATTTTTATAAACCTCTATCACTGTGACTTTTTCTCTGGCGTAATAAAACACATTGTACAGGAGTTGAGAGAGGAAGGGAAAACGAAGTTACCAAGTTTGAGAACTAAAGATCCAAAAAGTCTGCAATTATGTATTTTTACAGTGTGAACATATAATATTTATTCCCGTTATTGTTTAATGTTTATTAGTGGCATTTTATAAAATTTGCACATCTCTAAACGTTACTATCGTAGAATCACACAACAACCACCAAGGATAACATGTTATTAAATTCACAACTGGCAATTAACCGAAGGCACTTTTCATGCATAAAACTACGAAAATATTCAGAAAACCCGGTTTTATGTTCAAAATAAGTTGCCACGCCAGTTGATGCCGCTACCTACTCGACTAATCACTTTTTTAATTTTAAGCTCGGTGTAAAAAAACTTTACGTTTACGTCAAATGTGCATAGCGGCACCGACATTGCGATAAAAATAATAAATGTAAAAAACTAAAAAAAAAACACGGATTGGTAAACCAGAAGGTAAAAGTATTTTTTAAATGAATTTTTCATTACCTAAGGTAATAAAAGAAGCGTTGATTGCTTCATATCAATCGTCTAACTTTTGATCGCTTGCCAAAAGCTCGACATAGTTACGAAAATGTAAAAAGAAAGAACATCTACTGATATAGAACATCTTAAGCTTTTTAAAAATAACTTTTTTCGCCTTTAGTTGAGTTTTTAAAACTATTATAATATTATATCAGAAGTTTTTAAAACATTTACTACTTTTTAGTCTCAAAATGTGTTTCGTCCATTATTGACGCAAATAACTATATAAATGGTCTATTTTACCTATCGTTTTAAAACAAATTCAGTCATAATTACATTCACAGTAAATGCAGCCACTATTGAGTAAATTGCGTATTGCAAGTTAAAGCGCAATCTATAATTAGGGCAACAGCATTAGACGTCTCGCGATAAAGGAATGGATCTCTACTCTAGCAGCCATGGAAGTGCTCCGCGATCCATCTTCTGGCCCTATCGTCAGGCTCTTGTCACCGACCGTCAAATACTAGACATATAAAATCTATCTAAATGAGAATTAACTAGAGAAATTATTAGTAGTTATTGAAGAGTTCGTCCAACCATCGATTTCACCATCAGGCCCTCGTTAGCAAACGCATTGCGCGGTAGTCGTCAAAATGAACCAAATCAGCAAAAACGCAATGGATTTTCTAATAGATTTGAAAAAGTTCCGCTTTAGAACCTTTAGCTCTATCATCGGAGCTTCGTCGACAAGTGGACTCATCGAAATAAATAAAAAGAATCGGTATTCGAGAAGTTGACTAGTAATAATTAAAACGTTCCATTATTTATTTCTTGGATATAAATCTAAGAGAGATATTTCAAAAGAGTCAAATTAAATTTATGGTACCAAATTCATGTATTGCGTTTGATTATTAATATGTGTGTATTGTGTAAAATTTAAAAATTATCAAATGTTTGTAAGTGGACGGAAATTAATTTGAAATATGTCGTTACACATAGATACATACGTACAGGTCAAACTAACAAAAGCATGTTAAAAACCAAAAAAAAGTAATAAACGCACGGAAACAAATTTATCAGCACTGACCAATCCACTAAAAATTAAAAAGTTCCTAAAACGTATTACGGTAGCGCGCACAGTTTGTATATATGCAATAAAGCAGTCAAATTTACGAGTCCAAACCTCTGTTGGCAAAACAAAGTAATAGTCGATAGTCGATTATATTAAATAGATCGGGAAATCTCGTATCATAAAAATACTGGTTTCCTTAGCGAACGATACTTTTTGAACGTTAAAAAAGTAGGCGTTATATGTTATTTAAACGACATTTACCTAGGCTTAACCGTGGAGCGTCTCTTGTCTACGCTCGCGCAGTCGTGAGGGCCGGCGCGAGCTATGAATAAAAATGAATATTTTACGGCTTTATTTGAATTAAAAGACAGACGTTAATTAAACTTTATAAGGTTTATATTAAATTCTATTACTTGTGTGGAATTTTTATATGAATAGATATTAGGTATATCAATTGTGACATGAAATTTACAATATACATCTGAACGTAAATACGGGGGTTAATGTGAAAGTCCTTAGGAAATCAAAAACTGAGCAAAATAGCAAGCCATTTTTCTTATTATTGTTTTACAAAATAGAGTCCGTGGAAATCGATCCATCGCTGCATCCAATGGAACCACTGACATAAACACTGCCCACTCAATTAGGGGCTGTTCCGACGGCCTTTTGACAAGCAGCCACTGCTTCTTCGGCGCCCGTAAACTGCTCTTCTTGACGTTTTTCTTTTATTTTAGGAAAAAATACTAATCGCACAGTGCGAGGTCGAAGCTGAAAGCATATGAGTCAGGATATCTGTACTTGCACCCGAATTGTAAGTTGTTTGTCTGGCAGCGTTTGTGGTGCAGCGTTGTCGTGGTGAAGGAGAATCTTACATTGAGATCGCTTTTTCCGATTTTTTTTTTCAAAACAAGAAGCAAACAGTTGTTGGTGCACTGGTCGACAGTGACTGTCCTTTTAAATCAATTGTTGCACAATAGCCTGTCATTCCGAAGAAAGAGGCCACCATCTTCTTTCCGATGCTTCAACCTCCTTTTACTTTAATAGAAAAGTCTTCGAAAGGAAACACAATTCATAACTTCATTGTCAATATGCGTTCCTAGGTGTTTTGGTTAAAACTTAAAACCATACGTATACCAGATGAGGATTGAATATGAAGGACAATCCAACTTAACGAGCGAAAATCAATATGTACTAAATAATGGTTATTACTTTTTCTTTATCTCATGCGCACACACATGAGCGCACATCATTGAAAGGAAATCATTTTGCGGGCGCTCGCGTAGTACAAGTATACGAGTATCGACAAAACCATTTCAGTATTCAGCATAAATGTAATTACATCTAATTATAGTACGGTCAGAAATTTAAACTTCAGTTTCGGATTTATTAATTGATTTGTGCACAGGAATTTCGAAATCGTAGGTTACCGGAAATGTCTTTCTATTGCATTAGTGTCAAAACTCGCACATTTTACAATGGTACAAGAATGCAGACGTTAGTATTGACAGTGGCAGACGGAGTCTATAGGGCTATATTTTTCCATTGAGTGGTGCGCAAGCGTAAATACAAAAACGTTTATACTTTTATATAATTTGTTCATAATACTACTTATTTTTCATAGAAATAAGATTGAATAAGTCCTCTGTCCATCGGTTACATTAATCAAATACAAAACGTAGATGTAAAGTAGGAAATGTTTTAAGCGACCACAATCGCAAGTAGCGGCGGCGCCGGCGGAGAGCGCGCGGCCTGAGCCCGGCTTTAAGCCTTGCATATTCATTAGTCACGGAGTGCCGAGTGCAGCAGCATTCTAGATGCATTCATCCCTCTTTATTTATTCGACGCCTATCGATTTAGCCTTTAATCGAGAGAGGAATTCGTAAAAATACTATGTAAAACTTATTTACTAATGAGACGTAAAGAATACTTACATTTTGCAAATTAACTTATATTTAGAGGGTGTCTCTCTGATTAACGCCTCTCCGGATCGGCACAGGGGCACCCGGGCACAGGTAATCGGATTACTCCATCTTGGGGTGACAGTGTTCTTCTACCTTTTTACTCTCGCTCCGAAACTTCACTATAACTCCAAGTACATTTTTAAAATTTTAAAAATATAATATGTTTGCGGAAATCAAACAGTTATTACCTGAGCAGGTTACTGGCGTTACCGAAGAAACTCTTCCTTCCTCTTTTTATGTACCGAAGAAATACGGCTTATTCCGAGTAGACTAGACGTATCTATATATTAATTTTTCATATAGATTAACACAGAGCCATAGGCTTGTTTGCGGTGACAAGGTTTGTAACCCAGCGAAGGGTTAAAAACCTCATGCACCATAGAGTTAAACCCCGACTGCATAGGTACGTTTCGGTATGAAGATCTTACGCGAAGGATCGAATGATAAAAATTATAATGTATATGAATTGACAAAAAATATACGACATTAATTGCGTGAATAACATTAAAGGAACGTTAATAGTGGGGACATAATACAAAAATTCCTCGATATTCATTGGTCCGGTATTTATCATACCTAACCAGAACACCAGATTCTTGACTTCATCCTACCAATAAGATTATTTGAGCGAGTAAAGAGTTACAAACATGTATACGCAAAACTCTCTGGCTCTTGTTCAAAATTGGAATAACGCTGACTTGATATTTAATCTTTAGGTATTTTTACCCCAGATATGTTCAAATCAACCAAAAGGTGAAAGGAGTTTTGGGCCCATAAGAGACGTAAAGATAGAAAATGCGATAGAAATGAGAGAATTGTCATATTAGATGATCTTATGACAGCTAGGTATGGATACAGTTCAGCGGTAGGGACATAAAAAAGTCCTATTTAACGTCAAACATGTAAATATGAACGAGAATTATGATTGTCTTCTCCTTTTATTCCAAGAATTTAATTTGTGTAAATCTTTAGCCACATAAACATACCCTCTTGGCCAAAAGGAGTATATAAGAGTATTAGGTTATGATAGTTGGTTGCGTGCGTATTAAGGTAAGTATATAATATTAATATAAAAACTTTATAATTATTGATAATAGTATGAGAAGGAATGTTGTGCTTTCGAAAATGTGACATGGCGTTCACGTTGGTACAAATCATTTATTAGCGGTCTGCCGAATTAAAATTTGACCAGTGGCCAGAGGTGGTAATACGATGCGAAATGGTACCGTGGAGCTAGAATGAATAAAAGATAGTAAGGTTCGAGATCCGAATATGAATGATAAGTATTAAGTAGCTGAAAAAGTGTTTTCGTTTTTACAAGAAAAAAGTTGCAATAAAATTTCGTTGGTTGTGCTGTTTGTATTTGGCTAGTTTAATACCATTAAATAAGTGATATTTCATAACATGAAAAACAAAAGGTATTCGTCGATCCATTTTTCTATTTTTTTCTATTCGCCAAAATGAGTGAATGTAATGAAACAAATTCGATACATTTTGAAGGTTTATTGCAAAAAAAAAAAGGAAATTTGCGACACAATCTGAAAAGAAAATAATTTAATGTTTATGGATCTAAAGTAGTGTCGATAAGAATATCACAAAACTGGTTCAAGCATTTTCAGTCCGGTAATTTTTATGTCAATGATGAATCTCGCTCTGGTTGACCTGTTACGGATACAGTCGATGATATTTTGGAAAAAGTAGAGCAAGATGGACATATGCATTCTTAAAACATATCTAAAGAGCTGAAAATTGATCTAAAAACAGATTTCATGAACTTTGAATAAGCTGGATGAACAAAAAAGCTCGATACTTGGATTCTCGCTGAGAGAAATCTACCGAATCGTGTAATCATTTGTGATTCTCTATTCAAACGTAAAGAAACCGTATAGTTTTTGAAAATATTGATCAATAGTGAGAAAAAATTAATTACTTGCAACAAGAACGTGCGAAAAAGTCATGTTCAAAACGCACGCAAGCTCCTTAGTCTAATGCGAAAACCGAATCAACTTGCAATAAGTTGATGCTATGTGTATAATAGAACTGGAAGGGCATTATTTATTATGAGCTTATACCACCATGCAAAACCATCAATTTGGATCGCTACTGCCAACAGCTGATGAGACTCAAGCAAGAAGTACAGAAAAAAGGGTCGGAAGTTGATCAACAGAAAGATTGAGATTTTTCATCATGATAACGTCAAACCACACACATACATTTAGCCACTGAGAAAATATTGAGAGAGTTTGGTAAGGAAGTGTTAATGCGTCGACCATATAGCCCTGACCTTGCACCCTCTTATTTTTATCGTTTCGGTCTCTTGAGAATTATTTAGGTAGTGTTAGGCCAACATCAACGGAGGACTGTCAAAGCTACTTATCGCAGTTTTTATATCAAAAGTTTCAAAATTTCTACAGCTGGGGGATTATGTTACTACCTACAAAACAGCAGCAACTTCTTGAACAAAATGGCATGTATATATATATATATATATATATATATATATATATATATATATATATATATATATATATGCACATTTCATTTGCATTTAATTTTTACAATTAAATATAAAATGTGATATGAGATTACAAAAGATTACCTAAATGATGCCGAATAGTATGCGTGTGAAGATAATAAACACAATAAATTTCAATAAAATCTAATCAGTCGTTAGACAGTTACTTAGCAAAGCGAGATATAGGATTGCAGCAGTATCCTATCCAATATATATATATATGTACAATAATATTTCACAGTAATATTTTGAGAAGCTTGTGTATCTGCTTTGGCGACAAATGCAAACTTCAAATAATGATAAAAGCGGTTCAGTTGAAACTGTGTAAACAGCTGCAAAATGAGAGCTTTGAAAGTGTTAAAAGTAGAAAGAACGAAATAAATAATGCTTTTATGGGAGATTCCCAGATAATTTCGCAAAAGAGCGACGTACACGAAGTGTATTATATTACATAAAACGATTCGACTTCGTTTCACCCCTTCCCTTATCTTAGTTTATTCGACCTGGCGTCCTAGAGCTATAAATTTCATTAGTCCCCTTTTTAGAGTTGACTTTGTTTATAATCAAGATTCTTTATCACATATGGATGAATAAACATAAGGAACTCATAGGGGTTTCAATTACCAATTATTCAAAGACTTTTTCTGATCACGTACATGTATTCAGAAAATAGTTTTGAAGATACTTCTTTGAGTAAAGTAAGGATTTTTTGGTCGTACATTACTTAATATTGATATATCTTAGACGTCCAACGATGTACATGCGTGTACATCGGTACATCGGAACACAGGCACGTGTTCCGTAGTATGGAGATGGAGATAGATAAAGTGAAATATCACTAAAGTCTATCCCAGTTGTACTAAAAAAATTGTGCTAGAAAATTGTCCAAAGACCATTTTAATAAGATTGCTATTTTTATGTGTAGTTTGTAAACGTTGACAAAAGTAATTCATACAAGAAAAAGACAAATTGACAATATGGAGACGTTTAAAACAAGTCGTTGAAATTTATATTAAGCGCACTTTTATTATTCTAAACGTTTATTTGTTTATTGAAAATAACTTTAATTGTTTAATTGTGAAGTTTTATTCCTTACAATTTCATTTTATGTTAACTCAGTACAGCGATAAAGTACAACAAAAGCGTTCCTAATATTTGACTGAGAAATTCCATTTAAATGGAGATAATATTACGTCATCGCAGACGATGCTTTATAAAGCATCTGTAAATAAAGTTCGTATTACGTGGCGCGGGCGCAGGCCGAGCGTCGCGGGAGCACCCGTCATTTGCGCCGTCCGTTTGTTTCGACAGGCCGCCTTCTGTTTCTTAATGGGGATTTCGAGTTGTTTCTAATTACAATTAACGAGGTTGCGGCAACCGCGGCCCCCGCCCCGAGCGCGCCCGCCGCCCCCGGGCGCACCTCCCGCTCTCGACGGAGCACGTGATTACCCTCTTACGGCTAACAATGATCATATTGTGCTTCAAATAAACATGGTGACTCAAGAATATTATGATAGGGACCATTTGAAATTTGGTGAAATGTTAAGTATTGAAGAGGCTCTCATTTATGATTGCACCTATTAAGTACGGTTGAATTAAACCTATTAAGGTCGGCCGATAAGGGGCTAATATTACATTTACGAATTTAGTTCGCTAAAGCTTCTATATGTTTTTTTCAAAGTGATATTATTAAATCATCCATTCAAGCCTTTTTGGTATTAGATATTAATCGCCCCATTACAGAGGTATGCCCTTCTATAATATTTTGTTTCAAATTGAAAAACTAAAAATTTGGTCTTTAAGGCCTTCACTCCGGCACCGAGAGGTCGGGATCTTACGTGCTCTCCGAAGAATGCAGCGATTGAATTTAAAAACTTATTGGTCGATTCACCCACGGCCAGCCTCGGACTTGATAGCCTCTGGCGGGAGGTACGCTCTTGACCACGCATGAGTCGCCGTCACTGACATATATTCACTTTGAAATTATTTAACTTTTAGCTGCGTTTTCGAATCTACGTTTTAAAAGGTTCATAAAAGGACTTAAAAGTTATGAAAACTATGAAAGTTTTACATAGCACAGACATAAGCGGTTTTTATCAGAACGACAAAGCACTCAGCCCGTTGGTAGCGCAGTATATCGGCCTCTCCCGGCTTCGGGGCGCGGGGCGGGAGGCAGGGGCGTATTTTGCGTTCGGTTTATTCAGTCAGCGAGACTTTATTTGAAGCGGCCGAGAATTTATTAGGGTCAGCTAAATATTTAAACTAATTTAGCAACTGTTTGTTACATAAATACGGTTAGCAAATTGTTAAGGGGATGCGTCCACACCGAGACACAGCGCCAATATAGTATGTAGTTGCAAGACGAGAGCCCTTATTATTAGATTTCGTAAAAATCTAACTATTGTATTTGTCCTTATGACGCAGCTTTTGAAAAATTTTGGTGTTTTGCGACTTAACTCGACGAGCTGAGTCAGAAAATACATATGCTTCAAAAATTTATATCTGTAATGTATGTATTTATATACAATATAACGCGGGGCATGTCGGCACGATAATGTCTACAACTCTAGTGATCTTATGAAACTCAACATGCATGTTCTATGGACGATTGCAAAGGTCGAGTTTAAATTTGAGCCAAACAATGGACTAGTTTAGAAGTTACAGCATTTTAAAATTTTTGAAAATCCGAAAATTACATATTTCATATGAATTAATTTGATAATAAAATGAAACGTATTTTCATTTCAACTGCCGAATGGCCTTTTTTTAATCTCGTATTTGAAGTCGTTTGAAAATTATTAAGCACTATTGAGTCCTTCTGTTACCGCTGCATGGCTAATCGAACATGATTTTTAAAACCGTCACAAACAATAAACAATAGTTACATATAAGGCAGACTTTGTTTACATAATTCAGGATTTTTTTAATACATAAACCAAAAGGAAATTTATATCTTACAGTTGGTTATGGTGTTGGGGTGCGAGTGCAAATATAGCACGAGGATGAGCTGTGCGCTCCTGATGATGCTTATGTCAATTTTAAGTCCTAAGATATTGCATTAAACGTCTTGAAATGCTTAAGTAAATTATTTGTAAAAGAAAGTGACGTTTTAATGGAAAGTCACTCTTATAATAAAATTAGAGTTCCGCGTTCTTCTTTTAACGGTTGTTCAAGCTTAAAAAGTTAAAATATGGGGGCTTGGAAAGCAAAATTAACTTGAAGGTGTCTTTTTCGTTAAAAATCTATGGAAAAGGGGATGATGGAATAGGCATTTTGACTCCTTAACGCTGGATTGATACTACAAAAATAATATATAAGGGCGGGGAAAAGTTTTTTTCGTATTCAACATACAAATTAAAGATAATTCTTCATCATATTTTATTTATATTTAATCATAATGTATATGCCATTTTATTCATCTACTTGTTACCATTTTGTAGGTAGTGATATAATCTCACTGCAGTAGAAATTTTGAAACTTTTGATGTAAAAACTGCGATAAGTAGCTTTGACAGTCCTCCGTTGATGTTGGCCTAACACTACCTAAATAATTCTCAAGAGACCGAAACGATAAAAATAAGAGGGTGCAAGGTCAGGGCTATATGGTCGACGCATTAACACTTCCTTACCAAACTCTCTCAATATTTTCTCAATGGCTAAATGTATGTGTGTGGTTTGACGTTATCATGATGAAAAACTAAACCCTTTCTGTTGATCTTTTCCAACCTTTTTTTTTCTACTTCTTGTTTGAGTCTAATTAGCTGTTGTTAGTAGAGATCCAAATGAGTGGTTTTTCCCGGTAGTAAAAGCTCATAATAAATAATGCCCTTCCAATCTCATTATACACATAGCATCATTTTATCGCGAGTTAATGCGGGTTTCACTCTATTGTGTGGAACTTACTTGCCTTTTGACCATGATCTAGTCCATTATTCTTCACCAATGACTAATATTTTTAAAAACATTTTGTTTTCATTATGTTTCAATATAGAATCACAAATGAGTACACGATTCATTAGATTCCTTTGAGTGAGCTCGTGTGGAACCCAAGTATCGACCTTTTTTGTATACGTGGTTTTCGTTAGCGGTCAGTGGCCATCTCTTCAGTTATGTTGTAAGAACTAATATACCGACCTTGCTGTACTTTTTTCAAAATGGTGTCAACTTTGTCCGTAACAGGTAGACCAGAACGACATTCATCTTTGATATTAAAATTAGCGGGCTGAAAATACTTGAACCAGTTTTATGCTACTCTTACTGATTGCAACAAGTTCATAAGCTTCACAATTTTTTTTTGTGGCTTGTATCGTATTTTTCCCCTTTCTGTAATAAAACTTCAAATCGTGTCGAATTTTTACATTAGATCCACTCATTTTGGTGGACAGAAAAACAATAGAAAAATGGCAGGACACCGTTTTCACTTTTATTTTTTTTTTAGAATGTCATCTATTTGATGGCATCAAAACTAGCCAGATGCAAACAACATAACCAAAGAGATTCTTATGCACATTTTTACTTAAACAATATGAAAAAACGTTTTGTAAATAAGATATCGGGTAATAGCGTGGAAACACCAAATTAAAGATACTTACTTGAGTACGAAAATAAATTGAGCGTGTATGAAAACATTGAACTGTGGTCGCTAATTGTTTTGTTGCCCATGGGATAACAGTTTACTATTTACGTAAACTAAAGAAATCAACTTGTGCTAAATGAAAACTGTAGATTTACTAATATAATGATCGCTGTGCAATTAATTAGTCTAAAATCCGGCATTAGAAAAATTTACCCTCATCTGTTAATTGAAACAAATAACGTTTTAAAGGCAACGATATACATTTATGAGAACGACGTCTGCCACCGTAGTCCTGCGGCTATTAACATTAATTACTTATTTTTTTAATGTCTTAATTATCAAATCTGTTTGTCTACATAAGTAATTTATTTCTTCTTACTGAACAGACTACATGTACAAGAAATCAAAAGTCAATTTTGAAATCCCTTGTAAAATATTAGCCGTAGTCAGGTGTCGATACATCGTTTATATGTAAAACTAGCGGTCACCGCCCGCCTCGCCTAAATTTAAATTTAATAATTGTTTTATTATTCAAATGTACCCCCGGTTTCGATTCCATGGACACAGAATGAATCTCTTGATTTTGTATATCGGCCGATTTTTCTGTCACTTTTAGACGTGGTCACAGTCCCGTTTTCGATATTAATTCTGGTCCCATTACAGGTTTCGATACCGATCTTGATCCCGCCTTGGGCATTAATGGTGGTGAATAATTATGCCGTTTATACTGCAGCGGATATCCAAACAAACATAATATTATAAGAAATCTAAGAGCATCTAAAAATTATTCTGCATCGAACGGTCAAAGTCCTATACAAAGACGTTCAGTGATCTTTACGTGATTGTGTGACAAACAAAAGCATTATGAATATGTATATATATAAACGTTGAGATGATATAGAATAGGATATTTGAAGAATAACACAACTATTTTTGCCCGAGAATTTGTTACACCATTCATCTGATCTGTATAGCATTACGTCGCACACGCGGGGTGTTCAAGTCTGTCCTAGCACTTGATTTGTTTTTTATTAATTTTATTACTTTCAAACATTTTAATTAAATGCGTTATTATTTTTGATATAATTAGTAATACTTTTACATTTACGGCAATTATCTTATAATAATTTTAATACGTAACTTAGAAAAGAGCGGAATAATTTAAGACGAACTACAACAAATATTATTAGTAAACATTTTATTTGCAAGCGCGCTTGAAAAATATCCTACCTTACCGGGTGTTAGCGGGACACCGCCTGACGTTCGTGATGAATCGGGGCACACGAGCACAAGCTCGTTTTAATTTTAATAAAGATGAAAACCTACAAAAATGAAACATCGTTTTTGTTTATTCATGCCGTGTTAATATTAGTCGTTCTCACTGTTAGTTCTGCTCCCGACCGCGGTCCTGTTAACAATTTCAATTCTGGTTCCATTGTCAGCTCCGATCCTAGTCCAGCTATTCCAATAGCGGCATTTTTGCCAATTTTGGTTCTCCTTGGCTATGGATATTAGTAATAACAGATACCATTTTTAGTGGTATTTATTCATTTTTTACATAAAAGGTAATATAGTTATGTAATATAAAATAATTTTGTCATATTAATATTATATCCCATTAGAGAAAATTATTTCCTTCTATGCCAAATTTCATTACAATCATAATATTCACATGTTTAACCGACTTCAAAAAAGGGAGGAGGTTCTGTTGCCGTCTGTATTACGTCGTCTCTTTTATGTATGTTCAAAGCAAAGAGATTAAATTATATTATGTATAATATATATTATTTAATCTCTTTGGTTCAGAGATATATAGTATCGTCGGTTGTGGACCGGTATTCAAATTTTTTATTTGTTTAAAAGGGTAGGTCTGGATTATATGATGGGATCCCAGGTAAATCGAAAGAAACCCTCAAATATAATACGTTCGTATAGTGCATTTGAGTTTTTATTTTTAGATATTCAAGTTTTTGCGTATAGTAATTATTATTTCATGCTGCTAAGCTGACGACGGAAGCCAAAGCACTCCTTGAGGAGTTAGGCGATAGCGCCGGTCAACAAAAAAATTAAAATTTCTAGATTTACTCAATATATTCTGGTTACAAGATAAGCAAAAATATATAATAATTTCGATTGGATATCGAAAATATTTGCTTTAAAAAAAGTTATAGCGATTTGACCATTATTGATTTTCGCGCCCGACTTATGTCGGTGATTGCGCGCTTTCGCTGTCGAAATGGAAGTAAGAAGGCGGGGAGTAATATCTCTTGCATTGCCAATATGTGCACAACGGTATGTGTTTGCGTATTACATTTTTCCAAAGCTTTCAGAAACGAAAATTGAAGCTGGAATCCTTGTAAGCCCTCAAATAAAAAAAAATAGAAATTGTGATATTTTCCAACGGTTACTTAGCAATGAGGAAAATCTGGAAAGTTTTAAGGCAAGTAGTTCATGGTTTCCTTTGGAAATCATAGAGTTGAAAATTATGACAATCTGATCACTGGCATTATTTCGAATTTTTAAATCATCGGACGTAGAATGTCTCTAAAGATGCCCATTTTACACTCTCATTTGGATAAATTTAAGCATAATATGCGAGCTTCTTCGGAAGAACAAGGGGAACGCTTCCATCAAGACGTTACCGAGGCCAGTGCAGTGAAAGAACGATGGGGCTTATATTTGGGGGTTGACTAGAGAAACTTCTGTTGAACATGACAAGAAAAGCAAAACTGTTCATTTTTAAACGATTGGACTCTATTTTATGAGAAATAAATCATTTCTATTTCTTGTTTTTATTCTTATTTCTAGTTATAAAAGTAATAAAAATAAGGATACTTATGTCCCATGCGCAAAAATGCTGTAGACCGGTGTAATACTGTGATTTGTCGCCCGAAACTGTTCTTCAATAGCTATCAGCGTAGAATTAAAAGCAATTAGTTATTAATCTACCTACGTATTTTTATTCATTTATATGATTCTAACGTGACAATCTTAGCAGAAACGTCTCGGAACTCTTTAGCGATAACAGAATAAATTGATTTAACGTGGAAGTGAATGTGAATGTGATTTGTAAGAATTGTAGACCTTTTATATTATGAAGAATAAGTATAATTTATATAGTATGTATAAAAATAATTTGGTAGTTGCACTGTAACTAAGAATGTAAAGGCCCTACAACAATGACTAGCGGACAAACGAGGACCAGTGCTTTTCACTTGCTCTGTGCAAAAGTAAAGGGGATGTCTCGTCCGTTATAGTAACCGGGGATTAATCAGCATGCAATGTAGCTAAATGACTTATAAAATTACAATGAATCGATAACTAAAAATGTGAAAGAAAATATTTTTTTCAAAAAAAAATGAAATGAAAACCGTCTTCAAAAATCTATTTGAATAATTGTTTAAAGAGACTTCAAAAACTATGTTTTTGGAGTGATTTGCAGCTAAAGCAAAACAAAATAACATATAATCTAAATAAAACGTTATATATTGAATCAAAAAGGAGATTTTCTAAAGAGAACACAACCGTGTCTGATTTGTCCTTGCCTAAGACTGACTCCAAAAACAAGTAATTAGTTATTTTTAAAATCTGTTTAAACAATTATTTCAATGGGTTTTTAAAGGCGGTACATTTTTTATATATTATAAATAGCTTGTACCAATCACAAATGATTCCGCGTTGAATGTTCGGAGTCCCAATTACAATCCGTCTAGCCGCTAACTCATGAAAAACTTCCTTACAAACATACTTTTACGTCTTTTGTGTTATGAATAAGCCTGTAACGATCTATAAACGATTTCGCGTCGAATGGTCAAGTTTCAATCACGATCTATCCAACCGTCAGAGTATGACAGATGTCCATACAAACATAGTTTTACATTATCTAAGTATATTTCTAATAGTTTATAGCCATTTTGAAATAATTCCGTATCGAATGGCCAAGTCCCAATGACAGACCCTCCCGCCGTAATCAGCGGTCGGAAGGTCAGTTCGGCGTGTTTCATATATATTTATTTGTAGTCGCTGAAAGCATAAATAACATGCTCACCGTACGTTATCTCATGTATTCTTAACACGGAACACCAAACCCGTGCTGCAGACGCGGAACTGTGGTTGGGATCGCGAACTGACACACGAAAGTAAATTAGCTGGAACGCACTAAAAAGCGTCCGGGCGAGCCCTCGAGCGTCGAGCTTACAGCCCCCGGCGCGTTAGCCACCGCCACCGACTCCGTAATACTTCTGTGTTAAACGCTTGGATAGAATGTAACTCTGGATATTAACTATAATGTTATTTTTATAACGCTTTGTAGTATAACAGAAATTTGAGTTCATGCAAAATCGTGGCGTTTTGCTGACGGAAGTGACCTAGACGTGCCCACCGCCGGGCGACACACGGCGACGTCACAGCGTCGTCTGAAGGGTGACGGCGTGCCGCGGGTCGGCCCGACCGAACGAATAAATTCATGACTCGATTCTATTCGATAACTTCAGGTTTGCAATGTCGCCGAGTGCGTGTCACCCGCTCCGGCGTTGCAGGCGCCCGGCCCGCCGTCGACGGGCGGGCGCCGAGCGCTCGAGGAGCACGACAGTGACGGAGGCGGTCGGCGAGGTGACAACTTTGAGCTAAAAGTTCGTGATGCGGCGGGCGGCGGGCGGCGGCGGGGCGGGGGCGGCGCGCACTTAAGGGGACGATGGCTGTTTTGTTTGACACTTTGACATGAATGCTTGGCCGCGCTAATCGATAACGCCACAAAGTCCGTTCCGTTTGTCGATCATCGAAAAAGATGTAATTTTTATTGGGTGCATCGTTAGTGGCCGGTAATAAGCTCCTAATTAAGTTATGAACTACAATTTGAATTAAAAGACTTAATTTCAAAATAACGTCACAAAAATTACTTGAAAACATTAAAAATGTACAAAACACTTCAATAATAAATGAATGCAGTACACTACGTAAATTAAAAAAAACAGGTAGTGTTGAAAATCAACATAGATCACATTTACTGGTTGTAAGCGAACGAAATTGTTGTTAAAGGGCATGTCCAGTAGAGAATTTGACACGTAATACTGTTCAAGTTTTTAATACTTAAGACCAAAAAGTGTACTCTCAGAGTGAGGTTTTCCTTAAATAGAAATAATAACTAAAATATGAACATTTTAAATTAAAAATTAAACAGATTCATATTAGTGTGATATAATGCATATGTTAAGTTTTATTTTGCAATGAAAAAATGACGAACAATCTTCCATTCTCGTTGTATTTTCACGGATTTTAAGTCAAAACTCACTTCGTGCAATCTATTTCATCAAAAATTATAATAGTCTTAGTATCAATAATTGTCATTTTCTCCAAAATAAAAACTAATAAAATATTTAATAAACCAAGTTCTGCGCTACCAAACTAAATTATCTAAAATATCATACGAGTATTTTGGACCGTAGATTGCCACGTTACGCCGCTACAGTAACATAACAGCGACTTAACCTGCTACGCCTAAAAACAGCTATCTAGATAAATTTCTCTTCCAAAACACAAACATGGCATATAGTTTTATGCAAGATACAATTATTGCGTATTTAATGTTTTTTTTTAAAGAATTGTCTCGAAATTTTTAATTCAGAATAAGTCCTAACCTTATCGATATAAAAAAAGGGTAAGGTATAGGTTTTTTTCTTTGTGTTTGTGTCTTATGTTCACATGAAAGCTACTGAACCTATATACCTTATTTTTCAAGTTCACATTAATAAAGTGCATAGGACCTTGAATACTGAAAGTGACTCAGGACGAGCGTGTTTGACTATCAATAATACAATGCTGGTCTCCATGTTTATGCACGGTAGTGGTAATTGGATGTGGTAGAAGAAAAGCGAAAGTAGAATCAACACGGTGGAGGAGCGATTCCTGGATAATTATGTGTGAAATGATTTTGAGTGACAGATGTTGGAACAGTGATGGCTGGTTTGAAAGAAGATGTAGTGACTAGAGTGGAAAAAAGAATGTTGCCATGGTTTGATCATCTGGAAAAGAAGAATGAATAGATGCTGCGAAAACAAATTTAGAGAGCGGACGTGTGTGATATAAATGTTGACAAGCATCTCCCTAGAAAATCTTATACAGACCAAATTAGTGACAAATTAAGAAAGGGCCAAATCTAAAGCACTCTAAACCAAAGAGCTTGCATGAAAAAAATTGATGGACATGAGTGAAGTAAAAAAAAAATATGGAAAAATCCTACCACTTGGAAAACTGTAGTCTCTGCGAATTCTTCTAGGAAATACGAGTGAGTTTATATAAAATAATGAATGAACTTTGCGGATCAGATCCAGAATATCCGGCATTGTCTTCAGTAACTTTTTTATTTGAATTTTCTAAAAGCAAGCAAGCATTGAGACACCAGAGGGTAGATGATCACCGCTGCCCATGGAAACTCGCAAGCTCGCCTTTTTTATGAAGGAATATAATAGTTGATGGAGGGAATAGGGTACTTGGAATCCTTTTAGGAAGGCAAAGGATATTTGAAAATGAGCCATAAAAAGTCTCACGTACTGGATGAAACACAACAATGAAAGCAGCAGCTTTTGTTTTGGTGTCAAGTAACACTTTTACGTCTGTATTCCGTCAGGGTGTGGCATCTTACTGGTTCACCCGGCCCGTCGTAGTTCTGCAGCCAAGTTGACCACAACATTGCTCTGCCGCATCGCTTTCGAGACCTACAAAAATTATTAGTGCTTATATTTTGCAGTATAAAACTATTAAATGTTGTTTTCCAAAACTATTAAAATTATAAAAGGAATGTTATTTTTGAATATTTTGTCGAAAATATCACTTGAAAAAAGCAACCAATTTGAACGAAGTTTACGGCATTCGACGCAGTTCATTGAGTTGACAAAGGTTTTAGATTTAAAAAATCAGTCGAACCTGAAATATAAAAATATTTTTTCAAGAAGATTTTTTTGATAACCTTTAGACAATGGTGCTTTTTTAATTAAAAAATAAACTAAATGTACGGTCGGAAAATCCCATTGGGAAAGGAGGTTATTCAGTATTAAATAATGTAAAGTGAGAAAAAAAAGTTTGAAGAATCTTATTTAATATTTTAGGCAAAATAGTAATTTATTAAAAACTAGCGACCTGCCCCGGCTTCTCACGGGTCTCAGTAACTATCTATTAGCCAGATGATTTCTAGTGGATGAATAGGAGCAGTCATGTGACGAAGTTTTGGAAAAAAATTTAGATACATTGATTTGCTAGTCCCAAAAACAACAGTAATAATTTTTAGGCAAAATATGAAAATTATTATTAAGTATTTTTTTATATAATTTCGTCTTGGCTATTCTATATCTAATATATATATATATTATTCTCTTTTTAGTTTTTTCAATTTTCAAGCGAGAGAGAAAGAGCAAGAGAAAATCGCATGGAAGGAAAAGTATAGCATTTTTTTCGTTATGTTACGAGTTTACTTCTACTGCAAGCCGCATTCAAAAGATATCTAACACGGTAAGTTGCGACATTTAACTTTTTATATTTACGTAATTGCAATTTTTTTGTGCAAAAGTTTTATAGAAAAATAACTGTGACCTATGAACAAACAGATAGAGAGACACCGAACCCTATATAGGTTACATATTTCCATTATTGCATATAGGGAAACATAAAATCTAAATATTATCCATTTGTATTGTTTTCAAATGTAACTAATATAGTACTTCTTTCACAATACGCCATGCATTACCCGTAAAAAATATCAATATCGAGATCGGGAGTAAAATTACGATCAATGTCAAAAGCTCGATAGGGGTCGGAGTTCAGGCTTCAAAAGTAAACAGGACGAGACCAGAAGTGCAAGTACGATCGATAACGGCGTTGAAACCAAAAGTGTAACCGATAGCTGATTAGGGATTGAACTGAACGCAGCATGTAAACAAAAATGGAACTAGAGAGCAAACTGTGATTCAACCTAGAAGAGGGACTAGGATCGGAGTAGAAAATGTTATCAGGGTCGGAAGAAACAGCAGGGCCGAGATGAAAACCAAAAAGGGAGCCGAAATGGAAAACGAGATTGAATCCAGAACTGGTGAAACCGCAACTAAACAGAATCGAGATAAAATATAAAGAAATTTATTCTACGTTCACGAGTATTAATCCGCGCGAGGAAAACGTAATACTATTTGAAATGATATAATTGATAATAAATGCCTTAAAATTTTGTCTAGGTATAAAATTAAACTCTCGTCTTAGATCTAGATAGCAGTATGCGCTGCGAGGGCCTTCCGCGCAATGAGCCCGTAAGTATTCTCTTTAGCCGCCTCATGACCTTCGGGAGCGCCGCGCCCCGCCCGCGCCCCGCCCGCGCCCCGCCCGCGCCCCGCCCGCGCCCCGCCCACGCCGCTCCAGCGCCTTCCGACACTGTTAACTTTTCGTAACTCGTTTTACTACCCCTCGAATATTATCGAAACTTGCCTTTCACGAGAGCACCCTTCGCTTCCAAACTGTTTTGTCCTCGCAGTTTTCGTAGCTGAGACCCCCCATGCCTTAAGTGCTTTCTCTTGAAAGTTATTTGGGTGTTATGAAAATGTTTCAACTGTCATCAACTACAGAGATCGCTTACGTGAACGATTCAAGATTCACATTCAAAGGACAGTATGTAAGCCCAACGTTTCTTTAAGAAATTTGATTCTTGGAAAGTTAATAACAAAATCTTCCAGCTGACTTATTATTTTTTTATTATTCGATGAACCGACAAGGATGCCTAAACAAAGAATAAGTGAGTAGGAGTAGACTTACCACGATCAGCAGTCTTGATGATTAGTGCTCCATAACGAGGAAATAATTACATAAAAGAATGCTCTTAGAGCAAGAGCCGATAAGCCCCAGATATACGTCACTTATAAAAAGTGAAAAAAATGTGCAGAAGTACACTGAATTAAGTAGTAGCAGTTGTATGTTGTTAATAATGACGTGCGGTTACTTTGGCAACTAACAGGTAGTAAAAGTGTAAAATTTCTTCCTCAAAATGTTTAAAACACAAAATATGATTTTTGATATTGTCTACGGGATACTATTATAATCACATCGCCCATTCCCAGAAACTTTGTACGGTTGAATCTTATTGCCGGACATCTTCAAAATTGAATAAATTATTGTATCAGCTGTGTCGGTTCGAATACAGAAGTAATTGTATATCTTACAATATGTATTATCGCTTATAACGCAAGTGTGGGGGTAAGTTAATCAAATAATACATTTAAAATTAAATATTTATCATAACATTAAAATATATAAAAAAATCATATATCTCAAAAAAAACTCATTCAAGCATCATAAATTTAGTTACTTAAAATATATTCAAAACTAGGGGTGTATTATTTGTTATGAAAATGATTCACTAAAAAATCTGTGAGCCGTTTAATTTGTTATTTTTAATAATTGCACGTAAATTTGACTGCACGGGAATCGGACTATACTCTTACTGTACTCAACTTGTGGGAAGTAAAAAATGTACAAGAGGGAGGAAGGAAAAGATTTAGAAAAAGCTATTGAGAGTAAAGCCCGGTATACACGGCAACGATAAAACTGCGCAAACGAACTGTACAGTTCATTTGCGCAGTTTTATCGAACGTATGTACGAAAATCGACGCAGATTTTTTGGTTGGTGCAAACGATCGAAGGCAGGTGCAAAATCTATTCGATAAATCGTTGTCGATCGCGGTTGCACAGTTTTATCGTAGTGTGTAGACGGAAATTGGGCCAATCATTCAGTTCGTTCACAAGGCTTGCTGTAGGCGGACGCGCCCGTGCATGTCTAAACATGTCGCAAGAAGATTGTACCGGAATCCGTGAGTTATTGGAAGAGTTTATCCAATGCTATAAAAATGAAGTTTGCTTGTGGAACAAGAAAAGCAAAGATTACCACGACCGCAACAAGAAAAATGCTGCCTACGATAGGCTAATTAATAAGTACAAACCTATTGATCCTAATGCCAATAGGAGACGGTAGTGAAGAAAATAAATAACTTGCGGACTTCCTATAAGAAGGAACTCAACAAAGCCAAAAAGTCCTTGAAATCCGGAGCCGGAACCGATGAAGTCTATGTTTCTCATTTGTGGTACTTCGACTTGATGAATTTTTTATACGATGAAGAAATACCAAGGCGGTCTATATCAAATATTATGGAGGATGAAAATGAGGTAAGACCATTAATTTATTATTGATTTATTAAACAATAGGTTACTTTATTACATAAGGAGATGTCTTATTTATATGTATTATTTTAATATAATTACATGAAAGTATACCTTAGCAAGAAAATCTTGACAAAAAAGAATTCTTAACTTACTACATTTTCCATAAGTGCGAGCAAGACATTGCTATTGTTGTCCTGCTCGCACTTTTGGAAAATGTAAGTTAATAATTCTTTTTTGTCAGGACTTTTTTGCCAAGTTACATAAATGTCTGTATCGTATTATGTATTTATATGCAAAGACTAACCTAACTAAATACACTCAGTAGCACAAAGTGGTCATACAGGGAGTAAATAAGGACGAAACATCACGCACAATGGCAATATTGAAAAAATAACACCAGACAACTGAAGCCCATTTTTACAATTGGAAAAGTCAGTTTTTTTTTTAATTTTTAAATTATTTTTCTTATAGTTAAATAAAACGTTATTTCACAAATTGCATTCATCCTTTTTTATAATCTATGTAAAAACTTACTAAACATTTATGTGACATATTGAAGGAAGGAATACAGCATACAGCTATATTTAAAACGTTTAATCTGTATAATGTAGGTAGCTATTAATGAATAAACTTATCTTGCCAGGGGACTTTTTCCTCGTTCACAAAATAACTCATAAATTCATTTCTTATTTTTTTTTGCTGTTCTGCCGGAGTCTAATTGACGAGAACGTTGTAATGGTTCAAGCGTTGATCTTCTTGTTGTAAGTCCTGACGACGTTGTACCCTCTTCAAAGTTTTCTCTATCAAAACAATCTGACGAAGCATATGAAGAACATGATGTTGTCATTAAATAATTATGCAAAACACAAGTTGCCCGAACAACTGATTCTATGTTTTCAGTTGTCATATTAATTTGTGTTCTGTAAATTCTAAACCTTGCTGCTAGTATGCCAAATGCATTTTCAACTATGCGGCGTGCTCGTGATGTTCGGTAATTATAAATCTTCTTGGCTATACTATCCAAGTCGTTTTGTCGAAATGGTTTCATCACGTCTTTTCTAAGAGGAAAGGCGTCATCAGCTACAAAACATACGGTAGCGTTCGTGAACTATTACTCAATGTGTTTTCTTCAGGAATATTTAAAGCATTGTTTTCCAACTTTTCGTAAAAATCGTATTCAAGAACACTCCTCCATCTGATACTCTGCCATTTGTACCAAAATCAAACATCAAGAATTTGTATTTTGCATCAACAATTGCCATGAGGACCATACTATGTCTATTTTTGTAGTTGAAATAATATGAACCACTGTTAGGTGGAGGCACGATTTCAACGTGCTTGCCATCAATGGCACCTAAACAGTGAGGAAAGTTCCATCGTTCATAGAATTCCCTTGCTATTGTTTTCCATTCATCTTCTGTTTGTGGTAACTGAAACAAAATAATAGATTAATTATTAATAATAATAGTAATTTATTTCAAAACTTAACTATTGTATTATAACTATACTACAAGTATTACTACACTACAACAATTATTATATACTATAAATATTTTAACCCTTATATGTATATACATGGTATGTTCAAGTGTTAATTATTTATCCTATGAAATAATGAATTTATTGACCATTGCCTTGCCTATTGACTATGAGAATATCAAATTATGTATTTCTTTTTACAGGAACAATCCAGATCGCAATATAGCAATTCTAATGTCGAACAAAACCCACCAACCCCAGGCCAATCTGATCTCGAAAGGGACACACCAACACCAGGCCGATCTGATGTCGAAAAAGACGTATCAACGCCGAGTCGTTCTGATTCTGAAAGAGACGTATCAACGCCGAGTCGTTCTGATTCTGAAAGAGGCACGCTGCGACCAAATCGTTCAAAATCCACGAAGAATGCGTATGAAGAGGCACTGCGAAGTGTGAATGAGCATTTTAAACGTCCGAGGATTCCGGAAAATCGTTTTGAAGTATATGGACGTAATGTAGGCATGAAATTACAAGAATTACCAAAACAGCAAAGAATTATTGCTGAAAAAATTATTAATGAGACATTATTCTTAGCCGAAATGGGTGATTTAACTACTTCACATACTGTCAGAACCAGTGATTTTATTAACACATTTTTTCCACACAGCCACACATTCAAGCATCTAATCAACCAAACGTTCAAATTGTCTCCACTCAGCCACACATGGTATCATCTAATCAAGTATTCACTGAAAACTTTTCCAACCTTGATCAACCACATGCTCAGACTCACGACTCTCTACCCCACACGGCTGCTTCATTTATACTTAGTTTCAATGATAAATGATTATTGAATTTTATTGTTAAGGTTTCATTTCTTCATTCTTGAATAATTTTCATTCGCTATTTCATTCTAATGATTTAATTATTAAACATTACATACGATCACAATTGTGTTTTCTTCATAGCATCATCACCATCACCAAAGCGGCGCCACTATGCGACTAAGCTTTAGTCTTAATTTATCAAAGCTTTAATTAACTTATAGATTTCTATATTACTGTAATATATTATAAATCATTTAAAACTTACCTTTAAGTAATCTTTTTGTAGAACTTTGTACAAAGCATCACAAGTTTCAGGAATAATTCGACTCAGTGCCTGTTTTGATATCATCGTAGAAAACTTCATGCATTCGTATGAGCGACCTGTAGCTAAAAATCTCAGTGTTGCAGATAATCTTTCATGAGGACTTATTGCTTCTCTCATCACGGTATCATTTTTTTGTATTAGCGATGTAACTAGAAACAGGAGGTGTAAGTAAGTCTCTTCATTCATCCTTAAATAATTATGCCAATCGTTTGGAGCAAATTTCAACTCATTTAATAAATTTATGTGAGACTATGACTTCCTTTTAAAAGCCAGTCCTTACACCACACACTACGTGATTTTCTTCTTTTGCACAAAATAAGCCAGGCTAGCGCAAGCGCGTCATCGTCTTCCATCGTGAATGACATGTTTCTCGTCCGATGTTTCCTTCGAGGACTGAGGGTCGACGCAGATATCGTAGATATGTGGACACACTATGGACGTTCGATAAACTGCACAAACGAACTGTACAGTTCGTTTGCGCAGTTTTATCGTTGCCGTGTATACCGGGCTTAAGTAAAGTAAAAATGAGGCGTTCAAACTTGTACGGAGGTGAAAGAATAAATTCAAATATACTTTTATTTTATGGGTCATGAACAACACTTGAAATATGTCACAATGCTTAAAAAATTGAGATTTTAAAACATAGCTTTACTACTACCACTCGCTCGTAAGGCAGTTATCCCTGAAGAAGAATAAGCCAGAAACTTGAGGGTAGCTCTTTTCAACTTTAAATACATTATATTTTACAATCGAACATATAAATTTATAATATAAAGAAACAAACCCGCTAGAAATCGAGCTAGTTATATATCCATGAATATTTGTCCTCTAAATATTCATATATTGTATGATATCTTTATTTAACAAGCACTTGTCTAGTAATGTTTTTAAATTTATTTAAGGATAGATTTTTCTATATTTTCAAGGATCTTAAGGGTCTATACTAAGCATACAACAGAAGGTGAAGCTGTCTTTACCTTCTGTTGTGTGCTTGACTGATTTTATAAATACAAATCTATATCAATAAGATCAATAGTTTAGAAACTCCAATGGGGAAAGATACTTAATGAGTTTAGTTAAATACCACATATCCCTGAATTCTGTTGTTTTTTAAATAAACAGATAACTTTCCATAAGCTGAATATCTTTTTTTTTTCTGAGTATTCTACAAGAAATATACCGGTTGGAAAAATAGAAATATGTTTGAAAGGTATTTAACATAAAAAATTGGGCAAATGTTCACCTTGCAGGCCAGCGTCAAGTCTTATTGTTTTGAGCAATGGTTCCGAGCATAAAGATATTACTGCTTATTTACATTTCAAGCTCAAAATGATGGAGTTTTCTTTCAAAATTATATAACATATTGTTGCGGATAGAACGACGTACTAATATTGTGATATTTTATTATTAAACGATGTAAATATAGAAATTGAAATGTAATAGTTAAGTCCAAAATAGTCTTATACAGAATCACTGAAATATTAATAAAGCTAATTGAGAGAGCATGCGCGCTAGGCCACAGTCCCGGCGCACTGCGCACTTTACGGCCACTAGGGCCGGATGTGCGCCGAGGCAATAAAAACATTGTTGGGCTGCCAAAAAGTCTAAGTCTCAGTCAGTGAGTCTGTGAGTCTGAGTTGCTTCAAGGCGACAGGCCGTGACCGCATGATCTTCTTTGAGTATTAATTTCCGACAACCGACTACGCTTCCCAAAACCTTTCGTGCGCGTTCAATGAATTTAGTGTGGTATCTCAGTGCGATTGGTAAACAGTTGTTAGAGCTATTGCGTTCGCAGTAATTCAGCGGCTCCATAGTCGCCATCGCTAAAATCAAACTCCCGCGCGGGTTGTGTACGTTTCGATTTCAATTAAATCCTAATTCTATATAAGTTATTATAATCCCGTTATAATCGCGAGTTAATTCTCAATAGTATTAATCATAAATCCAATCAATAGATAAATAATATTGTGCTTATGTGATATGTCAGTCTTTAGTGCAATAAGTATCACAATCATAGAAAAAGCAGCCCTCGGTATGGCTATGATCGGGTGTACCGCATCGTCACAAAAGAAACTCCCCCTGATTGAGTTGAAAATTTTATATTTTAAATTTCGAGAACAACAGGGTTACTAGAGCATAGCCTCGGAGGTAGATAGCGTAATAAACAATACAATAGGCAACAATAACGTAGACAACCATAGTCAATCACCGTGTCCGTTAATATTTTTAAGCGGAAAGCGCTCTTCAAGCGCTTTCTCAACAGACGAAGAGTCGAATAACTCCGACTTCACAATAATCGTCAAAAACAAATCCAAGAGAGTCGCCCGGCGACTCCGTAAGTCTAGCGGCAGTCAGTCGAATGACTTCGCTATGGAAATCGACCAGAGGAAGGTAAAATCGATGAATCATACTGATTTTTCGGTTACCTCTGAGTCAACTAGGGCTGCCAAGACGGTCGCGCCCAATAAAGAAGTGACAGTCAGTGGAATAAATGAAAACGCTAACGTGGCCGGTTCTAAGCCTTCGCCGCCGCCAAAATTTAAGATCCCCCCACCCAATCTGTTTGAGAGATAAGTCCAAATGGAACCTAATTGCATGAGAATGCAATAGACTCTAAATTACAACAAATTCCAAATACCAGAAATGGTATTAATATAACTATGAGAAGGATAGATGACTTTAGAAAACTAAATAGTTATCTCATCAAAAACGACATAATGTATCACACATAATCGCTTGAAGAGGAGCGTAAAATGAAAGCGGTGATTAAAGGCATCCCAGTGGAACTAGAAACTGAGGATATTAAAAACGACTTGCAATGCCAAGGACATCCAGTTCATGCGGTGCACAGAATGCACCGCAGGGACGGAACTGCCTCAGGATTAGTATTATCAATACTAAATAAAACGGACGGAGTTCCTGACATATTCAAAAAGCTAGTTAGCGTATGTGACCTATCCGGCATAACCTTGGAAACCCCGTACAAAAGAGGCATCCTTGGGCAGTACCATCGCTGCCAACTTTACGGCCACTCTGCCGCAAATTGACAAGCCCCACCGCGATGGGTGAAATGCTTGGATCCACTCTGGACCAAGGAGTGTGCTTGCATCCGCGAGCCAGGAGGCAAACCTACCTGCTGCAGTTGCGAAATCGATCATACGGCAAATTAAGGATGGTGCCTAGTAGCACCGATATCGAAAGTTAATAGAAACAAAAATATTATAAAATTCCATCAGAAAAACCATACAATGGACAAAACACACTTTACTCCGTTAAATAGGGACAATAGGCCCACCCCACGGACAGCCAATACTACGCCGGCGAAAACAGCCGGAAGTAAAAACTTCCAGCCAGTCCCCACCTCTTAAAGGGAAATCAAATAAAGAATCCACTTCCATGGGTTAACACTCAACAAACTAAGGGAACCGATATTAAGGATTCCCAGAAACAGCCCCTACGACAGGCCGGTACCGCGGCGTCCGCGCTTGGAGATGACATCGCCACCATAAAGTCAATCCTCCAAGTAGTAAGGAGCACTAAGTTCGCAAATTTAGTGGCCAAATTAAGGAAGGCGAAACACGGTGTTGACCACCTAAAAATAATCCTGGAAAATCAGGAACTTATAAGAAGGTTATAAGATATATAACGACGGCGCTCGGCGCTCTCAATGAAATTCATTTGGACGCCAAAAACCTAAAAATATTTCATTACTTCCTTTTGACGTGCACGGCCTTCTCTCTAGCATTTCAGAATTAGAACAATGTGCGCTTAAGTATTTGGTAGACATCATATTACTACATGAAACATACCTGAAGCCGAAAAATCCGAGATGTTGCATAATTAGCAATCACACAACTACGAACGGATAGACAGGGTGATCTAAAAGGAGGAACAGCTCTATACTACAAATGTACGCTTAACCGTAGCCCGTTAGACAAACAACCATCCCTTAACTAATTTAGAAGCTATCGGTTGCAAACTATCCATGACAAGTCACAGTACAATAATTATAATATCAGTATACATCTCACCGAGAAAAGAGTTGCTCCGGAGCGACATAGAAACCCTTTTTGCCCTAGGGGATGCCGTCATCTTCTTCGGCTATCTTGATTCCAAAACACGTCCTGGAGATGTAACTAAACTAATGCCTATGGACGAGAAATAGTAGATCTCGCGTAGGACCTATATTTCGGTGTCGTCCTTCCTCCAACATAAACCTGTTTTCTCGATAATGTAAGACGCAGATCTGATAGACTTGATATCGCCCTCATGAGGGGGGTGGCGCTAAATGTGAGATGCATCGAGACGCTCCAAAGTCTCAATTCGGAAGACCGTCCCGTCCTTCTGAGATTAGGTTTTCCTGACGGCGGGCAGCCTCCCTAAGAAAAAATTATTACTAGTTGGAAAAAGGTGTCGCTCTTGCTTGAGGCAACGGACACCCCTATTTTAAACTGCACCCCTGACAGCATCAAAACGACAGACGAAATCGACCATACTGTAGGAACCCTCACCAACCATATTGCGACAGTGGTTGAGAACAGTTCAAGGGCGGTTCTGGCGTCCGAATAACTACCCGAGGATGTTCGTGTACTGCCGAGGACTAAAAACGTAGCTATGCGCCGCGCGAGTGCATATCCAACATGTGAACATAGGTCCTGTGCGCGAGCTCTCCAACGCAAAGTGAAAGATCGGATACAGGAATTTAAAAATTGGAACACCCTTATGGAGGAAATCACTGCAAGCCATCAAGCCTATTAGAAATTAGCCAAGGCTCTTAAAACAGAAGGTTACCTACCGACCTCCGTCCACAGGAAATCAGATAACTCTTTCGCGCTCGTTGATTGGAAAAAAGCAGAATGTCTTACAAATAGTGTAGAACGCCAATGTTCTAATAACACAATACACGACACATCACACTCACACAGGATCGAAGAGGAAGTTCGTATGAAAATCTCCCTTGAACCGAAAGACGATCTAGAACCCGTCTCCGAAGACCAAATACGAAAACACATTAAATCACTTGAAATCAAAAGGCTTCAGGCCTCAATGGCATTAGCAATAAAGCATTAAATTGCTTTTCTTTGCCATTAATGGCTCTCTTGATCGCAATTTTTAACGAGTGTTTCAAAAACTCTTATTTTCTTCCAGCATGGAAGAAAGCAGTCATTATTGGCGTTCCAAAACCGGTGAAACCACGTGACCTCCCCTAGCTACCGCCCCATCAGCCTCTTGAGCAGATTAGGAAAATATTTAAGAAGAGGATTAAAATCGCTTAAGCGAGCATTTCATTGGAAATGTTCAAATTGGAGGCCTCATCATAAACGAAAAATTTGGCTTTCGACCTATACATTCATGTTCGCAACAAGTCCATTAATCAGGTGAACACATATCGGAAGGCTTCAATAAGAAGCAAAAGACATTGGCGGTGTTTTTCGCTCTAACAAAGGCCTTTGATAGGGTATGGCACGCAGGTTTAATTCACAAACTATACATACAAGAGCTCCTAGATCAGTTAGTTCTTATCATTCAAAATTATCCTTATAATCAGAATTTCACTTTCCGCCGCGAAAATACATTATCCACAAAAATAGTATTGATGGCAAGAGTACCTCAAGGCTCCACCCTATTCCCACTACTGTACTCAGCGTACGTTAATGGTCAGTCAATCAATAAATATATGAAAGATGTTCCTTAGCGTTTTTAACTTCCCGCTAAGAAAATTGAAATATTTCAAAAATTTTCGTAAAGTTATTGGTTTGCCCCCATTTTGCAAAAATCAAGTTCTCATCAGATCTCGACGTTCTGAGGGTCTAGGAAGCTATCCTGATCATCCCTGAGATGATGTCCGTATGCCTGTGTGGATGTGTGTGTGTGTGTGTGTGTGTGTATGTGTGGATGTATATAAACCTCTTATAACTTTTGAACGGCTTGACCGAATCGAGTCCACTAAACGGCGTTCCAAAATGTTTCACCAAACTTAGATTTCCTGTAAGTTTAGGTCGATTTGGACCTGTATATTTTGAGAAATTTTTAAATAACCAAGAAAAAAAATTTTTCAAAAGTGGTTTTTTTAAAATAACTTTAAAATAGCTTAACCGATCAATTTTAGAATTTAATCAGCTCTTCACCTACTAAAAACACGTCGATTGCTGCAAACCGGGTCAAAATCGGTTGATTCCTTTGCGAGAAATCGTTGTCGAAAGAAATCGGAACAAACCGTTTTTTTTACTTAAAAAAATCGCATCAAATCCCATATATTTTCGAGTGTTTTGAACTCGAAAATAGCGGGAAGTTTCAAGGTTGGCCTACAGGGTTAATCTATTTTTTGACATGGCACAAAGCCACCACAATCCTCTCAAAGCCTAGGCCGCTACCTACGAGCTGCCGCCTGCACACCACTTCCTAAGAAGACCACCCAATATTCTTTCAGATCGGCCGGACGCCCTCACTTTATTGGTCGAAAAACTCATAGACATTAGACACCACGACCCTAAGGGCCAACTAACCGGAGAGTTCCCGCGCTTGCGGTATCCCTTCCCAAAGTTTTCAGGCCCAGCTAAAAATCTTCGCGACCTCCTATGCTGAGATGCTTATTACTAAGCACTCATAGAGCAGTCACCCGCCGACAGCACCCCTATGTTGCCAGCCGCTTCCGCCGAAGTCGTCAAACCCTTAGAGCTAACGGCAGGGCCGTTATCATGTTGTTTCAGGAGGTTTTTTAGTCCGTGTGGGTCGGACACACCCCGTGCGCTCAGGCGCATGAACTGCCTATAATGGGTTTTTTATCCTCCTTCCCAATTGCAAGGGGAGAATCACAAAAAAAAGCCAAAAATTATATTTGTTTTTCGACCGCAAAAGAGACGAAACATTGGGCTGCTCGACCTACAAGTGTAACAAATAAAGAAGCGAAAACTGTGTCCAGCTTTTTATTCACCGTCTGAACGCGAAACTAGAAACACGTTCCCAACACATATAAAAACAACCTAATTTGTCTTTTTATATTAGTCTGTTAATTTTTTTTAAAGAAAAGGACGACTTAATCCGGGCTTGAAGCATTTGATGCGTCATAACAAATTTCAAAATTATTTTGTAAAAACTCTTTTATAAAAACATTTTGACAACGATATATTTCCATTAAATTCGTCAATGTTTACGAGTTTTTGATGGTCGATACAACTTTTGAAACTTAGAAATAAATTCTATTTAAAAAACTGATCTCTTTAAAAATGTAAAAATTATTACGAGAAAAATTTCAATTTCACTAAAGTGTATAACATTCAATCCAGTTTTATTGTGAATATAACTGATTACATTTTGGAGTCGATCGGTTTAATAGTTTAAAAATTATTTTTTTGGAATTTCTCAAAATTTTGTGATTTAGTGATTAGTTGATAATAAAATTTCAGGATACCTAATTTCAGTCATCATTTTGAATATCACTAGTGGAATTACACAGGGTTCATTCGTTCAAAAGATATACACACGCCTACAAACACGATCATGGAAACATACACATACATGCAAATATCGCTTTCATAATAGTCAGAAAGCCTCGCAGTATGGTTAAGGCGACTACATACTTCAATCAGTAGTCGATCCAAAACCTTAATTATTCAAGTAACATCTGAAAAATACAATCATATACTAGAAAGTAAAAATAAACGCCCTAGATATAAATACAAACTACAAATGAGAATAAAAAAATAGACCATTAATTATAAAATTGTTTGAATTTTTTTTTTTTAATTTTACATCGAAATAAATTTGAAACTTAAGATTGAGAGATATTAGTACACGACGGGAAAGAAAAATTTCTTGTTGAATGCAGCTATTTTTCACATTTTAATTTATTCTAGACAATTAGATAAATAAATAAATAAAATAAAATAAACCAAGTAAATGTATTGTTTTAATTTCACGCCAAAGGATCAACGTCCTAATGTAGATAGGGTGGTAATATACTGCTCTCAGAATGGTTCAAGCAACCGAAACGTTTGCTCGTCGTTTCTGGTCTCTTATTCTAACGCTTATCAAAGAAAACATTTACTCAAAATTTGCAATTCTTAGTATTTTATCTTTTGAATTTGCAAACGAAATTGATTCTTAAGTAAGATAATTTATAATCCTTTATTCACTACGAGGGATAACATATTAAAATTAGAATGATAGATACATAAAATTATCAATATTTCGGACATTTTTTAACGGACTTCAATAAAAATAAAAAAGGTACTCAATTTGTCGTAATATACATATATTACTTCTTTGCTTATACACCAATTTGAAAGTTCCAGAGTGATCCCATTTTAATTTTACCGGTATTGGACCCTGAACTTATATCGTCTCCAGGAACTTCCACAAAATCAAATAAGAAATCATAATAAATGAGGTATTGCTATGTTTCTCACGGTCCCAAAACAAAATGGTTACCTAATTAAGGTCATGGATGAACTGAACTCGTGGAGTACGAAAGCGTACAATTGAACTCCTTTACAACAAAATGACACGAATGTGCAGATTGAATTAAAGTGAAGCGTATCTTTGTAAGTCATACACCAGATGACTACAAAGCTATAAAGGTTTCCTCCTAGGATGGAACTCTTCAACGATGAACAACATTAACTTTGAATACGAACGGTTCTGGTGATGGATAGCGTCCTCGTACACCCTAAGCTGTTTTAATTATGGATCGTGTGCTCATATGTGGGAGGACGATGAATCGTGTCCTCGTATCTAGAGGATTGTACAGCCGTGATGGTTTCCTCCCAGGATAAAACTTTTTAAAATTAAATAACCATGGAATTTAAGTTTTACTTATGGGCTGTTCTGAGGATGGATTGTGTCATCGAATAACATCAGACGCTGCAGCCGTAGAGTTTTCACGTATGGCAGAACTCTTTAACAATGACATTAATAAGTATAAATAATTTAAATGTATATACTTTCTTTCAGTAATATAAAAGATACGTACATCTACCCTATATTGTTCGTAACACTTTGTCCTGCCCACAGCCGACACACACAGTTCTACATTTACATGTAAAACTTAAGACAATTGTTAATGTTATAGCATAAGTAAATGTTACTGTAAAGCGACTTGAATTATGAAATTTGCTTTCCTAAGCAGTCTTAAAATATTTAAGTAACTAGTCGAAGTCAGCTAAAGTAAGGCAAATTAAAAATATAAAGAAACTGAAGAATACAAAAGATAACAAGAATAAATAAAATTCAACAAACTGGTATATAAATAAAATATTCAGTCTAAACGAAAGTATTGATCCTAATTATGAAAATTGATATAACGTCAAGTCTGGTATCTTTAACTAATTTCGACTTCGAAAACAACCAATTATTTAATTATTTTAAAATTTTTCAAACGCGGTTTTCACTTTATTATTATTTTTAATATGTCTTTTAATTAATGTTCTTGCTATGAATAGATATAAAAAATATTAGATACTGCAGGGCATAGTGGCGCATTCGTTTGCAAAATTGTTTTAATTCGTAATTTTTTAAATATCCGGGAGGTCTTCCTGATTATAAAAGTGTAAGATGACACTTGATATCTTTTGACGTTATTGTTTAAACAACGAAAAACTATATAGCCTAGAAAAAATGAATTTTTTGCAATCAATTAATTTTTTTTATATATTCTTTACATATTTCGGATGAAAAAATCCTCACACCCATAATCGTATCTCCAACCCATTAATTGTTATGAATTTTTTAAAATTGAAAATCGCCAAAATCCTAATTTTCTTCAATTAAATAATATACCTTAAAAATTGAAATGCTATAGTTTTTATCAAAAATTTCAACTATATTAAACAAAATAGTCGAAATAGATTTTAAAAATTTTGTTTATTTCTAAGTGATTTTTACGTTATAACAAAAGTACATGCGCCTAAGAACGCGCATGTACTTTTGAGAGAGATGTATTTCTATCTCACTCTCATCTCGATGTATGAGATGAGTAAGAGAAAGGCAAACGACTCGTTTGAAAAATTTCTTGCGGTTTTTCAGCGGTAATACTTTAAAAAAAAATAATAAAGCTGTCGCTCATAAAAATTTATTAATTTTTCCAATACATAGTTTAACGTAAAGAGGATTTTATTCATTTTTTCGATATTTTTTCCGTCATTGAAGTTGATACAAATATTTTAGCTTATAAAAAATCATTATCAGATTTTGTATAAAAATTAAGCTTCTCTAACGTATTTTTCAATAAGGTGAGAGAATACACACATACCTGTTGTGATCCGTGAGAAATTTCTACCTGTTAGGATGAAAATAGTTGGATTTATCTGGTTTTTATTTTAAAGCGGAGTACGCAGTATAAATAGTAAATTACTCAAATACCTGTGAATACTATTACAAAGTTATATATTTATTTATTTATATAGAATTTTTACATTAAATTATCGTTTGTACAGTTAATTAATTTTATCACAAGATTGTTTTTGGCAACAATCAATTGAACATCCGCATAACGCCATACACGTTAAGTTCAATTTACGACATGAGCAAGCTTTCGTTGCACACTTCTTTCTACAATTGCTCGGTTTTGCTAAGTCTTTAGGTAATGGCGGTTTTGTTAAATAGGTACAATGGCTTAATTAAGTTATTACACAGAACATAACCAAAACAAGAATAATCTAAGGATTCATATTGAAGTTTATCTGAATTTCTCCAAATATAAGCCTGAAATGAAGCTCGTAAAGTATGCAATTTTAAAGTATCCAAAGTGCATGGAATTCTTAATAAGTTTATTTCTTCTTTTCCTAATGTTCGTTCGAATGTAACAACAGTCTTCCCCTCTTTTTCTAATAAGGTTAAATAAAATACTTCACTCTCAAAAGTGCATGCGCGTAAGAAGCATAGCATTTCAATTTTTAAGGTATATTATTTAATTGAAGAAAATTAGGATTTTTGGCGATTTTCAATTTTATTAAATTCATAACAACTAATGGGTTGGAGATACGATTATGGGTGTGAGGACTTTTTCATCCGAAATACTGTAAAAAATATAAAAAAAATTAATTGATTGCAAAAAATTCATTTTTTCTAGGCTATATAGTTTTTCGTTGTTTAAACAATAACGTCAAAAGATATCAAGTGTCATCTTACACTTTTATAATCAGGAAGACCTCCCGGATATTTAAAAAAAAATTACGAATTAAAACAATACGTGTGATTATAATATAATACGTACGTTGAAATAATTCAAAATTAAATATTGTAAGAACAAATTACTTTTCAAACAATTATAACTTAATATAATTTGGAATTCGATAATTCAAAATACATATTAGACTACAAATTAAATTATATAATTAAAAAATATAAACAATTAAACTGCATAATTTAAAATGTAATTTACTTAATAATATAATTTATCTCAGTTCTACAACATTAAATAATTCAGTACGGAAAACCAAAAATATCCAATTGTAAAAATAAGGATAAAAATCATGAAAGATTCTCTACGGGCACTGTTTATTCTAAACTATTTATAATCTTACTGACGGTCGAATAGTCACCATAACGTTTAGTGTATATTCTAAAATAATAGGAACAGATCAGATGGAGTGCAGAAATTAACAAAGAAAGTTTGACTACAAGTTATTTACTGACAACTAATGTTGTTACACATCGGCGTAGTATTCGTGACGTTGATAGCAATATAGTCGAGAAATTCCATAATAATATAGCAAAATATATATTTCATCGAGTCAATCACTTATTACCATATTATATCCATATTTCCGCCATTCTCTTTTTTAAATAAATATTATTATATAGTAATTTAGTTTATTAGCAATAATCAATTAAATTACTACATAATTAAAGCTCATTGCCTAATGATTGGTCAGTTTTATGATGATTGTAAATTAAATAAAAGGAAATATTTTTTTATTTGATTGTTTATTCCTTATGAATTCATAAAATCACGTGTAAACCACTGTGCGCCCGGCGAGCCGCTGGCGCTGCTCGAACTTCATCGGTTAAACATCGCGCTCTTAACTCCCCCTGTTTTTGACTAAAACTCCCACTTGTGATATCTTCCTTAAATGCTATGTTGCCTTAAAACGACGACACTCGATTGTTATGTATCGATTTTTAAATAACGGGATGAAAACAATAGCTTTCCTAATATTTCAAAAAGTTCAATTTTTTTAACTGGATGTTGAAAATTTATATGATCACCCAAATAAGCAAACGCTACGTAAACATACTGCAAAATTTGTTCACAGGACTTTCCGTACATACAACGTTTTGTATATAAAAAACCCGGTGGTTTGCATGTTGCACGTTATTGCATATCCCGAACTAACGTTTAAGAACTAAATATAAAACACGTGCCTACTGCAATGATTACGACATTACCGTGACCCATATTTATTCTCCATATTTATTCTGTACTCTCACGTTACGTGCCCGCGTAAATCTCCAAAACAAAAGTCGTTAAATTTGTAGAGACCCATTGGAATCCTCGAAAACATAAGTAATTACTTTTACTTATGTTTGCAAATTTGTGCGTCTCTCAATTTAGAGACCCGTATTACATTTCACAAACGTAAGTGCTGTTTATGAAAACGTGTACCTGATATAAAAATATAATTTCATTTGAAAAGACCTATTCAAAGAAACTTCAGACGAAGCGAGAGCTTAAAGAAAACTCGTCTTCTCTCTTCGGTATTTGTTTGGGCGATGCCCCTATAATTAAATTTGTTGTTTTTTTTGCATTGAAATCTATACGTGAAGTATTCCTGCATCAAATTTTCTTTATTTAAGCTTATAATTTTAGAATTTATGACACCGCGTGAAACTGGGACGAATGGATGAGCGGGCGGGACTCTAAAAATGTAGCCACAATTTACAACATGCATCATTAAATAATCAACCTGCAACATGGAAGCTTGGCTGCGCCCAAAAAGCAAAAAAGTGTGAAATTTTCGTTGGGTCAGCTCATCAATTATTCCACAAGGTCCCTGTATCGAGCCGCGCCGCCCTAGCGCCGTGAGGTGTGTGTTCTGGCGGAGGCGCCGTCGGACCGTGGCCGCTACACGGGTTTGCTCTACCATTTTTAGGATTCCCTCGTCACGGCCGGCGCGGCCCTCCGAGACGCTAATGGAGGGCCCGATACAGAAAAAATGTATTATCGTACCACAACGAGGCTTTGCGATTACTGCACTAGGGAGCGCTACTTCAGGATTAAAATCGCAACACCCTTTAATTTTAAATTAAAGGAAGTTACGTTATTATTTTTTGAACAACAATAGTAAAGGGAGTCAGTCGCGTGTAGAAGCAATACATTCTCATATAGTTCAAAAGATATCAAGTCAAAGATATCAAATATATCTAATAAAGGTAAACAACAAAATGTAAAGTGACCGTATCTCTTTATATTCAACATGAAATTACATTCACTTGCAAATTTAAAATATTTCAAAAAACAAAAGTAGATAGTGTAGCTGCTATATTCATAAAATTTAAGCCCGTATACGATGCAGATACGAAAGCAAAGGAAAAGGCTTAAATGTGAATACGGACGTCTACACGATAAAACTAAAAGTAGGCTACGTATAACCGCATATGTTGAAAAAATATGAGATATTTAAACTCCGTTATTTAAAATATTTGTAACTTTTTAGTCTACGTTGTAACAGTTTAATTTATTATTCAAGCATCTGTATGAGGGGTCGATATCCTAATGTCAGTCTGTATTCTGACACTAAATAATATTGACATATATAAAAGTAACAGCGATGTGCTTCAAACATTCCTATGATATAATTCATTGTTAAGTGTTAAAGTCAAAAGCTAAACACTTCAAAATACGTTGTTTTAACTTCACAATTTGCAGTTGACTAATTTAACCTTAAAGATATTAATATTTATGACATTAAATTAATGTCACAAATGCTAATATCTCTAAGTGTACCTATATTTTGACATGTTTAATTTTTAACTTTAACATTTAGCAGTTAACTATTTTAAATGAGAGTTTGAAATAAACCGCTGTATAACTTCAAAATTTAAACTCGATACGTACTTAACTGAATAAACAATAGTAATAATAGTATTTAACTATGAAAATATAAGTTGCTTATTATGTGTCCTCATCAACTTAATTAAAATAAGAGTCTGTGCAACGGATGCCAGTTCCTTAGGGGTATCTGCTAAAACCCAGCACCGCCGCCTCGCCCCGGCCGCCGCACGGCGGAAACTTCAACTACGGAACACATTTTCCAACGGCGGCTTTCATTTACCAAAAGACGTAAGCGCCACGACCCTATCACCCATCCGCGTGACAATCGACCGTGTGTAAAATTAGAGGTCTCTGTGCCGGACGTCCCCCGCACTACTAAGGCTGAATCGATCGCGGACAGTCGATTGGCCGGTTTATTGATTCAAAATTCAAGCCCTTTGAAATAAAGGACGGCCTGACCCATCACAATAATAGGCGATGAGCACCGGCTTTTGACCGTCCTTGGATCGTCCAAAAAAACGTACAACTTTTCCATGTAGGTACAGTCCGCTTTGGTCCGACTAACATTAACGTAAGATCGAAATTCGATAAAATGTGAATGGAAATAAGACATTCAGCTCGGCTCGTTCATTTCGAAACGCTTATTTAATTCTTGATAATTCTTAAGAAATACTACTGCCCTTTCATGTTCAGGTGGTCCGCTGTCACGTACAGACAAAAAGGATTTTTGATTAAATAATTAAAAAAAAATAAAAAAAATTGTTTGTAAGTTGATATCAAAGAAATCCGCAAAAACATGATATAGAATGATTTAAATTCTGGATATCGTGTATGACGTAAAACATAAAGTATTGTAATATCAGTAATATCAAATAATAAATACCGACATAAATTTGGCACCTTTCAGAAAATAATAAAATATCATTTTTTTATTATTTTCTGAAAGGTGCCAAATTTATGTCGGTACGTAGAACTTATGTTATTATCTAGAATCCTGCGCAAATAATCAGCCTCATGTTATTTTACTTCCAGAGAGGGAATGAATTTCTGACGTTTGCATGCACATCAAGTATAGTAAGTATTGAATGTCCTTTGACATTTGAAAATCAATGGACCGAATAGACGCGAGCGCGCATCGACCTTTCAAAAAAAAATCTTTTTCTTGTTCAGACAAATACTGCAAAAGAAACCGCATGCACTAAACGAGTACTTTTTGAGAAATACAGTATTAAGTATATTCTCAGAAAGGTTTATACACATCTTTAGTATCAGTTGATTGCAGAAACCGTCAAGAAGAACTGAACGCGGTTTGACTCGATTTCTCAGAAAATATGTGTCTAATGTATATTATAGTTTGTTAAAGAGAATTGGTCAAAAATGACACATGCAGCATGTTAGACATACCACAGGTTAGGCTGTGATCAGTACACTTCAAGCAATAGTGAGAATTAAGGGACTAGGATTCAAGATGGTGTTTGAAAAATTTAAGGTCGTTTTTGTTGGTGTTTCTACATTTTGGTCAGCAGGGTCCATGTTGGTATTGCGAAAACGATACATTGATCTCGTTCTTAATGGCCGATGGCGGTTCAACTGGTACTTTCAGTCATGTACCGAAATTTCACTTATGAGCACAGGGATTGCCCTCGAGTGAATTATATCCAACCTCGGTGAGCTAAATGTGGTGCGAATACCGAAACCAAAATAAACTAATCTGGCGGTTTGGATATTAGACAAATTTCTTATCCTTTTATTTGAAAATGCAGCAGAACTAATTTTTTTTGTGAACTTACTGATAGGAAGACCTTATTGAGTTTATTATTTAGTAACTGATAGAAATATAGTAGTGTCAACAAACTCTAATTCCTCGTTTCTTAAAATTGTACCAAATCCATTATTTACCTTCGGAAATAAAAATTTCACATTTTTTTCTTTCTATTAATATGTAAATTGTTTACAGTAATCCGTTTTTCAATTTTGGAGATAGTAATGTTCATATAGTCATAATTGAGTTGATGTCTTTGAACTTTGAATAATAAAAATGCGTTATCTGCAAACAGTGCTATCTAATGAACATTCATTACAAGGCTAAGTCATTAATATAAACAAAAAACAGTAACGGACTAAGGATTGTTTCCTGTGGCATCCCCATGCAGATCACGAATCCAGACGTCTCATTTCATGGGCATAGACCCTCTGAACCCTGTTAGTCAAATATGATGTCAGAAGAAAAGTCCACGGCCCGTAACTCCATAATGAAGTTGCTTCCTGATCAGTGTTTCGTGATTTACGGAAAGATTACAAAGTACTCCTATCGCATCCCGCGAATCTTTACAGCCTTGAAAGGTCTTTTCATCAATCTCAACACCAGCATTGATTGTTGAACTCTTTTTTGTTCATTAAATTATTATTATAAAACTGTAGTAGAAGTTGATTTAGGATCAGTTTTTTAAAAAAATACTTAATGTTGTCAGTACAGATATAAACCTAAACTTCGTGGGATTCGATTTACTAATGATTATGGAAACAACTGGATGAACAAGCGAAATGGTATCCTGACATCCTGTGTGAGGCAGGTGCTCTTAGGATATGCTTGCTTAGGATAGGCAGAAAATGCTTGTGTCTAAACATCAAATAGGAGCTGCTGACCGAGTATTATTACCACTACGTCGGTCGTCTTGACGGTACTTTTCAGTGCACAATAGCATAAAACTGGTTCAAGTGTTTCCACTTCGGTAATTTTGATGTCAAAGATGAATCTCGCTCTTGTCTACCCATTATGGATAAAGTCGATGCCATTTTGGAAAAAGTAGAGCAAGATCGGCATAATAGTTCTTAAGACAACCGAAGAGCTGAGGATTAACCACAGAATAGTTTTGACCCATTTGGAAAAGCTGGATATATAAAAAAATCTCGATACTCGAGTCCCACACGAGCCGACTGAATGAAATGTAATGAATCATTTACTTATTTACCATACTCTACTGAAACGTAATGAAACCGAACTGTTTTTGAAAAGATTCATCACTGTTGATAAAAAAAAAGATTACCTACGACAAGAATATGTGAAAAAGATTATGGTCAAAAGAGAAGAAAGCTTCACAGGCTATAACGCAACACAGTTTAACTCATAACAAGTTGATGCTAATGTGTATGGTGGCATTAGAAAAACATTATTCTTTATAGCTTTTATCGTCGGGCAAAACCATCAATTTACAATTTTACTACCAGCACAACTGGTGAAACTCAAGCAAGAATTAGAGAATAAAATGGCCGGAATCAATCAACGGAAAGGATGTGTTGTTCACCATAATGACA